>OW026366.1:122544939-123144939 GCA_932273885.2 Leucozona laternaria
TACGATATCTTATGTAACCTTAATACCCAAAACGTTATGGTCATTGGAGATCTGAATGCAAGAACAGCAGATAAAGAATCAGCATTTAAATTTAACACCCGTAAAAGATGTTCAAAGGATACTAAAATAAACGCAGAAGGGACTTTGGACTTAGTTTTTTGCATGGATCTACAGACGGTGACGCAAATGGAGAATATACTTTAATAGGGAAACAGGGAAGTTCAGCAATTGATCTATGTCTTATTGATGGAGAATGGATCTCCATTACTAAGGATTTTATGGTCGGTGATGCTGCCTACTCAGATCATGTTCCAATTGAATTGAACATTGAAATAGAAGGTGCTAGGCAAACTATCAACAATCCATTGGTTGAAAGTTCGAAAGTCCTGCGATGGAAGACGCGGCTGGAAAATGCATTCAAGTCCAAAATGGATGAACTGTTGCAAAATAAAATAAATAATTACAGAGCTAGTTATCTGCCATTGCTAGAACTACAAAACATTATTAAATAGGCAGCAAGCGTTATGAAGATAACATGGGTATATTTAAAAAAAAGTCAGAATGGTTCGACCAGTCGTGTGAAAAACTAAGAAAAAAGGCATTTGCATTGCTTAATTTTTTTAGAAAATACAACATTGAATCAATTAGAAAAGAGTACGATAATTTACACATTTTTTGTTGACTTCAAGGCTGCATTCGATACAGTTGACAGAAAAACTATGTTCTATAAACTTTATAATCTAGGTGTTTCATCAAAGTTCGTTAAAGCACTGGAAAAACTTTATAATCAAACAACCGCTAGCGTGCACAATGGATGTGGTAATTCTAATGAAATACATATAAATCGAGGACTTCGTCAAGGTTGTAACCTCAGTCCATTGTTATTTGCGTTGTTTCTTGATGACATTGTTGATTAGCTTGTGGAGTAGAGTTTGAAAATCTTAAAATAAAGTTTATTATGTATGCTGATGACATTGTCATTTTAGAGGAGTCTCCAACTTCTCTTCAATTAATGATCAACAGGCTGCGTGATTACTGTAAAAAATGGGGATTAGAAGTAAATGCAGAGAAGTCTAAAATAATGGTTTTCCAAAATGGAGCAGGAAGGATCGCAAGTGTTGAAAACTGGAAATACGATGGAGTTGGTTTAGAAGTAGTTAAGGAGTATGTGTACCTAGGAATGACGCTTACGTTTAGTCTAAATATGGACAAACATCTCAGAGTCAAGGCTGATGTAGCAAGAACAGCTATTTGCTCCAACTGGCAAAAGATTTTCAATACTAAATACATTTCAATAAGTGCCAAATATGAGGTTTTTAACGCAACAGTTAAAGCAGTTCTGTTTTATGGTGCACAGATCTGGGGTGTACGGAAATATGAAATCGTTGAAAATTTGCTGCGACTCTTCCTTAGAAAAATATTCCTTCTGCCTATTAGTACACCTAAGTACATGTATTATTTGGAAACAGGGCTGTCCACGCTCTTTGTATCTTCACTTAAGTTGAGTGCAGACTATTTGGTGCAGGTGATGAATATGAACGAAAAGCGATTGCCAAACATAGTGTTGCGAAATGCCATACGTCGAAAAACAGGATTTTACAAGGATTGGATAGATCATGCTGCGAACTGTAGAATTATCCTGGATTTTGATGGATATAATGATATCCAGGCAAAAAAAGTACTATACGAGGTTATCCAATCCATCGATGAAAACGAAAGATACATATTTATTGAAAAGGCCAGAACATCTACCGAAAGGAGCATTTATTCAAAACTTAACTATAATCTAAATGAACACAATTACTTCAAAAGCGGTTTTTCAAGGAAAACTATTGGAACTATTTTTTAAGTAAGGGGTGAGCTGCTTAACCTTAATTGCATGCCACACAGAAAAGATTTGGTAGACATTTGTTCCTTATGTAATATGGGTGTGGTTGAAAACATTAGCCACTTTGTCGGAGTTTTTCCAATATTAAAGGAGCTAAGGAGACTCCTCCTTGGAAAACGCTGTCTCAACGAGAATGAAGTTATAAGTTACCTTAATGGAGAAAACTGGCTGCTGATCCAAAAACACATTACCGAGGCTATGTCCTATAGAAGAAGAATCATCGACGAAAACTTCTGAGTTTCGTTTTTTTTTTCCTCTTTTTGTTTTAACTAATCTCAAAGTTTTTTCTTTTGTTTTTATATAAACTTAAAGTAATTTAAATTTTCGTTTTAGCCAAACTCAAAGCTCATTTTGTTTCGACTAAACCAAAAGCATTGAATAAACATATATAGAAGGTGACACTCCAGAACTAAAAGCGCAGCGGCAAGGCCGCGGCGGAAAGGAGAAACGAAATAGATGATGTGGGGTTTTTTGTGTACACAAACCAATTTTCAAAGGGATATTTATAAATTTAATTGTTCTCTTTTGTATTGGTTTCCATGACGATGAGGCTTCAATATTTTGTTTTGTTTTGAAATTTGTTTACAATTTTCAATCCTGAGGAAAGAAAATGTATGTATGTGTATTTCGTTATCTGTATAAGTTGTTTATAAATCTTTGTTTACATGAAGATGTGAAGCTAACGTGAAGATTTGTTTTACGTATTGAAAAATAGAAAAAAAAAACTATTTGGGAATAGTTTGAGTATTTTATATGTTGTATTAAGTTGACAATTTAGAGACTTAATAATAATTTGTTGATTTTAACAGGCTGAACTTAGTGCGTTTTATTGTTCATTAAAAGTCTTTACATAAGAAAAATATGTACATAGATGTACCTATAGGTATACAGGGTGATTCGCATACGGTGTTACAAAAAGCTAAAGCGAGTAGGTCGGGTTAAGACAAGAAAAAAATCGTACAGGAGGAGGGGTCTATTCCCCTCGTTTAGCAAGGAGGGGCAATTTTCTAAGAAAATGACTTAAAACAGAAAAAAATTATTAAAAACAACAGTTACACATCCAATCATTGCATTGTTGCACTTTTTTTTAAAGTCAGAAATCTATTATTTTATTGTGTTTTAAATAACGTTGTTTTAGAGAATATTTTCTTAAAAATTTATTTTCAAACTCAAAATTTCGAAAAAAAATTGAAAAAATTTTGTTCAAACTAATTTTGTTCGTTATTAAGTAAAATCTTAATCTATATACATATATAAAAATGAATCGTGGTGGGTTCGGATGCTTAAAACTTGAGAATGACTGAACCAATTTGGGTACTTCCTTCTACGGGTTTTTTTTGTGTTAAAAAGGATTTTCTTAGGAAATGGCTTAAGGGATATTTTTTTAAATTTTTTTTATTTATAGGGTGAAATGGGGTAAACATAAAAAGTGTCCGATTGAACGAATTCGGTTTTATTTGAAAAATTTTTCTTCGGAAATGGTTTGAGGGATATTTTTTTCAAATTTTATTATTTGAAGGATGAAATGGGGTAAGAATAAATAATTGTCCGTTTCAAGAAATTCTTTTTTGTATATCTGAGAATAATTAAAGATGATTCTCATTGGCTTTGTTGGTCGGGTCACAAGTCGGATATTCGTTCAAACAATTCTGGAACGATGGCACTGGCTTGCCACAGCAGTTGAAAGTTGCCACTAACTGGACTTTGATGGTGTGGAGATCTTGGAAATGGAGAAACACACTTGCAAACGCTACACGTTAGAAACAACATGAACCGTAAACAAGACATACAAAACATCTCAGCGGTGTACTGCTCCTTAGTTACCAACAGTAGATCCAAAACTTGAATGTACTTATTGGACTATTGTTCAAGTTTATATAAGTGTATATCATGTCCGCCCTACATACATTTACACTTTTATGTAATTGTTTCTTTTTTATAAATAAAACTCCCCTGAAGAAGACGGCAACCACCGTCGAAACGTTGGGAAAAAGTGAATGAATTAATCTTTCATTTTATCATCATAACGACCAACAAAGCCGATGAGAATCATCTTTAGCTATTCTCTGATATAATTATATCTAACATTCAACTTTTTTAAAAAATTCACTAAAAAATATTAAAAAATAAATTCTTCTTTGTTTGAGTTTTTTCTAAGGAAAAGGCTTTCGGGATATTCTTTTTCAAAATGTTAATATGTGACAATTGTAACGTGAAATGGGGTAAAAACAAAAAAATTGGCTGATCTAGGAAATTCTTTTTTGTAAAAGGTTTTTCTAAGCAAAAAGCTTAAGGGATATTCTTTTTTAAATTTTGTTTAGGGAGTAAAAATTAAATAAAATCGGGTTTAAGAAATTCTTTTTGTAATTGAGAGGTTGTTTATTAGTGGATGGCCTCAGGGTTTTTTTCAGAATTTATAGGGTGAAATGGGTTAAAAATGAAAAGTGGCATCTGGTTTCAAAAATGCTGTTATTTTTCAAAATTTTATATCTATAGAGTGAATTGGAATAAACACAAAAAAAAGGTTTTTTGATCATATTTTAAAGATTTTCGCCATTCATAACGTGAAGTGGGTCAAAACGCAGTAAGTAGTATTCAATTACAAAATTTATAATTTTATACGAAGCTTAGGTTTGTCTACCCATGCGAAGCCGGGAGGGTCAGCTAGTGCCTTTATTAATTTTAAGTCAAACACCAAGAACCGGATGCTAAGATCTCTTCTTGTTAAATCTAGAAGTAAATCAACCCACACTGAACTGAGGATGCAATTTTTCAGTGGAGGATGCACTCGGTGGATAAAATAACAAAAGCATCTTCATCAGTTAATCCTGTAGGTGCTCACCAAATTTGATGAGTTAACTCTGGTTTATCTTTGATCTCGCACTGAAAAACTGTATTTAATATAATATATATAACTACATTGAATAATAGTATACATATGTATGTACAATTTTTTGCAGCTACGTTTTCAATTAACTTTACTTCGTAGTTTTGTGATGACCTATCCTCAAACTTTTGTGAGTTTGACAATTCCGATACTGAGGACACAAATGAGATTGAAACAGATGTTACAATGGAAGACCTTGCAAGGACATATTTTGCTGGTTACATTGCCCAATCCGTTTTAAAAAAAAAATCTGCAAAATTTGTCAAAAATGTATGTACAAAGATCAGACAAAAATGTACAAGAACACCGAAAACCTTATAGAAATAAGACAATATGAGAGGACAACGCAATGAGGACTCAAAGTTCCAACAGAACAGCTAAAGGAAATGATTGACACAATTATATACTGTTTCGACAAAAATTTTGAAATTTTATGTTATGATTCAGAAATAGTTGAGAAACTCAAACAAGAGTGCCTTGGCACCATTTCACTGCCATGTCCTCAAATGGAACAAAAAAATAATCTCTTGGCACATTCCATGAAAGTCCTTCTCAGAGCAAAAATTAAAATTTTGAATGAAAAAGCAAAAAACGCAAATTTTTGGTTTTTTCAATAAATTAGCATTTAATTAACTACAAATTCAGATACCAAATTTACACATTCCGCCAAAGTAAAGGACGTAAATTTGTTAAAATTTGACTATCTAAATAAAAGCTTTTAATTGCCTTGATTTTTAAAATGTTTCATTGATCAATTTGGTCAAAAAAATAGGTTCATAAATTCCTTATTTGCGAATTGTTAAATAAAAATCCTTAACAATTGAAAAGAATCTCTTTCATTCAAATTTGGCTAAGAATGGGTATGAGCAAAAATCAAAAGTGTATAGGTACTTTATCCCATTGGGTTGTAAACTTATCTATACCTCATCAAAATAAGCGATATTCTAAGAACCCATAAATATAATTTAGCCAACTAAAGCATTTCATTCTAATCCATTTACTTAATTTAATGGTACACTATATGTACATAATTGCAAGCATGACAGTAATTGTATTACTTACTTTTTAGCTTTCTTACTTTTTTGGGGCTGTATAGTATTTTACTTGTTTTTAAAGAATCAATAAATAATAATTTCGCTACACAAACCTTTTCTCTATACATCCAGTCCAATCAATTCAATAGTGTTTTATAAAACCTTGAACTTTTTTAAATTTCGCCTGCAGCCGACAGTTTGAAAATACTGTGTACCCCGCAATCCCCCTCTTTTCCTTAGCTTAATTAAAATGGTAATAGAATAGAGTTTATTTTATTTCCTGCATTTTAAGATCTTTACCTTAATAATCAAATTAGTAGAACTAAAATTATAATTGTATCTAAACAATGCAGCTTTCATATCATGAAAAACTATAACCCCTTTTTTGATTTGAATAATTTTTACTTATCAACTGAAATCGTAACGAAAATAATTTTATTCATGCATACATACATATGTACATAGCTAGTTTACAAAAAAATCTTAATTTCAAACAAAACACAAATACATTCGTTTCCATAGTAATACACACACTTTCTGAATATCATACGAAAGAAATACAAAAAACAAATCTGAAAAAAATTCCTTTTCAAATTAACGACTCTATAAAGAATAAGGGAAATATTTCAAATTGAATACACGACCCTATAGAAATATTTTAGCTTGTAAATATTGTATGTAAAGTAAAGATATTTAAAATTGAATATAATAAGAAAATAACATTCATAAATGAAATAAATAAAAAATAAATCAATATTTAATATTTATTGTAAATGTTATTTATTAATAACTATAAAATTTTTACTTCTACACAACTTTTAATTTTTAATTTGGCAAGGCGTTTCGGAATTAAAATTCCATCTTCGGGCTTATGCAGTTGACTGATGTCGACTCTGAATCAGTAAACTGTATAAGCCCGAAGATGGAATTTCAATTCCGAAACGCGTTGCCAAATTAAAAATTAAAAGTTAATTAAAAGTAAAAATTTTAAAGTTATTAATAAATAACATTTACAATAAATATTAATTATTGATTTATTTTTTATTTATTTCATTCATTAAATAATCGCAACTGGAGACGAAAACCAACCATGTAAAATAACATTCGTCACTCGGGCAGACGACATTTCATGTCATGCCTTAAAATTTATTCTTTTAACCGAAAAATGTATGTATGTAGCAAGAATTTTTAAATTATTGAATAAAAATCTATCTATCTTTAAACCAAAACTTTTATTATTGTCATGTCTAGAGTCACTTCCTTACAAAGGACGAACAAAGGGAATAGCTGAAATCTCCGAACCACTGGAATCAAATGGAAACTTGTTTATAATTACATACGTATATATAAAAAAGAACATTTAGACTTTAGATGTTGAAGAGATTTTTTCTGTTTTTGTTATTAATCAGAAGTCATGTTTTAATAAATATTATTTTTTAAACTTAAAAAGTGTCTTTTTTTCATAATCTTTTTGTTGTGGTGGTAGATAATCTCTGTTGTCTTAAAACTGAATGTTTTCTTTTCGGAGGGTTAAAAAATATTAATACAATTTACGTATAGGGTACAGTTATCGTTACTTTTATTGATTTATGTAAAAGAAATTAAGTTTATATGTATTAAATTATATGTATTAAAAGGCAAAAACAAAAAGTGCATTTTGAATACAAGATTTTATTTTAACTAACATTCACTAATCTAAAATAGTGAAATTTTCACTTTGAAAGGATCGTCGAGTGTAACATATGAATAACAATTCAGTTTTCTGAATTTACTTTGTCGCACATACCTTTATGTTACTTACAGTTTATAGTTTTTTCAGAAAGCCTCTAAGAAACCTATATGTAACTGAGTTGTTTTTAAAAAACTTTATTGTAACCCGTTTCTTAATCTTTTTGTTGCAATTTTGTTACATTGTGTCATTTTGGATGAAGGCAAACAGAAACCCAACAGATATGAAGAAAAATCCGATTTTTTTTCGAATTTGCGGGTCCCTTAGTTTTGCGTAGGTATATAAGAATAATTTAAAAATTACTTTAAATTAGAAAAGTGTATGTGCTCGAAAAAAAAGCGAAGAAACTTTCAATAATTTTCTTTAAATCGCCGTAGTTGGTCGATTTTGCTTTAGATTATTTTCCAAAAAAATAATGTCAACATTTTTTCAATAGCCTAGCAAATGATTTGAAGTCTGAATTCAGATAAAATACTTTTAAAAACTAACTTTAAAAATTTTAGTAATCGATGATTAATATTTAAATATGTATGTAGGTATCTCTAATTTTTCAAAAATTATATGTATTCATATATTTTTATTTTTTTTTGTTTTCTATTTAAAATCAAGATAAGTCTTAAAAACATCATTGTATTGTAAAAAAAATGTACATATTTTTGTAAAAGTTCATGGAACTAATACCTATTATTAACATTAGTCAGGGGCTCAAATCCGCAAACGTTAGTTTTTCTTCACAGATTACGTCCACAAAGGGCCCCGATTTTGAAAGCCTGAATGATTTTTCAAATTTTCGGGCCCCTAGAAAATCACGGGAATGTTAATGCTGGATGGTATGTTATGTATGCATAGTATTTACATTATGTCTAAACTTTTTAAGTTGTGGAATAATATAAATATTTTAAGTTAACGGAAAATATTTTAGCATTCATTGTTCCAGCAGTCAAACCATATAAGAATTAAAACAGGTTGTGTGTCTGTTTAGTTTAATTTATAAAATTACTTCATAAAACGCATTTATATCAAACACACTTTAATTTTTTTTAAGTTGACGGTAAGTAGATATCTTTAATAAACAAAACCTTGTTTTTACTGCTCTATAGGGCAATTATAGGTTCATTGTAAACAAATATTAAAGATGTAATGAAAACTAACACTACGATGATCGAGAAGTCCGAAAAAATGGGTTTCGTCATGCGTCAGTGCATCCACTGTAATTCAAACTAGAGTCTAAACGGTTAGCTATCATACAACAGTTTTGGTTTATTCAAATTTTCTCGAAAACGGCTCTAATAATTTTGATTAAACTTCGTAACTGTAGTGATCAAGTGACGCAAGAAATCTGCGTTTCAGGTTTTGCAAAAAAATTCAAGTTTTTAGAGAAAATGGATTTTTACTCACATAGGTATAGCTTTTTGATGGTAGAATTGATTTTGTAAAAAATTTTCAATCTGGTCTTTCTTAATGGTTTAAACAATACTACTGCATTTAATAATTTTGATTTTTCTTTTAATTATAAAAAAAAAACAAACAAAAACTCATTTTTTTAGAACTTTTGAATATTTTAATATTTTCTTGTTAAAGATATCATAACATCATACATCTCCAATGTATGGCTACATACAGTTAATAACCACAAAAGCAAGTTCATGCGATCTATACTCTGTTCAATTTGAATATGCAGTACAGGCCTTATGAGAGAGCTTTTTCAAACACACTGGTGCCTGCTGCTGCTTGCACGGCACCTTCACTTAAGAAATTGCCACTGGAACAAGAAACAAAATCACTGGCTTACATTTAAATTGTTTGAGTAATCTTCTTTGAGCTCACGTACATCCCACCATGACCTATCTGCTCCCCGGGTGGAAGGAGACTGATCGCCAATTTGCAACCAACCCTTCCCTTATCGACATTGTGTTGAATCAGAGTTACCATCAGCGTTAGAACCTTACTCCAATCGGAGTACATTTATTCCAATTTTGGGAAAGAAAATAAATATACTCCACCACTTCGTTTTTTTTTTTGAGATCTACTCCTTTTTTCATACACTAAAAAAATTACAAGTTCTTTAGCCAAACTATATGTGTGTGTTGCTCAGTTTTCTAACCAACTCTGGCTCTGAACGTTTAAATTTAAAATTCTATTCAATTCTGAAAGTGAATTTGTGTATGTGATTTATTTTGTTTTTGTTAAAAATACAATTTTTGAAGGTTTTTTCTTTCGTTTTCAAATCTACTCCAGAAATTTCCTTTTTACTCCACTTTTTTTACAAATCTGCTCCGAAATTTTACTACTGAGGTTCTAACCCTGGTTACCATTACCTAGTTGATGGAAATTCATATGGCATGTTCTTTGGTTTTTGCTATGTTACTTTCAGGATTCAAGCTTTTTTAGAGCTTTTGATAGCAATATTTGTGTGAGATTTGCGGAAATTTTAAATGCTCACTACGGCAACCATGTGAGAGCTTTAAAATGGAAATCCATAATAGTAGATATGGGTGAAAGGCAAATATACTATCTTCCCTGTACTGCACATTCAAATTGAACAGAGTATAGTCATGCATATTCTTGTATGTTAAAAGCATACAAACATTCGGAAGAAAAAATTTACGTAAATTATTGACCTCGGATATGTATGAATAGGGCCACGTTAAGTTTGTCCGATTACTGGATTTATAAAGTATAAAGTCTAAGCTTTTATTTAATATAACATTTGTCTATTTCCCTGATCAGGTAGATGTCCGTTATGGTCGGACAAGCGGAAAGACCCTGGTTTTGTTTGTCTGACCAAAAGTTTTGACATCTACTACAAAAACTCTTTTGAATTCCATTAAAACTATATATTCCCTTCCCTACGGAAGTGCTCATTTTCTGCCCAAACGGCTTAGAAAAAGTCCCTCTTAATATCAGTTTTGTAAATGTCTCGTCATCTTCTACCAAATAGGAAGTACATTTTGCATTGCTCCGAAGAGGTAGTTAACACGTAATATCTTAATATCGCCTCCTACTATCTGTTAGAATTTCTTATGCTACAATGCATTACGGAGAGAAACGAGTACTCCATATTAGATTTTTATATATCCTCTAAGAGTACTCATCAGACAAATTTCTCAAATATTAATATTCAATTAAATTATAAATACAAAATTATATCTTTTGACATACCTAAACAAAATACCTACTATACTCTGTACAACAAAAATTGTCAGTACAGGGAAGATAGGACGTTTTCCTCTCAGACTGTTTACATTGGCTTGCATAAACATGTCCCTCTTTAAATTTTTCTCAGGGTTTCCGTTTTTAAATTTATAAATAACACTTCGCAACTCAAATACTCAAGTTCATTTATTTGTTCCCAAAAGCTTCAAATCCCAAAAGTTCCTCAATAAAATTCACATAAAAAGCTTTTGAATTTGCTTTAAATTGTGAAACGTAACTCTGTTTGGATGAGCACAATTTCAATACGCATATGAAAAACGACGAGCGCACGATAGTTCATCAGTATCCCTCTCCATCTATTCAGCAGTGGGATACAACGGCCATGGTGGAGTGTACGACCTTTTGAATTACAACAACAGTTCGTATACGTAAGTCAGTAACTTGCTATTTTTTTAGTCACATTATCCCGAATTCAGTGTGGTGACCACAGATTAGCCATATGAAGATGAGAATGTTTCGTACGTTTCACCCTCCAAAACCCATTTGTTTACATTGTTGTATTTGTAATTTCTTCCCGCGTCGATGAATAGATGTGAATTGCAACAACAATTTAAACGGTGTCTGAAGATCCCTACTGTCTATGTGTGAGGTTTTTATACACACATTCTCATTTTTTATCTGATAACTGCCAGTTCAAGCTTGTAGGCAAATTAAAATGGCTGCCGGGGATTCTCATCTTCATGTGGCTAATCTGTGGTGGTGACTCGTGAGCGAGCAACAGGCACCACTTGTTAAGAAAAAGCTCTCACACCGACAATTTTTGTTGAACATAGAGTATAAGAACATAAAGGTATAACATTTATGTATATTCTTTTGGTGACTCTTATCCTGAGCACTCTGCGTGTGCCCACCTCCCACATAAAGTAAAGCGAAACGATAAATCAATGGTTAAAGTGCAGGACCTCGTTAATCGAAAAACTCACAAAAATGTTGTAAATGGAAAAAATCAGAATAATAAGAGGCACCTTTTGGCATTTCAGAGCCACGTTTTGGTATTTTCAGCGTAACAATATTGTTCAAATTAATAAATTGATAGGTCAGATCAATTTATTTGTTATTTTTTTATATTTTTTAATAGTTGATTTAAAAGTTTTTTTTCATTTCTGAAAAACGACTTTCGAGGTTCTCCACTTTAAACGTCGAAATGTACTTTTTGCCGCGCTAATGCTAAATACCTACAAATTTTAATGGCGGTCATCTGACCGTGACTACCAAATTTAATGAGCAACCAAAAAAATAATTTTTATAAAACAAAACGATGTATTTTTTGATGTGTAAACATGATAGCGCTGGGTACAGCTCTCGGTATGAGTAAAATTGAAAGTCGGCTGAACCGGATATGGTCTTACTGGTTCCGGTTTTACGGGTTTAGACATAAGATAATTAGTTGGTGTTGCGCAATATAATTAAGTCCACCGTAATCGAAAACTCTTATGTTTTTTATTTCAACTACAAACTATTTTATTTATTTAATTTTTAAGTTAGTCTTACAATCAATTAAGTTTTAAGTTTTATTTAGTTTTAAGTAATAAAAGATGTCCAAAGAAAGAAGTTAATTTTAAGAAAAGAAAGACTCGCCACAGTCTCGTTTGGATTAATAATGAAGGAAATAAAAATAAAAAAAAAGATGGCGTAAGCTAAATTTTAAGAGAACTCTATTTTAGTATTTACAATTCGAAATAAAAGCATGACATGTAAAGCATGATGGCTTTGTACATAAAACCTATAGTGGTGGCTATGTGGCGTTATAAACGCCTCAAATTTGACACTGAAGACAATGAAAAAGGAATCGAGAACAGGTAGTAGTAGCGAGAGGAGTGTATTATATTGGTTCTGAAAACAATAATGCGGGCAAAGGAGATATCCGAAAAGGCATTTTCGTCGAGAAATCGGGGGAGAAAATAGAAAAAAATGTTTGTGTGCATGCGTTTGTCAAGGTTTTTCTCTTTTTTTACCCAAATGATTTTTTTGCTTCAAGGCATCTATGTTTATATACATATAGCTACCCAAGTAAAATCGTCGCAGCTACAAGTTATTTAATTGTTTTAAAGTAGCTCTGAAATAGTTAAATTCAAATCTTGAGCACTATTTCCAATTATGTTACAGCTTCTAGTAGATATATACAAAATACCGTCTCTATATTAAAGTTTAAAAACATGTTTAAGCTTTATTATCTTTAAAAGCTTTTTGCTCGATAAATATACTCCTTAATACTGTTGATAATAGCTGTCATCGAGCAAAACTTATTTCAAAAAGACGTTCCTTTTTCTTCTATAAAGCCAAGTGCTTTATAATTTGGTGAATGCCAAAACGATACATATATAAATCTCGATCATTATTATTTATAAACGTAAAATGTCGCATTTATTTTTGAAAAAATACAAAAATAGAAAATTATTTTGGAAAGCTGTTCGGGAAAATAAAAGAATTCTGAAAAACGTAAACAAAAAAACGCACCAAAATGTGTTTGGATCTACCCACTCCAATTAATAATTTGGACGGAATCGGTGGCAACGATAGTATTTTGATGGATAAAGAAATCCCAACAAGATTAAATCCAATCGAAGGAATTGAATGCAGTGAATATGCAAACAAAAATGATGATAATGAAGTTATAAGGACCCGAGATTTGATAACGGACCTAGGAAGGTGGGCGTTAGAGCACAATATAAGGCAAACGGCAGTGAAGGACTAAATCAACATGTTCCAGAAAAAAGTCTTCCAAAAGACCCCAGAACATTGCTGAATACACCCAAAACCATAGATTTAAAACCGATGGGAAATGGTCTTTACTGGCATCAGGGTTTAGAATACTGTTTAAGACAATATTTTAAAACGCTAAGAGAGAACATTAAGATATCTCTTAGTTTCAATATATGGACTTCCCATTTATAAAAGTTCTCTGATTCAATTCTGGCCAATTCTTTTCAATATTTATGAAATCAAAACTTTTAAACCAATGCTCATTGGTATATACTGTGGAAAAGGAAAGCCATCCGATTTAAATGGTTATTTGGAAGAATTTGTAAATGAGTGCAAACAAATTGTGGAACATGGAATTGCTATCGGCAACTTTATTATCAACGTTGGCATCCGGAGTTTTATCTGCGATTCACCCGCAAGGGCATACATAAAAGGTTATACCTACATTTGAACAAAAATTCTTAAAACTTATCTCTACTATATATATTGAAACTCATATTACTTAGTTCAATGGGAAGCATGGATGCCTAAAGTGTACAGTTGTAGGAGAACACATTGACCATTGCACTGTTTTCCTTAGCACCAATTGCCCAAAGAGAACAAATATCGAATTTAGAAAGTGATCGTATGGGCTGCACCATAAACAGATTTCAATCCAATGCCAGTGGATATGGTTGAAGATTTTCCAATTGGAGATGCACTACATCTCATTGACCTAGGTATGAACCGAAACTTTTTACTTGTTTTGATATAACAAACATATCTCATAGGTGTGATGAAAAAATGTCTGACTGGATGGTTCCATGGGAACTTCAAGGGCAGCGTCATCAAGCTAAGTTCCAATGATATAAATGGAATCTCAAAGTAATTGACAAATTTTAAAGTTCCCAGAGAAATTCATCGTTCTACAAGAGGTCTAGATTGTTTACCGTTTTGTACCGAGTTTCGTACATTTTTATTGTTTTTTAGTGTTGTGTTTTTAAAAGATGTTTTGCGTTATGATGCTTATGAACATTTTCTCTCACTATTTTGTGCAATAACCATTTGTTATTCAGAAGAATATCACCGATTTCTTACATTAGCTAAAGAGCTTCTAGACTTTTACATAGAAAAATATACAGAACTCTATAAAAGACGCTCTATTACGAGCAATGTGCACAATTTATCTCATCTAATTGATGAAGTCAGGAAGTTTGGCGTTCTAGAAACATTCAGTGCATATCCTTTCGAAACTCTTTTATTTTCTTTAAAAAAATTGCTCGGAACTTGTTCTAATCCTCAAGATCAGGCAGCAAAACGTATGAATGAACTTTCTCAACTCGAAAGCTTGGAAAAAATAAAATCGATGTTCCCAATTTTAAAAAACAAAAACATAGATGGATCTTATAATATGATTGTCTTTAAATGTTTTACGATAAGTAATGGGATGCCAAACGAATGGTTCTAAACCAAAGATAATGAAATAGTTAAGTTTGAAAAATTATGTTTAACTAATTATTTTCTTGCTTAAATATTTGTTTTTTTTTTTCTAAGGAAATACGTTTCCTATCATGTCTCGATTCAAACCATCTTTATCTGTAAGGAGATTGTCTATAAATCATTTGCTCTATGAATAGTTTATATTCCAATCGAAATCACGCTTTTCTTAAATAAAATACTCTATTTAACCTTGATCACAAGTTTTTGTTCTAAGTTTAATTTACTTTCAATTTTGTATCTTTGCCAAATTTATGTTACTGAAAAATTCCGAAACGAATATATAAATTTACTATTTCCAAAATAAAGATAAAGACATAATATACAATGTACGTATACATACCCGACGCTGCAATAGATTCCGTATACATAAAATATTGATTATTGGAAAAAAAATTTCACACTGGAATCGAAATAAACTCAACACCTAAACCGAATTTAAACAAACCGAAATTGAATACGAAATTAATTTTGTATATATTAACATATATAGGGTCCGCCATCTAACGTTTTTTTTTTCAACTAGTGCTTATTTCGTGAATGGTAACACTTAGCTCATGTCTGATTTGACAGATAATTAGTTTTATCCTTCCGCTGAACGAATATGGTTGTGTATACGCTTCGCTAAGTGGGCCTGCGATCGACTTAGAGAAGATGCCGATTTTGCCAAAAAAATCATCTTTTCAGATGAAGCTCATTTTGATCTTGGCGGGTAGTAAACAAGCAAAATTGTCGCATTTGGGGCACAGAAAACCCGCACGCATACATTGAAAAGCCGATACACCCAAAACGAGTCACTGTTTGGTGCGGATTTTGGTCCAGAGGCATAATTGGGCCATTTTTCGAAAATGAGCAAGGAGTGGCCGTTACAGTCAATGGCGATCGTTATCGGGCCATGTTGAACGAATTTTTGTTCACAAAAATTGAAGAGTAGGATATTGGCAACATTTGGTTTCAACAGAACGGCGGCGCTACGTGCCACACAGCCGAAGCTACACTCGATGTTTTGCGCCATTTTCAAAAAAAAAAAGTTGTTTGGCGGATTTTTTTTCATAAATGTATACCTATTTGTGTCACACGGCACTCTGTTTTTAGCTCAATTTTAGCAAATTTTTATTTTCCTCAAATAACATCCGTTGAGTAGATACTGTTATGTGGTTCAGTAAAAAGTCTGTTAAGTATGATAACTTAATATAAAAGAGTTCTTTATTCAAAGACAGAAAGTATAAGACTGACTTAAAGTTTCATCTTAATAACTAGGAATATAATATAATAATGTATAAATATATATTTGACATTTAACATGAGTTGAAGTGTTATAAGTTTATACTTTGAAGTTGTACTTTATACAACATCTAATTTTTTATAATTGTTTTTTTTTATAACAAATTCAATATTTTTTAAAATTCATTTGAGTTATTGATTTTGTAATATTTTAAAATAGAAGTACAAAGTAAACATTTATAAGATTTTATTAATATTCAGAAAATAAATGTTTTTTGAAAAAATACCATTTATTCTTCTAATGGGTGATTTTTTAAGAGGTTTAGAACTTTTTTTAAAAAAAAAAACACAAAAAATTCGAAAAAATGAATGAAATATTTATTTGAATCGATAGTTTGAACCTTGCAATTTAATGTTTAAAGATAATTTCATGCAAATGTTGACCGCGGCTGCGTCTCAGGTAGCCCATCCGCTGAGTCCAATTTTGGCATACTCTTTCACACATATCGGCCGGTATCTCACGAGTGAATGCATGGATGTTGGCTTCCAGTGCGTCAATCGAAGCGGGCTTGTCCCTATAGACATTAGCCTTGACATACCCCCACAAAAAATAATCTAATGGTGTCAAATCGCACGATCTAGGCGGCCAATTGACCGGCCCGAAACGTGAAATTAACTGTTCACCAAACTCGCCTCGCAATTGCGCCATTGTTTCGCGTGCTGTGTGGCATGTGGCACCGTCTTGTTGAAACCACATATCATGCAAGTCAAGAACTTCCATTTCGAGCAAAAAAAAGTTTGTTATCATCGCTCGGTAGCGTTCACCATTGACAGTAACGCTGCGATTCGCATCATCTTTGAAGAAATAGGCCCAATAATGCCGCCGGCCCATAAACCGCACCAAACAGTGGCTTTTTCGGGATGCATTGGTAGCTGTTGCAATGCTTCTGGCTGATCTTCACTCCAAATGCCGCAATTTTGCTTATTTACGTACCCATTCAACCAAAAATGAGCCTCATCGCTGAACACAAGCAGCGCGCGATGAACATTTCGAACCGAGCACGAATTTTGATAGTAAAATTCAATAATTTGCAAGCGTTGTTCATTTGTAAGACGATCCATGGTTAAATTGCAAACCAAACTGAAGCTGTTTGACAGTGACACAAGGTACTAAACACACGTCAGCTGTCAAAACCAGTGTTGCCAAAACCAAACCAGCTTAAAAATCACCCTTTATTAATCAAAGGCGAATCGGTTCGGTGGCGCTACTGTTCTTCCGAAACGAGTTACATACTCAGGTGTTGGAGTGAGGGAAGTCGAATCACTTGAACGTGGTACATCTTCATTACTACCTTTTCCTTGAATTTCTGAAGATTTTTGTTGACTTTTTTCAACATGAAATTCATTTTGAATATGGTCATTATCTTCCAATTTAATTTTTTCAGTTTCCGTTAAAGATCCCTCAAGGAGATGCTCCCTATTACGGCGATATTCAGAACCATCATGCGAACTAATTAGGTAAGATCGAGGTTCTGTACATTTTTGTAGAACTGTATCTGGTTCCCCATTTGAAATTGGAGTTTTCTTATAGTATATGTTTTGACCAATCGTCAAACTTTGTAAGGCCTTAGCATTTTTGTTGTAATAATAACGGGTCTTATTTTCCTGTAGTTTAATTTTCTTAATATGCTCTTCAAGGTCAACATTGATTGGCTTTAGATTTTCAGTTAACACTGGAATCTTTGTTCTTAACTGTCGAGACATTAGAAGTTTGGAAGGGGAATTTAAATTTCCTTTTCGTGTGGTTCTATAGTGTAAAAGAGCCATGTACGGATCTGAATTTGTTTCATGACATTTTTTAAGCATTTTTTTAATGGTTTGAACGGAGCGTTCAGCCAAACCGTTGGACCAAGGAAAGTATGGATTTGAAGTAATATGATCAATTTTCCATTGTTGAGAAAAATTTTTGAACTCATCGGAGTTAAAAGCAGGTCCATTGTCACTTATCATTATGGTTGGAATTCCATGCCGTGCGAAAATTGACTTCAGATGAGTTATGACGACATTACTTGAATAACTTTTAATTAACTGTGCAATTTCCATAAATTTTGAAAAGTAATCAACCACCAATAGATACATAGATTTATTGAATTCAAATAAATCCATTCCGATTTTGAACCATGGAATCGACACTACATTATGAAATTGTATAGGTTCTTTTTGATTTTTTGAGCGGTGGCGAATGCATACGTCACAATTTTGTATGACGTTTAAAATATCTTGGTCAATGTTAGCCCAATATATTGAACATTTGGCAAGATTTCTACATCTTTCTATGCCCATGTGTCCTTCATGCAAATGCATCAAAATGTTATGACGCATTTTCGAAGGTATCACCAACCGGTTTGACTTGTATAATAGATTATCTATGACTTCAAATTCATTTCGAATATTCTAGTAAGGCATTAAAAAATCTTCTGTATTTGTTTTACTGTTTTGCCAACCAGCTAAATGATATTCAATGACTTTTGACAACGCTATATCGTTCCGTGTTTCATTTTGTATTTCTTCATACTTTGATTTTGACATTGATAAAGGACGAGAAGAAAGGACTAAATTACAATGGAGACTAATGTCTTTATCGAACTCCGTTAATGTTTCGTTTGGCATAGCAGCCCGCGACAATGTATCGGCAACATACATGTACTTTCCCGGTTTGAAAATAACTTTTAAATCATAGGCTAAGAGACTTAGCATAAATCGCTGTAACTGAGCTGGAACTTTGTACAATGCCTTGTCAAAAAGTGGGAACAAAGGTTTATGGTCCGTCTCCACCAAGCATGACTTTCCAAAAACAAAAGAATGAAATTTTGTACATCCGAATAAAATCGCGAAAAGCTCTTTCTCGATTTGAGCGTAGTTTTGTTGAGACGTTGTGAGTGTAGCTGAGGCATACGCTATCGGATTTCCATCATGGGAAATTACAGCTCCAACTGCATTTTGTGACGCATCTACTGAAAGTGTCAAGGGTTTGTTGACATCAACATAAGTTAGGACTGGTGTGTTGGAAATCAACTCTTTTAATTCTATAAATTCTTTTTCATGGTCTTCGGACCAATGCCACTCTACATCTTTCTTTAATAGATTACGCAAATTCACATTTTCGGCTGACATACCCTTGATAAGAGAACGTAAATAATTTACCATACCCAGGAAGCGTTGCAACTCTGTCATGGACTTTGGCCTGGGTAAAGCACCAATTGCTTCTACTTTGGATGGATCTGGGCGAACACCATCATGACTAAATAAATGACCGATAAAAGTTACTTCACTTTGACAAAATTTTGACTTTGAAGGATTAAACTTCAAACCTATATCTCTGGCCCTTTCCAAAACTAGCTCCAATATTTTGTCATGCTGTTCTTTGGTCTTAGCATGAATCAAAAAGTCATCAATATAGATTTCAAGGTTTGGTATATCACTAAACTTTTTAACCATTTCACAATGAAATATTTCTGGGGCCGCATTTATACCAAAAGGTAGGCACAAGAAACAACGTCGCCCAAAAGGCGTATGAAAAGTGCACAGCATTGAAGATTCTTCATCCAACTGAATCATCCAAAAACCCGAGTAAACAGTAATATATTTTGAACCATTTAATTGAGCTTTAAATTCTTCAACATTCGGAAATTGAAAATGTGGGCGAAGAATTGCTTTGTTTAAGTTACGCGGATCAAGACGCAAACGTAAATTGCCGTTTGGTTTTTTAACTAAAACAATAGAATTAACCCACGGGGTCGGCTTTTTAACTTCTTTTATTACATTTAGATTTTCTAATCTTTTTAGCTCTTTTTTAAAATCTGGCATCAACGCGAAAGGAATTTTACGAGGACTGTCAACAACCGGAGTGACATCACATTTAACTTTCAAATGGCACTTTTCTTTTAAACACCCTAATCCTTCAAATACATCTTTAAAATTTGATATAAAATTTGGCAAATTCTGAATATTTTGTTCATCATTTTTTGAACATAGCGTGTTGACATTAAGAATTAATTCATCAGTTTTGTTAATTATATTCATTTCAAGACACGTTCTGAGACCTATAAGACACTTGCAGTCAATTTCGACAATTATAAATTTAATATTATAAACTATATTTTTATAAGTACAATTTAGCATGCAATATCCTAATGAACAAATTTTTTCTCCACTAAATGTTAATAGATTTTGTTTACTTGACTTGATTAAACTGCGTGACAATCCAAGTGTTTGTAGCTGAATAACAGACATGACATTACCTTGAGCTCCAGTGTCAAGTTGACAAGAAATGTTGCAGTTGTTAAATGACACATACCACTGCGGCTCATCTGCATCATATTGATAACGTTGCTGGTTTTGGGTATGTTGTTGATGACGTTGTTGGTTATCGTTCTGATGTTGTACAATACCGATAAACAATGTTGACAAGACAGATTCTGTATCAGACACATTAGACGCAAATTCGATGTTGCGAACTTGAAGATTCCTTGGACACATTTTCGAAAAATGATTTTTACCTCTACATCTGTAGCAAGTTACACCAATAACTGGACAAGTATACATATTTGTGAACCTGTCCACAATTTTTACATAAGTTATTACGGTTTGACGAAGAAAACTGTGAAAACTGCTGATGGTTATTTTTTTTGTTGTTTTGTTGACTATGACGTGGATAGCGGGATGAGTTTTAATAATTTGATGACGACTTTATATTAGACTGTGGCGATGACGACGATGATTTAGCTGTACTATGTTGTTGACGAGCTGACTTGGGGAGATTACGATGATGACGATGATTGTAGGCTCTCGATGACGAGCTGTTAAGCACCGATGAAACTACTTGTTTGCTGGGCTTGCAATTGTTGGACATGCTCTTTGTTGAGTTCCATACTTCGGGATGTTAGAACAGCTTTTTCCAATGTGATTTTATCTTCATTGAGAAGTTTTTCTTTTAATTGAGAAAATCTCTTGTGAAGACCACAGATGAATATGTCACGTACCAAATCCTCACGCAAGGTTCCAAAGTCACACGTTAGGCTTAAGTTTTTTAGTGAAGTGACAAATTCATCTATGGATTCGTCTAGACCTTGACGCCTGGAGAAAAAAGAAAATCTTTCCATGATGATTTTTACCTTTGGTAGAAAGTATTCATCCAATTTTTTGACAAGCACATCGTACGTGATTTTGTCCAGATCTTCATTGAATGAATTAAATATATCCAGCGAATCAGGGCCCATGTAATGTAGCAGCAATGCTACCTTTCGGCTATCTTGTTGAGCTTCAAGACTAGAAGCACGTATAAGTAAATTTTAAATAGACTTAACCAATGTCTCCACGCGGCTGGGAGATTAGTGCTTTTCAGGTTAAGTGGTGACACTGGGGAGACTGGTGACTCTGATGAGAATGAACTCATTTGAATTACCTATGTTTTTTGTGTTGTAGGCATTTAAATTGATAGATACGATCAAATTTTAATCAAACTTTTGACTTGAGTGCTATTTATTTTATTTTTTTTTTTAACTTTAAGACTTAGTGACGCACATCTGACACCATGTTATGTGGTTCAGTAAAAAGTCTGTTAAGTATGATAACTTAATATAAAAGAGTTCTTTATTCAAAGACAGAAAGTATAAGACTGACTTAAAGTATCATCTTAATAACTAGGAATATAATATAATAATGTATACATATATTTGACATTTAACATGAGTTGAAGTGTTATAAAATGTTTATACTTTGAAGTTGTACTTTATACAACAGATACGATGTTGCAAATACAAATCTCGATAAGTATAGACACAATAGACACACTATCAAGCCCAAATTCAATTAGAAAAGCGATATTATAAGAGCAAGTTCGTGGAATCCAGTCGTGCATTTTCTAACTTATATTTTAGTAATTCTATGTTAATTGTAGTGCCTATATGCACTGTTTTAAGATTTGAATTTTTAAAACATAAGCTATTTCAGAATTCCTTTGAGAAACATTCCACATTATTTCGTTTGACCGAAGGTATAGTATGTTAACCACTTTTCATCTGTCGTTGCTCGTTGACCATTCCAATTCTCAAGTTTGCAATTTCTATTCTCATTTGAGTTTTCGAACATAAAACGAAACCACCTGCTTACCGCCCGCCATTATTATTGAAGAAATGACTTTTTCAATTCAATACGTAGGCATTAAAGAAATGAATTTCATAAATATTAAAGACCAAGATATAGAACATGTTTTATCCAAGGTTTTTGATGGGAAGTTAGGCATGTACAATAAGACACAAATTTCTTTACAAATTAAAAAGGGTGCTACTCCAAAATTTTTAAGACCTCGTCGACTACCTTTTCACATTGAGGAGAAGGTGGAGAGGGCGTTAGATGATTTAGTTCGATTAAGAGTTTATGAACGGTTGAGCATAGCGAATGGGGGACGCCGATCTTCCCTATATTAAAAAAGAATGGCTCAGTTCGCATTTGCGGAGATTATAAGAAGACGGTGAATCAAGTTATCGAGGGAGTACAGCACCAGTTATCAAAAATCGACTAAATTTTTGCGAAATTACATGGCGGGAAGTCGTTTACAAAAATCGATCTATCATCTGCATATCAGCAGTTAGTTCTGGATGAAAAATCCAGAAACTTGACCACGATAAGTACAACTAAGGGGTTGCTAAGAAGTACAAGGTTAGTTTATGGGATAGCTTCAGCTGCTTCCATTTTCCAAAAAGAGATGGAAAAATTGTTGATGTATTTAGAAGGTGTAGTAGTTTTCATGGACGATTTGCTAATAACAGCCGGCGACAAATAAGAAACACATTTAAAAAGATTAGCCGAAGTTTTAAAACGTTTGAAAAATGCGGGACTTAAGGTCGCTAAAGATAAGTGTAGTTTTTTTGTAGAGTCTGTCAAGTATTTAGGACATGTCATAGACAAGCACGGGCTACATAAATATTCGAAACGTGTTGAAGATATTATGCAGCTTTCGACTCCTAGGCCAGTAAAAGAACTGCAATCACTTCTTGGTGTAATACATTTTTACAGGAATTTCATGCAAGATTTGGCATCTAAGGCCAGCGACCTTTACACATTGTTAAAAAATGACAGTAAGTTCGAATGGGGCATTGCCCAAGAAAATTCGTTCACTGAAGTTAAGAAGCTATTATCTTCGAATTAGGTGTTAGCTTGTTATGATCCAAATGTGCCAGTTAAACTTATTGTGGACGCAAGCCCAAATGGCTTAGCAGCGGTGCTAGTTCATGTTTATAAAAGCGGAATAGAACGACCCATTTGTTTTTCATCTCGGAAGTTATCAGATGCCGAGAAAAATTATGCGCAGGTGGAAAAGAAGGCGCTAGCGATAGTGTTCGGTGTTAGGAAATTTCATCAATTTTTATTCGCGAAGGAATTCATTTTGTTATCGGATAGTAAGCCACTAGTTTCAATTTTTGGTTTCAAAAAAGGCATTCCGCCACTTGCAGCAAATCGCCTCCAAAGGTATGCTCTATTCCTTTCAGGCTATCGGTTTCAAACGGAATACGTAAACACAAAAAAGAATATTGCCGATTATTTTTCACGCACTCCCATAGATTCACCGGAAGAAGATAGTAACGCGGATGACGTCTACGTTTATTATGTACAAGAAGTTGGTAACTTGCCAATAAAATTTTCAGATGTAGTGGCCGAAACAATTAATGACACCGGGTTGACAAAAGTTATAAAAAACGGATGGCCAAGGTATGTAGATGATGAAAATCTGAAAGCGTACAGGCTTAGAAGCTCCGAGCTGTCGGTTGAATCGGGAGGAGTATTTTGGGGTTACAAATTGGTTATACCCGAAACTCTTAGGAAGCAAGTGTTATTAAAGCTTCACCGGTCCAATCTGGGTATAGTTAAAATGAAGGGATTAGCTAGGGGGTATTGTTGGTGGCCTTCTTTAGATAAGGACCTGGAAAACATTGCTAAATCTTGCGAATCATGCTTGTTATATCAAGATAACCCAATTAGATGAAATTGATTAATTGGGAATGGCCGGGTAAAGTTTGGGAGAGAATCCATTTAGATTTCATGGGCCCGATTTTCGACCGAAATGTTTTGATTATTGTTGACGCATTCAGTAAATGTATCGAGTGAAAAGACATGGGTAAAAATATAACAAGTATTCATACTAAAGAGATTTTGCTCCAAATTTTAAGTAGATTCGGGTTACCGGAAACCATCGTTACCGACAATGGTCGCACATTCATTTCGAAGTTTTTTCAAGACTTTATAACAAATAATGGAATAAAGCACATTACCACACCGGTGGGCCACCCAGCAACGAACGGGCAGGCAGAGAATGATGTTAGATTGACAAACAGAGAACTCAAAAAAGCATTGCATTCAAAGACGCCAGGCGACAGTTTAAATTATTGTTTGCAAACCTTTTTAATCGATTATAGAAAGTCCATTCACAGTACCACCGGCCGTGCTCCAGCTGAATTACTTTTTGGCAGAAATTTGAGAAGTAGGTTAGACTTATTAAATCCGTTAAATGTTAACCAAAAAGAAAGAATTCAAAAGAAACCGAAAGAATTGTTAAATACCTAAAGTTAAATGCATGCAAACGAAACAAAGAAAATATTATAGAGGAAATATATCAAAAACATTTAAAGTAGAAGATGAACCAGGAAAAATTTCTTGGATCAAAGCTTAAATTGTTTAACTTATTGGCAAACGTTTTCTTTGAGTCCAAGTTAAAAAAGGAAATTGTGATGTAATTTGGAAGCGACATTTGAACCAAACAATGTTATTAAATGAATTTAAATATAAAGATAAGAAAGATTATATTCCAGAAATTTTGACTGATGCCAGTGCAAAAATGAGAGTCAGCGGAAATGAAGATATAAACGGAAACGAAAAGTCGGGAAATGAAGATATAAACGGAAACGAAAAGTCGAGAAATGTAGACGTTGAAACACGTACAACATCACGCAAGACATATCCAATAGATACTCGTTGGACTGGTCGTCTAAGAAATCGAGTTGAATAGAACCCCGATTTTCATTTCTGTACTGTGCAATTTAAGGGGGATGTTGTAGTGTATAGATACCCTTATACGATAAACACAAAGTCATGGAATATCATGTAGAACATAGAATTAAGAATACTAACACTTATATACACTACTGGAAGTATTTTAAAGTAGTATATAAGAACGTAATGTAAATAGTAATTAAGAATAACTTAAGATGCTGCTTCGTTTTAAGACGTTAAAGACATTATAGTCTAACTCTTTTTGTATACTCATTTTATCGAAAACAAGTACACACTTCTTGTCCATGGCTGTCATGTCTTTTGCCCTCTCTGTCAGCATGTCCTTAATCCTGTTGCTAAATCCCGCCGGTAATCTAATTTCAGAATGCCATCGGTAAATCGTACTTACCGATGGCAGTTTAAATCCTACACTAATCATAAATGAATAACACGCTGGGGACTTGAAGAAAAATTTTAAAAATAAATCTTTCTCCTTAGCTGCCCACGGTGTTTTGGCCTTATGGAAGAGTTGTACAAGTATAAATGTGCGCAACTCTTCTGAAAGTTCCAATTCTAAAATTTCCTTAAGCTTATATTTTGGGTTTTTCTTTACTCTGTTTGGTGTTAGAAAAATACGCCGGGGAGTAATGCGTTGCCGGCTTATTTTTCGCACCGCTTTATATGATTGGTACCTAGGCGAGGGAAATTGAGAGGGTGAAATGTGTGAAGAAGGGGGCACATCTGGCAGAGCAAAATCTCTGACATATGTTTTCTTCGAATTTGCAGCCATATTTACCAGGGATAAACTTGGGCTGCAAGGCATGAGAGAAGGTGGAGGTGAAAGTGGACGTGAACCTAAACCTAGAGATGGAAGTAATGGTGGTAGCTAAAAGTGGACGTGAAGGTGCAGAACTAAGGGTTGCTGACGTGACCGTAGAAGTCGGCTGCTTGTTGGACCTCCCTGCCTCCATTATGCGAAGACATGAAGAGTCAACTGCAACATCAGAACAACTGCAAACAGAATCGGAAGATTTTGGAAGTGCATTTTGGGTTAGACGTTTCATAGTGGCTCTCAATATAACGTCTTTCCAATGAAAGTGGTTTTCACACATGTAGTATGTTTTTGATACATCCTCAATGTCTGAAACACTCCCATGTTTAACCCAAATTGCCCTTCTGTGATCAGTGGGAAGTTGGAAAAAGGATACAGAACCTAGAATTGTTTGACGCTGACCGCACTTTGAACAACAACACTTAACCATGATTATTTTTTTAAGTTAGTTAAATTTCTACTTTTTAATTTAAATCAACTAAACAGAACACTAATCAAAATTTAACTTTAACTTTAATTAAACTTTTAGTTTTCACAACAACACCGAAATAAAAACTTACTAGGTGGGTAACGTAATTCACGAAAATGTAAATGGAAATGAGATAAAAGATAAAAGTTAGTAGTATTAATAAATAAAATTGGTGGGTAAGTAAGAAAATGAACGAGTGAATGGAAATGAGAATGAGAGCAAAAGGGAGGTAATAAATATTTGCGTTTATTTATGTATGTAAATAAATAAATAAAGCAAGTGTCTAAGTAAGAAAATAAGCGATAAATAGCAATGAAAGTAAAAGCAAAAGCGAGATAATATATATATTTATGTTTATTTATTTATATAGATAAATAAACAAAATAAGTGTTTGACTAATTCAATAAATAAATTAATAAAATAGTTAATTTAAGAAAATGGAAAATTTAAATTTAATTTTTCAAAAAAAAAAACAGAAACACCCTATTTTATCTAAAACGTTAAGAGCTTTTGAATGAATGTGGTCTGAATTTTATAGTAAAATAAGTGGATCCTTTATGGTAAAATAATTTAAGCAAAACGGAAAAACCCTAATTTAATTATTTAAGAAAAAATAAAAATTTAAAAACTGAATTTAACAGTAAAAAAACTGAAATTAAGTGCGAAGGATATCCTATGTATTTAATTTACTAGTTAAAAAAAACCACTTATGAATGTTCGTTATATAATTAACAAACTAAAACCACTGCACAAATTTGGTTAATTCACCTTATGGATGTTACGAAAAAAAACAAATTTAACTCCCTGCAAAAAGAAACACGAACAGTACCCAACCAAAAATTTAAATTCAAAAATTAACTAGCAAATCCTATCCAAATCCACAGAAACTCACTCAAATAGTAGCACACGAGACACAAAAACTGTAAGATATATTTTAGTTTTGAAAAAAAAACTTATTAAATTAACGATTTTAGCACAATTTTTAAGAGCAATTTAAAACTACAACCTTAAAAATTGACAGAACACAAGAATTAACACAAATAATGTCAATGCGAAAAGTTTTGTGCAAGAAAAAATTGTTATATAACTTCATCACACACACACATCCACGTACCTACAATAATAACAAACTAAATTTCACTAAGTAACCGTAAGATCTCTTAGTAAGAAAATCCATGGTTACCACATTTCCTAAAACTATGGGTCGATTTTCTTAAAACTTGAAATTTTTGGGCCAGAAAGGAAAATCATATTTTTGAAAAATTTTTATTTTCGCTTTCCTTGAAAACAATTCAACTGGTTTCAATCATTTTTTTTTTATGAAGAATGATGAATACATTTAAAATAATATTGCGTTTTTCAAAAAAAATTGTGTTTGGGATTTTTAAAAAAAGTTTGAAAGAAAAATCGATATGTATTTCAAAAATGACTTAAGTCAATTTTTATTAAACTTCGCAAAATTTAAATTTTTTATACTATCGGAAAGATTTTTAACAAAAATAACGTTACTTCCCATACAAATGTTTCAAAACCTTTAAGGAAAATCATATTTTGCTCAAAAATGATTTTTGTGTGTCAAAATTAGTATGCCATTTAAAATTATTAAATTTTACCATTATTAACAGTATCTATCTCATTTTTACCGGTTTACCGATTAATATTGAAGTTTGTATGAGGAAGTTTCCAATAAGTTTAAATAATATTGCATATCAAAATTTTCACACTCAAATTTCCTATTTTCGTTGGAGAGCTCATTTCATTTTGACTTTGATCTGACTCGGTTTTGTTGTTTTCAATTAATTCCACATTGAATGAATTTCACTTAAGTGTGTTCATAAAGTGTGCACGTAATTTCCTACCAAATTTCATGCAAATTCGGTTGAAATTACCTCATTTCGAAATGTGAATTTTTATAGGAAATGAGGTACCTAATTTTGAATCGAATCTGGAAATTTTCAACGAAATTACCTAATTTGCTCTATTGAAAACGTAGTATAAAACTTTTATTTTGTGAGTGGTAACTCTGGTGACAAGTTATAGTCATCATTCAACATCATCAAGCGATAAATCTGGTCGGTCCAACGTGTTACACAAACCATGTTGAACATCAGTGTAGGTTTAAAAATTATGTTTGCAAACATTACAGACAAAAAGGTCACTTAAAGAAAATGTGTCCCAAAAAAATTAGTAATAAATTTAGCAAGGAATGTAATTATGTTACTAATGATGACGATTTGCCTTATTTTATTGCAGTACTAATTCTAGTTTTAGACCCATCAAGGCTGATGTTACTGTGAATGGTAAAAAAATGTGCATGTGCGTTGATAGCGGTTCAGCAATTACAGCAATATCTGAGGTGGATTATGATAAACATTTTTCAAGCTGTGAATTAAAGAAAACGAGTGTGATGCTTCGTAATTACAACGGGAGTGCTATAACACCTCTTGGATTTTGTAATCTCAAGGTAATTTATGCCAATAATTGTAAAATGTTAGACATTCACGTGGTAAAAAACGGTGGTCGCGTTTAACATAGGCATTAAAGAAATGAATTTCATAAATATTAAAGATCAAGATTTAGCACATGTTTTATACAAGGTTTTTGAAGTTTTTGATGGGAAGTTAGGCATGTACAACAAGAGACAAATTTCTTTACGAATTAAAAAGGGTGCTACTCCAAAGTTTTTAAGACCTCGTCGACTACCTTTTCACATTAAGGAGAAGGTGGAGAGGGCGTTAGATGATTTAGTTCGATCAGGAGTTTATGAGCGAGTTGAGCATAGCGAATGGGGGACGCCGATCTTCCCTATATTAAAAAAGAATGGCTCAGTTCGCATTTGCGGAGATTATAAGACGATGGTGAATCAAGTCATTGAGGGAGAACAGCACCAGTTATCAAAAATCGACAAAATTTTTGCGAAATTACATGGCGGGAAGTCGTTTACAAAAATCGATCTATCATCTGCATATCAGCAGTTAGTTCTGGATGAAAAATCCAGAAACTTGACCACGATAAGTACAACTAAGGGGTTGCTAAGAAGTACAAGGTTAGTTTATGGGATAGCTTCAGCTGCTTCCATTTTCCAAAAAGAGATGGAAAAATTGTTGATGTATTTAGAAGGTGTAGTAGTTTTCATGGACGATTTGCTAATAACAGCCGGCGACAAATAAGAAACACATTTAAAAAGATTAGCCGAAGTTTTAAAACGTTTGAAAAATGCGGGACTTAAGGTCGCTAAAGATAAGTGTAGTTTTTTTGTAGAGTCTGTCAAGTATTTAGGACATGTCATAGACAAGCACGGGCTACATTAAGATTCGAAACGTGTTGAAGATATTATGCAGCTTTCGACTCCTAGGCCAGTAAAAGAACTGCAATCACTTCTTGGTGTAATACATTTTTACAGGAATTTCATGCAAGATTTGGCATCTAAGGCCAGCGACCTTTACACATTGTTAAAAAATGACAGTAAGTTCGAATGGGGCATTGCCCAAGAAAATTCGTTCACTGAAGTTAAGAAGCTATTATCTTCGAATTAGGTGTTAGCTTGTTATGATCCAAATGTGCCAGTTAAACTTATTGTGGACGCAAGCCCAAATGGCTTAGCAGCGGTGCTAGTTCATGTTTATAAAAGCGGAAGAGAACGACCCATTTGTTTTTCATCTCGGAAGTTATCAGATGCCGAGAAAAATTATGCGCAGGTGGAAAAGAAGGCGCTAGCGATAGTGTTCGGTGTTAGGAAATTTCATCAATTTTTATTCGCGAAGGAATTCATTTTGTTATCGGATAGTAAGCCACTAGTTTCAATTTTTGGTTTCAAAAAAGGCATTCCGCCACTTGCAGCAAATCGCCTCCAAAGGTATGCTCTATTCCTTTCAGGCTATCGGTTTCAAACGGAATACGTAAACACAAAAAAGAATATTGCCGATTATTTTTCACGCACTCCCATAGATTCACCGGAAGAAGATAGTAACGCGGATGACGTCTACGTTTATTATGTACAAGAAGTTGGTAACTTGCCAATAAAATTTTCAGATGTAGTGGCCGAAACAATTAATGACACCGGGTTGACAAAAGTTATAAAAAACGGATGGCCAAGGTATGTAGATGATGAAAATCTGAAAGCGTACAGGCTTAGAAGCTCCGAGCTGTCGGTTGAATCGGGAGGAGTATTTTGGGGTTACAAATTGGTTATACCCGAAACTCTTAGGAAGCAAGTGTTATTAAAGCTTCACCGGTCCAATCTGGGTATAGTTAAAATGAAGGGATTAGCTAGGGGGTATTGTTGGTGGCCTTCTTTAGATAAGGACCTGGAAAACATTGCTAAATCTTGCGAATCATGCTTGTTATATCAAGATAACCCAATTAGATGAAATTGATTAATTGGGAATGGCCGGGTAAAGTTTGGGAGAGAATCCATTTAGATTTCATGGGCCCGATTTTCGACCGAAATTTTTTGATTATTGTTGACGCATTCAGTAAATGTATCGAGTGAAAAGACATGGGTAAAAATATAACAAGTATTCATACTAAAGAGATTTTGCTCCAAATTTTAAGTAGATTCGGGTTACCGGAAACCATCGTTACCGACAATGGTCGCACATTCATTTCGAAGTTTTTTCAAGACTTTATAACAAATAATGCAATAAAGCACATTACCACACCGGTGGGCCACCCAGCAAGGAACGGGCAGGCAGAGAATGATGTTAGATTGACAAACAGAGAACTCAAAAAAGCATTGCATTCAAAGACGCCAGGCGACAGTTTAAATTATTGTTTGCAAACCTTTTTAATCGATTATAGAAAGTCCATTCACAGTACCACCGGCCGTGCTCCAGCTGAATTACTTTTTGGCAGAAATTTGAGAAGTAGGTTAGACTTATTAAATCCGTTAAATGTTAACCAAAAAGAAAGAATTCAAAAGAAACCGAAAGAATTGTTAAATACCTAAAGTTAAATGCATGCAAACGAAACAAAGAAAATATTATAGAGGAAATATATCAAAAACATTTAAAGTAGAAGATGAACCAGGAAAAATTTCTTGGATCAAAGCTTAAATTGTTTAACTTATTGGCAAACGTTTTCTTTGAGTCCAAGTTAAAAAAGGAAATTGTGATGTAATTTGGAAGCGACACTTGAACCAAACAATGTTATCAAATGAATTTAAATATAAAGATAAGAAAGATTATATTCCAGAAACTTTGACTGATGCCAGTGCAAAAATGAGAGTCAGCGGAAATGAAGATATAAACGGAAACGAAAAGTCGGGAAATGAAGATATAAACGGAAACGAAAAGTCGAGAAATGTAGACGTTGAAACACGTACAACATCACGCAAGACATATCCAATAGATACTCGTTGGACTGGTCGTCTAAGAAATCGAGTTGAATAGAACCCCGATTTTCATTTGTGTACTGTGCAATTTAAGGGGGATGTTGCAGTGTATAGATACCCTTATACGATAAACACAAAGTCATGGAATATCATGTAGAACATAGAATTAAGAATACTAACACTTATATACACTACTGGAAGTATTTTAAAGTAGTATATAAGAACGTAATGTAAATAGTAATTAAGAATAACTTAAGATTTAATAAATCAGTATTGAAAAGACCTGCTTCGTTTTAAGACGTTATAGACATTATAGTCTAACTCTTTTTGTATACTCATTTTATCGAAAACAAGTACACACTTCTTGCCCATGGTTGTCATGTCTTTTGCCCTCTCTGTCAGCATTTCCTTAATCCTGTTGCTAAATCCCGCCGGTAATCTAATTTCAGAATGCCATCGGTAAATCGTACTTACCGATGGCAGTTTAAATCCTACACTAATCATAAATGAATAACACGCTGGGGACTTGAAGAAAAATTTTAAAAATAAATCTTTCTCCTTAGCTGCCCACGGTGTTTTGGCCTTATGGAAGAGTTGTACAAGTATAAATGTGCGCACCTCTTCTGAAATTTCCAATTCTAAAATTTCCTTAAGCTTATATTTTGGGTTTTTCTTTACTCTGTTTGGTGTTAGAAAAATACGCCGGGGAGTAATGCGTTGCCGGCTTATTTTTCGCACTGCTTTATATGATTGTTACCTAGCCGAGGGAAATTGAGAGGGTGAAATGTGTGAAGAAGGGGGCACATCTGGCAGAGCAAAATCTCTGACATATGTTTTCTTCGAATTTGCAGCCATATTTACCAGGGATAAACTTGGGCTGCAAGGCATGAGAGAAGGTGGAGGTGAAAGTGGACGTGAACCTAAACCTAGAGATGGAAGTAATGGTGGTAGCTAAAAGTGGACGTGAAGGTGCAGAACTAAGGGTTGCTGACGTGACCGTAGAAGTCGGCTGCTTGTTGGACCTCCCTGCCTCCATTATGCGAAGACATGAAGAGTCAACTGCAACATCAGAACAACTGCAAACAGAATCGGAAGATTTTGGAAGTGCATTTTGGGTTAGACGTTTCATAGTGGCTCTCAATATAACGTCTTTCCCATGAAAGTGGTTTTCACACATGTAGTATGTTTTTGATACATCCTCAATGTCTGAAACACTCCCATGTTTAACCCAAATTGCCCTTCTGTGATCAGTGGGAAGTTGGAAAAAGGATACAGAACCTAGAATTGTTTGACGCTGACCGCACTTTGAACAACAACACTTAACCATGATTATTTTTTTAAGTTAGTTAAATTTCTACTTTTTAATTTAAATCAACTAAACAGAACACTAATCAATATTTAACTTTAACTTTAATTAAACTTTTAGTTTTCACAACAACACCGAAATAAAAACTTACTAGGTGGGTAACGTAATTCACGAAAATGTTAATGGAAATGAGATAAAAGATAAAAGTTAGTAGTATTAATAAATAAAATTGGTGGGTAAGTAAGAAAATGAACGAGTAAATGGAAATGAGAATGAGAGCAAAAGGGAGGTAATAAATATTTGCGTTTATTTATGTATGTAAATAAATAAATAAAGCAAGTGTCTAAGTAAGAAAATAAGCGATAAATAGCAATGAAAGTCAAAGCAAAAGCGAGATAATATATATATTTATGTTTATTTATTTATATAGATAAATAAAGAAAATAAGTGTTTGACTAATTCAATAAATAAATTAATAAAATAGTTAATTTAAGAAAATGGAAAATTTAAATTTAATTTTTCAAAAAAAAACAGAAACACCCTATTTTATCTAAAACGTTAAGAGCTTTTGAATGAATGTGGTCTGAATTTTATAGTAAAATAAGTGGATCCTTTATAATAAAATAATTTAAGCAAAACGGAAAAACCCTAATTTAATTATTTAAGAAAAAATAAAAATTTAAAAACTGAATTTAACAGTAAAAAAACTGAAATTAAGTGCGAAGGATATCCTATGTATTTAATTTACTAGTTAAAAAAAACCACTTATGAATGTTCGTTATATAATTAACAAACTAAAACCACTGCACAAATTTGGTTAATTCACCTTATGGATGTTACGAAAAAAAACAAATTTAACTCCCTGCAAAAAGAAACACGAACAGTACCCAACCAAAAATTTAAATTCAAAAATTAACTAGCAAATCCTATCCAAATCCACAGAAACTCACTCAAATAGTAGCACACGAGACACAAAAACTGTAAGATATATTTTAGTTTTGAAAAAAAAACTTATTAAATTAACGATTTTAGCACAATTTTTAAGAGCAATTTAAAACTACAACCTTAAAAATTGACAGAACACAAGAATTAACACAAATAATGTCAATGCGAAAAGTTTTGTGCAAGAAAAAATTGTTATATAACTTCATCACACACACACATCCACGTACCTACAATAATAACAAACTAAATTTCACTAAGTAACCGTAAGATCTCTTAGTAAGAAAATCCATGGTTACCACATTTCCTAAAACTATGGGTCGATTTTCTTAAAACTTGAAATTTTTGGGCCAGAAAGGAAAATCATATTTTTGAAAAATTTTTATTTTCGCTTTCCTTGAAAACAATTCAACTGGTTTCAATCATTTTTTTTTTATGAAGAATGATGAATACATTTAAAATAATATTGCGTTTTTCAAAAAAAATTGTGTTTGGGATTTTTAAAAAAAGTTTGAAAGAAAAATCGATATGTATTTCAAAAATGACTTAAGTCAATTTTTATTAAACTTCGCAAAATTTAAATTTTTTATACCATCGGAAAGATTTTTAACAAAAATAACGTTACTTCCCATACAAATGTTTCAAAACCTTTAAGGAAAATCATATTTTGCTCAAAAATGATTTTTGTGTGTCAAAATTAGTATGCCATTTAAAATTATTAAATTTTACCATTATTAACAGTATCTATCTCATTTTTACCGGTTTACCGATTAATATTGAAGTTTGTATGAGGAAGTTTCCAATAAGTTTAAATAATATTGCATATCAAAATTTTCACACTCAAATTTCCTATTTTCGTTGGAGAGCTCATTTCATTTTGACTTTGAACTGACTCGGTTTTGTTGTTTTCAATTAATTCCACATTGAATGAATTTCACTTAAGTGTGTTCATAAAGTGTGCACGTAATTTCCTACCAAATTTCATGCAAATTCGGTTGAAATTACCTCATTTCGAAATGTGAATTTTTATAGGAAATGAGGTACCTAATTTTGAATCGAATCTGGAAATTTTCAACGAAATTACCTAATTTGCTCTATTGAAAACGTAGTATAAACCATCTTCTATAATTTACCATATTCATTTTCTATGCCTACATTAAAAAAATATAAAAACATTTTTCACAAGTCACAACTAAAAACTTTTATTTTGTGAGTGGTAACTCTGGTGACAAGTTATAGTCATCATTCAACATCATCAAGCGATAAATCTGGTCGGTCCAACGTGTTACACAAACCATGTTGAACATCAGTGTAGGTTTAAAAATTATGTTTGCAAACATTACAGACAAAAAGGTCACTTAAAGAAAATGTGTCCCAAAAAAATTAGTAATAAATTTAGCAAGGAATGTAATTATGTTACTAATGATGACGATTTGCCTTATTTTATTGCAGTACTAATTCTAGTTTTAGACCCATCAAGGCTGATGTTACTGTGAATGGTAAAAAAATGTGCATGTGCGTTGATAGCGGTTCAGCAATTACAGCAATATCTGAGGTGGATTATGATAAACATTTTTCAAGCTGTGAATTAAAGAAAACGAGTGTGATGCTTCGTAATTACAACGGGAGTGCTATAACACCTCTTGGATTTTGTAGTCTCAAGGTAATTTATGCCAATAATTGTAAAATGTTAGACATTCACGTGGCAAAAAAACGGTGGTCGCGTTTAACGTAGGCATTAAAGAAATGAATTTCATAAATATTAAAGACCAAGATATAGAACATGTTTTATCCAAGGTTTTTGAAGTTTTTGATGGGAAGTTAGGCATGTACAACAAGACACAAATTTCTTTACAAATTAAAAAGGGTGCTACTCCAAAATTTTTAAGACCTCGTCGACTACCTTTTCACATTAAGGAGAAGGTGGAGAGGGCGTTAGATGATTTAGTTCGATCAGGAGTTTATGAACGAGTTGAGCGTAGCGAATGGGGGACGCCGATCTTCCCTATATTAAAAAAGAATGGCTCAGTTCGCATTTGCGGAGATTATAAGACGATGGTGAATCAAGTCATTGAGGGAGAACAGCACCAGTTATCAAAAATCGACAAAATTTTTGCGAAATTACATGGCGGGAAGTCGTTTACAAAAATCGATCTATCATCTGCATATCAGCAGTTAGTTCTGGATGAAAAATCCAGAAACTTGACCACGATAAGTACAACTAAGGGGTTGCTAAGAAGTACAAGGTTAGTTTATGGGATAGCTTCAGCTGCTTCCATTTTCCAAAAAGAGATGGAAAAATTGTTGATGTATTTAGAAGGTGTAGTAGTTTTCATGGACGATTTGCTAATAACAGCCGGCGACAAATAAGAAACACATTTAAAAAGATTAGCCGAAGTTTTAAAACGTTTGAAAAATGCGGGACTTAAGGTCGCTAAAGATAAGTGTAGTTTTTTTGTAGAGTCTGTCAAGTATTTAGGACATGTCATAGACAAGCACGGGCTACATAAATATTCGAAACGTGTTGAAGATATTATGCAGCTTTCGACTCCTAGGCCAGTAAAAGAACTGCAATCACTTCTTGGTGTAATACATTTTTACAGGAATTTCATGCAGGATTTGGCATCTAAGGCCAGCGACCTTTACACATTGTTAAAAAATGACAGTAAGTTCGAATGGGGCATTGCCCAAGAAAATTCGTTCACTGAAGTTAAGAAGCTATTATCTTCGAATTAGGTGTTAGCTTGTTATGATCCAAATGTGCCAGTTAAACTTATTGTGGACGCAAGCCCAAATGGCTTAGCAGCGGTGCTAGTTCATGTTTATAAAAGCGGAATAGAACGACCCATTTGTTTTTCATCTCGGAAGTTATCAGATGCCGAGAAAAATTATGCGCAGGTGGAAAAGAAGGCGCTAGCGATAGTGTTCGGTGTTAGGAAATTTCATCAATTTTTATTCGCGAAGGAATTCATTTTGTTATCGGATAGTAAGCCACTAGTTTCAATTTTTGGTTTCAAAAAAGGCATTCCGCCACTTGCAGCAAATCGCCTCCAAAGGTATTCTCTATTCCTTTCAGGCTATCGGTTTCAAACGGCATACGTAAACACAAAAAAGAATATTGCCGATTATTTTTCACGCACTCCCATAGATTCACCGGAAGAAGATAGTAACGCGGATGACGTCTACGTTTATTATGTACAAGAAGTTGGTAACTTGCCAATAAAATTTTCAGATGTAGTGGCCGAAACAATTAATGACACCGGGTTGACAAAAGTTATAAAAAACGGATGGCCAAGGTATGTAGATGATGAAAATCTGAAAGCGTACAGGCTTAGAAGCTCCGAGCTGTCGGTTGAATCGGGAGGAGTATTTTGGGGTTACAAATTGGTTATACCCGAAACTCTTAGGAAGCAAGTGTTATTAAAGCTTCACCGGTCCAATCTGGGTATAGTTAAAATGAAGGGATAAGCTAGGGGGTATTGTTGGTGGCCTTCTTTAGATAAGGACCTGGAAAACATTGCTAAATCCTGCGAATCATGCTTGTTATATCAAGATAACCCAATTAGATGAAATTGATTAATTGGGAATGGCCGGGTAAAGTTTGGGAGAGAATCCATTTAGATTTCATGGGCCCGATTTTCGACCGAAATTTTTTGATTATTGTTGACGCATTCAGTAAATGTATCGAGTGAAAAGACATGGGTAAAAATATAACAAGTATTCATACTAAAGAGATTTTGCTCCAAATTTTAAGTAGATTCGGGTTACCGGAAACCATCGTTACCGACAATGGTCGCACATTCATTTCGAAGTTTTTTCAAGACTTTATAACAAATAATGGAATAAAGCACATTACCACACCGGTGGGCCACCCAGCAACGAACGGGCAGGCAGAGAATGATGTTAGATTGACAAACAGAGAACTCAAAAAAGCATTGCATTCAAAGACGCCAGGCGACAGTTTAAATTATTGTTTGCAAACCTTTTTAATCGATTATAGAAAGTCCATTCACAGTACCACCGGCCGTGCTCCAGCTGAATTACTTTTTGGCAGAAATTTGAGAAGTAGGTTAGACTTATTAAATCCGTTAAATGTTAACCAAAAAGAAAGAATTCAAAAGAAACCGAAAGAATTGTTAAATACCTAAAGTTAAATGCATGCAAACGAAACAAAGAAAATATTATAGAGGAAATATATCAAAAACATTATATTCCAGAAATTTTGACTGATGCCAGTGCAAAAATGAGAGTCAGCGGAAATGAAGATATAAACGGAAACGAAAAGTCGGGAAATGAAGATATAAACGGAAACGAAAAGTCGAGAAATGTAGACGTTGAAACACGTACAACATCACGCAAGACATATCCAATAGATACTCGTTGGACTGGTCGTCTAAGAAATCGAGTTGAATAGAACCCCGATTTTCATTTGTGTACTGTGCAATTTAAGGGGGATGTTGTAGTGTATAGATACCCTTATACGATAAACACAAAGTCATGGAATATCATGTAGAACATAGAATTAAGAATACTAACACTTATATACACTACTGGAAGTATTTTAAAGTAGTATATAAGAACGTAATGTAAATAGTAATTAAGAATAACTTAAGATGCTGCTTCGTTTTAAGACGTTAAAGACATTATAGTCTAACTCTTTTTGTATACTCATTTTATCGAAAACAAGTACACACTTCTTGTCCATGGCTGTCATGTCTTTTGCCCTCTCTGTCAGCATGTCCTTAATCCTGTTGCTAAATCCCGCCGGTAATCTAATTTCAGAATGCCATCGGTAAATCGTACTTACCGATGGCAGTTTAAATCCTACACTAATCAAAAATGAATAACACGCTGGGGACTTGAAGAAAAATTTTAAAAATAAATCTTTCTCCTTAGCTGCCCACGGTGTTTTGGCCTTATGGAAGAGTTGTACAAGTATAAATGTGCGCAACTCTTCTGAAATTTCCAATTCTAAAATTTCCTTAAGCTTATATTTTGGGTTTTTCTTTACTCTGTTTGGTGTTAGAAAAATACGCCGGGGAGTAATGCGTTGCCGGCTTATTTTTCGCACCGCTTTATATGATTGGTACCTAGGCGAGGGAAATTGAGAGGGTGAAATGTGTGAAGAAGGGGGCACATCTGGCAGAGCAAAATCTCTGACATATGTTTTCTTCGAATTTGCAGCCATATTTACCAGGGATAAACTTGGGCTGCAAGGCATGAGAGAAGGTGGAGGTGAAAGTGGACGTGAACCTAAACCTAGAGATGGAAGTAATGGTGGTAGCTAAAAGTGGACGTGAAGGTGCAGAACTAAGGGTTGCTGACGTGACCGTAGAAGTCGGCTGCTTGTGGGACCTCCCTGCCTCCATTATGCGAAGACATGAAGAGTCAACTGCAACATCAGAACAACTGCAAACAGAATCGGAAGATTTTGGAAGTGCATTTTGGGTTAGACGTTTCATAGTGGCTCTCAATATAACGTCTTTCCCATGAAAGTGGTTTTCACACATGTAGTATGTTTTTGATACATCCTCAATGTCTGAAACACTCCCATGTTTAACCCAAATTGCCCTTCTGTGATCAGTGGGAAGTTGGAAAAAGGATACAGAACCTAGAATTGTTTGACGCTGACCGCACTTTGAACAACAACACTTAACCATGATTATTTTTTTAAGTTAGTTAAATTTCTACTTTTTAATTTAAATCAACTAAACAGAACACTAATCAAAATTTAACTTTAACTTTAATTAAACTTTTAGTTTTCACAACAACACCGAAATAAAAACTTACTAGGTGGGTAACGTAATTCACGAAAATGTTAATGGAAATGAGATAAAAGATAAAAGTTAGTAGTATTAATAAATAAAATTGGTGGGTAAGTAAGAAAATGAACGAGTAAATGGAAATGAGAATGAGAGCAAAAGGGAGGTAATAAATATTTGCGTTTATTTATGTATGTAAATAAATAAATAAAGCAAGTGTCTAAGTAAGAAAATAAGCGATAAATAGCAATGAAAGTCAAAGCAAAAGCGAGATAATATATATATTTATGTTTATTTATTTATATAGATAAATAAACAAAATAAGTGTTTGACTAATTCAATAAATAAATTAATAAAATAGTTAATTTAAGAAAATGGAAAATTTAAATTTAATTTTTCAAAAAAAAAACAGAAACACCCTATTTTATCTAAAACGTTAAGAGCTTTTGAATGAATGTGGTCTGAATTTTATAGTAAAATAAGTGGATCCTTTATAATAAAATAATTTAAGCAAAACGGAAAAACCCTAATTTAATTATTTAAGAAAAAATAAAAATTTAAAAACTGAATTTAACAGTAAAAAAACTGAAATTAAGTGCGAAGGATATCCTATGTATTTAATTTACTAGTTAAAAAAAACCACTTATGAATGTTCGTTATATAATTAACAAACTAAAACCACTGCACAAATTTGGTTAATTCACCTTATGGATGTTACGAAAAAAAAACAAATTTAACTCCCTGCAAAAAGAAACACGAACAGTACCCAACCAAAAATTTAAATTCAAAAATTAACTAGCAAATCCTATCCAAATCCACAGAAACTCACTCAAATAGTAGCACACGAGACACAAAAACTGTAAGATATATTTTAGTTTTGAAAAAAAAACTTATTAAATTAACGATTTTAGCACAATTTTTAAGAGCAATTTAAAACTACAACCTTAAAAATTGACAGAACACAAGAATTAACACAAATAATGTCAATGCGAAAAGTTTTGTGCAAGAAAAAATTGTTATATAACTTCATCACACACACACATCCACGTACCTACAATAATAACAAACTAAATTTCACTAAGTAACCGTAAGATCTCTTAGTAAGAAAATCCATGGTTACCACATTTCCTAAAACTATGGGTCGATTTTCTTAAAACTTGAAATTTTTGGGCCAGAAAGGAAAATCATATTTTTGAAAAATTTTTATTTTCGCTTTCCTTGAAAACAATTCAACTGGTTTCAATCATTTTTTTTTTATGAAGAATGATGAATACATTTAAAATAATATTGCGTTTTTCAAAAAAAATTGTGTTTGGGATTTTTAAAAAAAGTTTGAAAGAAAAATCGATATGTATTTCAAAAATGACTTAAGTCAATTTTTATTAAACTTCGCAAAATTTAAATTTTTTATACTATCGGAAAGATTTTTAACAAAAATAACGTTACTTCCCATACAAATGTTTCAAAACCTTTAAGTAAAATCATATTTTGCTCAAAAATGATTTTTGTGTGTCAAAATTAGTATGCCATTTAAAATTATTAAATTTTACCATTATTAACAGTATCTATCTCATTTTTACCGGTTTACCGATTAATATTGAAGTTTGTATGAGGAAGTTTCCAATAAGTTTAAATAATATTGCATATCAAAATTTTCACACTCAAATTTCCTATTTTCGTTGGAGAGCTCATTTCATTTTGACTTTGATCTGACTCGGTTTTGTTGTTTTCAATTAATTCCACATTGAATGAATTTCACTTAAGTGTGTTCATAAAGTGTGCACGTAATTTCCTACCAAATTTCATGCAAATTCGGTTGAAATTACCTCATTTCGAAATGTGAATTTTTATAGGAAATGAGGTACCTAATTTTGAATCGAATCTGGAAATTTTCAACGAAATTACCTAATTTGCTCTATTGAAAACGTAGTATAAACCATCTTCTATAATTTACCATATTCATTTTCTATGCCTACATTAAAAAATATAAAAACATTTTTCACAAGTCACAACTAAAAACTTTTATTTTGTGAGTGGTAACTCTGGTGACAAGTTATAGTCATCATTCAACATCATCAAGCGATAAATCTGGTCGGTCCAACGTGTTACACAAACCATGTTGAACATCAGTGTAGGTTTAAAAATTATGTTTGCAAACATTACAGACAAAAAGGTCACTTAAAGAAAATGTGTCCCAAAAAAATTAGTAATAAATTTAGCAAGGAATGTAATTATGTTACTAATGATGACGATTTGCCTTATTTTATTGCAGTACTAATTCTAGTTTTAGACCCATCAAGGCTGATGTTACTGTGAATGGTAAAAAAATGTGCATGTGCGTTGATAGCGGTTCAGCAATTACAGCAATATCTGAGGTGGATTATGATAAACATTTTTCAAGCTGTGAATTAAAGAAAACGAGTGTGATGCTTCGTAATTACAACGGGAGTGCTATAACACCTCTTGGATTTTGTAGTCTCAAGGTAATTTATGCCAATAATTGTAAAATGTTAGACATTCACGTGGCAAAAAAACGGTGGTCGCGTTTAACGTAGGCATTAAAGAAATGAATTTCATAAATATTAAAGACCAAGATATAGAACATGTTTTATCCAAGGTTTTTGAAGTTTTTGATGGGAAGTTAGGCATGTACAACAAGACACAAATTTCTTTACAAATTAAAAAGGGTGCTACTCCAAAATTTTTAAGACCTCGTCGACTACCTTTTCACATTAAGGAGAAGGTGGAGAGGGCGTTAGATGATTTAGTTCGATCAGGAGTTTATGAACGAGTTGAGCGTAGCGAATGGGGGACGCCGATCTTCCCTATATTAAAAAAGAATGGCTCAGTTCGCATTTGCGGAGATTATAAGACGATGGTGAATCAAGTCATTGAGGGAGAACAGCACCAGTTATCAAAAATCGACAAAATTTTTGCGAAATTACATGGCGGGAAGTCGTTTACAAAAATCGATCTATCATCTGCATATCAGCAGTTAGTTCTGGATGAAAAATCCAGAAACTTGACCACGATAAGTACAACTAAGGGGTTGCTAAGAAGTACAAGGTTAGTTTATGGGATAGCTTCAGCTGCTTCCATTTTCCAAAAAGAGATGGAAAAATTGTTGATGTATTTAGAAGGTGTAGTAGTTTTCATGGACGATTTGCTAATAACAGCCGGCGACAAATAAGAAACACATTTAAAAAGATTAGCCGAAGTTTTAAAACGTTTGAAAAATGCGGGACTTAAGGTCGCTAAAGATAAGTGTAGTTTTTTTGTAGAGTCTGTCAAGTATTTAGGACATGTCATAGACAAGCACGGGCTACATAAATATTCGAAACGTGTTGAAGATATTATGCAGCTTTCGACTCCTAGGCCAGTAAAAGAACTGCAATCACTTCTTGGTGTAATACATTTTTACAGGAATTTCATGCAGGATTTGGCATCTAAGGCCAGCGACCTTTACACATTGTTAAAAAATGACAGTAAGTTCGAATGGGGCATTGCCCAAGAAAATTCGTTCACTGAAGTTAAGAAGCTATTATCTTCGAATTAGGTGTTAGCTTGTTATGATCCAAATGTGCCAGTTAAACTTATTGTGGACGCAAGCCCAAATGGCTTAGCAGCGGTGCTAGTTCATGTTTATAAAAGCGGAATAGAACGACCCATTTGTTTTTCATCTCGGAAGTTATCAGATGCCGAGAAAAATTATGCGCAGGTGGAAAAGAAGGCGCTAGCGATAGTGTTCGGTGTTAGGAAATTTCATCAATTTTTATTCGCGAAGGAATTCATTTTGTTATCGGATAGTAAGCCACTAGTTTCAATTTTTGGTTTCAAAAAAGGCATTCCGCCACTTGCAGCAAATCGCCTCCAAAGGTATTCTCTATTCCTTTCAGGCTATCGGTTTCAAACGGCATACGTAAACACAAAAAAGAATATTGCCGATTATTTTTCACGCACTCCCATAGATTCACCGGAAGAAGATAGTAACGCGGATGACGTCTACGTTTATTATGTACAAGAAGTTGGTAACTTGCCAATAAAATTTTCAGATGTAGTGGCCGAAACAATTAATGACACCGGGTTGACAAAAGTTATAAAAAACGGATGGCCAAGGTATGTAGATGATGAAAATCTGAAAGCGTACAGGCTTAGAAGCTCCGAGCTGTCGGTTGAATCGGGAGGAGTATTTTGGGGTTACAAATTGGTTATACCCGAAACTCTTAGGAAGCAAGTGTTATTAAAGCTTCACCGGTCCAATCTGGGTATAGTTAAAATGAAGGGATAAGCTAGGGGGTATTGTTGGTGGCCTTCTTTAGATAAGGACCTGGAAAACATTGCTAAATCCTGCGAATCATGCTTGTTATATCAAGATAACCCAATTAGATGAAATTGATTAATTGGGAATGGCCGGGTAAAGTTTGGGAGAGAATCCATTTAGATTTCATGGGCCCGATTTTCGACCGAAATTTTTTGATTATTGTTGACGCATTCAGTAAATGTATCGAGTGAAAAGACATGGGTAAAAATATAACAAGTATTCATACTAAAGAGATTTTGCTCCAAATTTTAAGTAGATTCGGGTTACCGGAAACCATCGTTACCGACAATGGTCGCACATTCATTTCGAAGTTTTTTCAAGACTTTATAACAAATAATGGAATAAAGCACATTACCACACCGGTGGGCCACCCAGCAACGAACGGGCAGGCAGAGAATGATGTTAGATTGACAAACAGAGAACTCAAAAAAGCATTGCATTCAAAGACGCCAGGCGACAGTTTAAATTATTGTTTGCAAACCTTTTTAATCGATTATAGAAAGTCCATTCACAGTACCACCGGCCGTGCTCCAGCTGAATTACTTTTTGGCAGAAATTTGAGAAGTAGGTTAGACTTATTAAATCCGTTAAATGTTAACCAAAAAGAAAGAATTCAAAAGAAACCGAAAGAATTGTTAAATACCTAAAGTTAAATGCATGCAAACGAAACAAAGAAAATATTATAGAGGAAATATATCAAAAACATTATATTCCAGAAATTTTGACTGATGCCAGTGCAAAAATGAGAGTCAGCGGAAATGAAGATATAAACGGAAACGAAAAGTCGGGAAATGAAGATATAAACGGAAACGAAAAGTCGAGAAATGTAGACGTTGAAACACGTACAACATCACGCAAGACATATCCAATAGATACTCGTTGGACTGGTCGTCTAAGAAATCGAGTTGAATAGAACCCCGATTTTCATTTGTGTACTGTGCAATTTAAGGGGGATGTTGTAGTGTATAGATACCCTTATACGATAAACACAAAGTCATGGAATATCATGTAGAACATAGAATTAAGAATACTAACACTTATATACACTACTGGAAGTATTTTAAAGTAGTATATAAGAACGTAATGTAAATAGTAATTAAGAATAACTTAAGATGCTGCTTCGTTTTAAGACGTTAAAGACATTATAGTCTAACTCTTTTTGTATACTCATTTTATCGAAAACAAGTACACACTTCTTGTCCATGGCTGTCATGTCTTTTGCCCTCTCTGTCAGCATGTCCTTAATCCTGTTGCTAAATCCCGCCGGTAATCTAATTTCAGAATGCCATCGGTAAATCGTACTTACCGATGGCAGTTTAAATCCTACACTAATCAAAAATGAATAACACGCTGGGGACTTGAAGAAAAATTTTAAAAATAAATCTTTCTCCTTAGCTGCCCACGGTGTTTTGGCCTTATGGAAGAGTTGTACAAGTATAAATGTGCGCAACTCTTCTGAAATTTCCAACTCTAAAATTTCCTTAAGCTTATATTTTGGGTTTTTCTTTACTCTGTTTGGTGTTAGAAAAATACGCCGGGGAGTAATGCGTTGCCGGCTTATTTTTCGCACCGCTTTATATGATTGGTACCTAGGCGAGGGAAATTGAGAGGGTGAAATGTGTGAAGAAGGGGGCACATCTGGCAGAGCAAAATCTCTGACATATGTTTTCTTCGAATTTGCAGCCATATTTACCAGGGATAAACTTGGGCTGCAAGGCATGAGAGAAGGTGGAGGTGAAAGTGGACGTGAACCTAAACCTAGAGATGGAAGTAATGGTGGTAGCTAAAAGTGGACGTGAAGGTGCAGAACTAAGGGTTGCTGACGTGACCGTAGAAGTCGGCTGCTTGTGGGACCTCCCTGCCTCCATTATGCGAAGACATGAAGAGTCAACTGCAACATCAGAACAACTGCAAACAGAATCGGAAGATTTTGGAAGTGCATTTTGGGTTAGACGTTTCATAGTGGCTCTCAATATAACGTCTTTCCCATGAAAGTGGTTTTCACACATGTAGTATGTTTTTGATACATCCTCAATGTCTGAAACACTCCCATGTTTAACCCAAATTGCCCTTCTGTGATCAGTGGGAAGTTGGAAAAAGGATACAGAACCTAGAATTGTTTGACGCTGACCGCACTTTGAACAACAACACTTAACCATGATTATTTTTTTAAGTTAGTTAAATTTCTACTTTTTAATTTAAATCAACTAAACAGAACACTAATCAAAATGTAACTTTAACTTTAATTAAACTTTTAGTTTTCACAACAACACCGAAATAAAAACTTACTAGGTGGGTAACGTAATTCACGAAAATGTTAATGGAAATGAGATAAAAGATAAAAGTTAGTAGTATTAATAAATAAAATTGGTGGGTAAGTAAGAAAATGAACGAGTAAATGGAAATGAGAATGAGAGCAAAAGGGAGGTAATAAATATTTGCGTTTATTTATGTATGTAAATAAATAAATAAAGCAAGTGTCTAAGTAAGAAAATAAGCGATAAATAGCAATGAAAGTAAAAGCAAAATCGAGATAATATATATATTTATGTTTATTTATTTATATAGATAAATAAACAAAATAAGTGTTTGACTAATTCAATAAATAAATTAATAAAATAGTTAATTTAAGAAAATGGAAAATTTAAATTTAATTTTTCAAAAAAAAAACAGAAACACCCTATTTTATCTTAAACGTTAAGAGCTTTTGAATGAATGTGGTCTGAATTTTATAGTAAAATAAGTGGATCCTTTATGATAAAATAATTTAAACAAAACGGAAAACCCCTAATTTAATTATTTAAGAAAAAATAAAAATTTAAAAACTGAATTTAACAGTACAAAAACTGAAATTAAGTGCGAAGGATACCCTATGTATTTAATTTACTAGTTAAAAAAAAACCACTTATGAATGTTCGTTATAAAATTAACAAACTAAAACCACTGCACAAATTTGGTAAATTCACCTTATGGATGTTACGAAAAAAAACAAATTTAACTCCCTGCAAAAAGAAACACGAACAGTACCCAACCAAAAATTTAAATTCAAAAATTAACTATCAAATCCTATCCAAATCCACAGAAACTCACTCAAATAGTAGCACACGAGACACAAAAACTGTAAGATATATTTTAGTTTTGAAAAAAAACTTATTAAATTAACGATTTTAGCACACTTTTTAAGAGCAATTTAAAACTACAACCTTAAAAATTGACAGAACACAAAAATTAACACAAATAATGTCAATGCGAAAAGTTTTGTGCAAGAAAAAATTGTTATATAACTTCATCACACACACATCCACGTACCTACAATAATAACAAACTAAATTTCACTAAGTAACCGTAAGATCTCTTAGTAAGAAAATCCATGGTTACCACATTTCCTAAAACTAGGGGTCGATTTTCTTAAAACTTGAAATTTTTGGGCCAGAAAGGAAAATCATATTCTTGAAAAATTTTTATTTTCGCTTTCCTTGAAAACAATTCAACTGGTTTCAATCATTTTTTTTATGAAGAATGATAAATACATTTAAAATAATATTGCGTTTGGGATTTTTAAAAAAAGTTTGAAAGAAAAATCGATATGTATTTCAAAAATGACTTAAGTCAATTTTTATTAAACTTCGCAAAATTTAAATTTTTTATAATATCAGAAAGATTTTTAACAAAAATAACGTTACTTCCCATACAAATGTTTCAAAACCTTTAAGGAAAATCATATTTTGCTCAAAAATGATTTTTGTGTGTCAAAATTAGTATGCCATTTAAAATTATTAAATTTTACCATTATTAACAGTACCGCTGATAGAGGATTTATTCCGGCTATCTCATTTTTACCGGTTTACCGATTAATATTGAAGTTTGTATGAGGAAGTTTCTACTAAGTTTAAAGAATATTGCATATCAAAATTTTCACACTCAAATTACCTATTTTCGTTGGACAGCTCATTTCATTTTGACTTTGATCTGACTTGGTTACTTGTTTTCAATTAATTCCACATTGAATGAATTCCACTTAAGTGTGTTCATAAAGTGTGCACGTAATTTCCTACGAAATTTCATGCAAATTCGGTTGAATACCGAATTTTGAATCGAATCTGGAAATTTTCAACGAAATTACCTAATTTGCTCTATTGAAAACGTAGTATAAACCATCTTCTATAATTTACCATTTTCATTTTCTATACCTAGATTAAAAAATATAAAAACATTATTCACAAGTCACAGCTAAAAACCTTTATTTTGTGAGTGGTAACTCTGGTGACAAGTTATAGTCTTTCATATATTTTCCCTATCTGCAAAACGTCAATTTGAAAAAAAAAATCAATGCACAGCTCCTATACATATAAAAGCACATAATTTCTTGTCCGCCTTGAAATCTCAATAAATTCATAGCAAAGTTCTCGTTCTTCTATTATCTTTGTGGTGTAATTATTTTGTGTTCTTTACAAAATCGTTGTTTTTTTTTTTCTCCCTCGAACCACAGATTAGCCACATGAAGATGAGAATCCCCGGCAGCCATTTTAATTTGCCTACAAGCTTGAACTGGCAGTTATCAGATAAAAAATGAGAATGTGTGTATAAAAATCTCACACATAGACAGTAGGGATCTTCACACACCTGGTTTAATTGTTGTTGCAATTCACATCTATTCATCGACGCGGGAAAAAATTACAAATACAACAATGTAAACAAATGGGTTTTGGAGGGTGAAACGTACGAAACATTCTCATCTTCATATGGCTAATCTGTGCCTCGAACTCTCATAAATTTAGTACACGGTATGCTCGTTCTACTATTATCGGTCAATCCTTCTCTATTAGCATATTCCTGAACCTAGAATGTCTCCAATTGCACTTTAGGAAGTTGCGGTGTCGCCCTGGTAGTTCCTCATCATGATAGTACGCATTGAATAAACATATATAGAAGGTGACACTCCACAACTAAAAGCGCAGCCGCATGGCCGTGCCGGAAAGGAGAAACGAAATAGCTGATGTGGGGTTTTTTGTGTACACAAACCCATTTTCAAAAGGATATTCATAAATTTGATTTTCCGTTTTTATATTGGTATCCATGACGACGATGCTTCAATAGTTTGTTTTGTTTTGAAGTTTGTTTACAATTTTCAATCGCGCGGAAAGAAAATGTGTCTGTGTATGTTTCTTTATCGGTATAGGTTGTTTTTAAATTTTTGTCTACACGAAGATTTCAAGCTAAGGTGAAGATTTGTTTTGCATATTGGAAAATAGAAAAAAACTATGTATTTAAAAACTTTATACGTTGTATTTCGTTGACTAGTAAGAGACTTAATTATTTGTTTATTTTTTTTTGTCAAGTGACGGTTCAATTTTGTGTTGTTTTTTGTACATTTTGATTTTTAAGAAAGATGTTTTTTGTGAGTAAGGTAGTTAAGTATTGTTATTCGCAGGGGATAGTATTTTTTGACATCGTTTCTTCACAATATAATTACTTTTTGTTTTATATAAATTCAATGCTCGGTAAACTGTCTTAACTTATATTTAAATCTTAAATTAAAACAATAAACAAAAAAACATACGTTAAGAAAGTTTAAAGAGAATTATTTAAGATGAAAGAGGCCGTCAAATTATACTTCTTCAAATACTGTGGTGGTCTAGTATAACCAATGATATAATGTCTAAAGTGCATTCGTTATAACGAAAACAAATAGGAAATAAGATACATAAATCGATTGAAGCAATTAACCGTGAAAATGGGGGAGCAAGATGTATACTCTAGACTCTAGAGTAAAGATTTTAAGGAACAATAAAATGCCAAAGTTCAGCCTTTTAGAATTACACAATAATATGCAAATTAGAGATAAAGGAATAGCTTCAAATAAATATATTCTATTTTTTGCCTTTATTCCCAATTTTTATATTTTTATGTAACTCTAACAAGCTGAACTTTGTGCATTCTATTGTTTCTTAAAGTTTTTACTCAAGAAAAATATGTAATTTTATCGTCTAACACAAGCAGCTTTATCTTCATTTTTCGATTTAATTTTGTTTCATCTTATCTTATTAATTTATTATTGTGCTAAATTAACCCGAAATTTAAGCCGTTCGGGCCGACACGATTTGAAAAACAAAACATTAAAATAGATGTGCAGCTTTACTCATGCAGCGAAACATTCGAGACACATTACAGAGCTGCATGCACGATATCTCTATGTCTTAATTGAAAGCTACGCATCATTTTCGACATACTACCTAGTTATTCTCGGCCAACGATATATTTAGCCACTAACCATAATGACAAAATTACATTAATTGAATACAAATTTCCGAATCCAATCGGTTTTTAAGCTTAGATAAAAACTACTTATCTCAACAAATTTGAAAAAAGCCACAATATTCTATTGAACTTAAAGGCCGAATTTTCAGCTTTTCAAATTTCTGACAAAATTATTGATTAAAAAAACAATAGCAAACCAAAAATTTTCAGTTTTTCATATGCACTTGATTTCCATTTGGAACATCAAAAGAACACATGCAAACAAAGTTTGTATCAACATACTTAACTTTAGTGAAATGTAAACTCAACGCAAAGTTAACACACAAAAAAAAGGTCTAGAATCAAATGTTGACCATTTATACACATTTTTTTTAACTGCCTTGATTTTTAAAATGTTTCATTTATCAATTTAGGCAAGAAAATATGTTCATAAATTCTTTATTTGCAAAGGATTTAATAAAAATCTTTAACAATTGAAAAGAATCTATTTCGTTCAAATTTGGCTAAGAATATGTATGAGCAAAAATCAAAAATGTTGGGTTGTAAACTTATCTATACCTAATCAAAATAAGCGTTAAGGCTCTCCCAAACTCTCATTAATCACCATGTAAGTAAATTTAGACAGACAAGAGTTTCGTTGTCGTTCGGAATTATTCGCGTAAATATAATTTAACGAACTAAAACATTTCATTCTAATCCGTTTTTACTCAATTTAACGGTAGGTACACTATATGTAAATATGTAATTGCAAACCTGGCAGTAATTGTATTATTTTTTTTTAGCTTTCTAACTGTTTGGGGCTGTATAGTATTTTACATGAACTTGAACTTTTTTTAATTTCGCTTGCAGTCCACAGTTTGAAAATACTGTGTATCCGATAATACCCCTCTCTTCCATAGCTTAAATAAAGTGGTCCTAGAATGTAGCTTCTTTTATTTCCTGCATTTTAAGATCTTTACCTTGACAATCAGATCAGTAGACCTAAAATTATAATATTGTATCTAAACAATGGAGCTTTCATATCATGAAAAACTATAACCCCTTTTTTGATTTAAATAATTTTTACATTAATTGAAATCGTAACGAAAATTATTTTCATCTACATGCATACATATGTACATATGTACATATGTATATAGCTAATTAAAAAAAACAAAACACAAATATATAAATTCGTTTCCATAGTAATACACACACTTTCTGAATATCATACGAAAGAAAAACAACAACCGATTCCATAGTAAAGCGGGATATACATTGTTCAAATGCTTGTCATGCATAGAAAGTGTATTAGTAAAAATGAAACACGTATACATTGTGTGTATGCTTGAAGCAAAATCAAAAAGTTTTGATTTTTGTTCAATCAGATAGCCAGAATTGAAATAATGTATATTTGAGAATGATTGCTTGATCAAGCATAGGCACATTTTCGCATAGAAATTTAATTAAAAATAAACGATTGAAGACTCATGCATGAAGTGTGTATATGCAACGTCAAATAAAAATTATTAATACACTCTCACATGCATGACAAGCATTTAAACAATGTATATCCCGTTTAATTGATAGAAATTACAAAAACAAAACTGAAAAAATCCTTTTCAAATAAACGACTCTATAAAGAATTAAGGAAATATTTCAAATTGAATACACCACCCAATAATAGCCGTGTTTTATTATCTTCTATCCGGATCCGGATCTGGATCTGGATCAGAGATTAAAATGAGCGTGTTCGAATCAGTTCGAACAAATTCCAAATTTTGTTTATGATCGTTCATACTCGATCGTTCCGCCTCTATACTCGTAAGTCATTTTATCCACGAGTAAAAATACTCATAAGTTAAGTCAAACAAATTGGTCGAACTCATGAGTATCGGTTGCCTTCTTTATCCATAACCAAAATTACTCATGAACAATTGCAACAATTTTCGGGTACTCAAAACAAAGCGAGTATACTCGAAATAAAATGGGTATTCGAAAATATTGTGAACATCATGAACAACCAAAGGCAATGGGATCGTGGATCGGTCATCGGTCTTGCATCGTAGTTCGTGGAAGGTTAGGTAGATTTTGGGTATTTATTTTTATCTATTCATTGTTTCTATATGTTCGGTGGTTTCAATTTGCAATAATTTGCAAGAAGTAAAACCGGTTGTTGTTGTTTTTTGCTTTTGTATGAATAGATTTATTATTGGGTTGGTAAAAAGATGCAACACATGATCGTCAATATCTGCGAAAAGTGTATTTATGTAGATTAGGTAATTATGTAAATAATATACGCAACCCTAATAAATATGCGATATAATACTGTATTTTGGAATTTGTTTTAAAAAATGACGACTCTTTTGGTTTCTAGGTCTAGGTATATTGTAGCTTAAACGACTTTATATTTGTATAATATATATTTGTATCTATGTGCATTGAACATAGCTAAAAATTGTATGCGTATTGCGTAGGTGTGTAAGATGTAGGTTATAGGTACATTTATATATTGATGTCTATACAGTGTTTTTTTAGTTTTAATGGGTTGAATTCGCAGGAAAAAAAACTGATCTCTGTTTTTTGCGATTATATTGAAAAGATTTATGAATGGGTCGATATATAGAAAATATGGAATTATATGACACATAATCGTCAATATCGCGACAAATGCCTTTTTGTATGTAAGGTATGCAGGTATATAATATACACACAAACGCCATATGAAAGTTTGGGATGTTGCGGTTTTTATGTCATTCCTTTAAAAAGGATAACTTCTTTTGTTTTTATGTGGGAGATTTAAAACGCCTTCAAAAAAATATACATACATATGTAAAAAACGCAGTTGAGTATGACTGATGTCAATTCGGTTGAGAATTTGCATTTGAGAAGTTGCGTTTTTGTAATTGATTGCTTTGAAATTTTTAAGTTTGAAATGCAAATACTGTCGGAAACCGAGAAAATGGAAATGTAAATATAATCACATAAAGTCTATTGTTCCACCAATGCATTCGATATCTGTGGACGATGTTGAAGATCTACCGTCTACGTCAACTAGGGCCAGAGACCTTTTCTCCGACTTTATGGCTGAAAATTCTACAGCAAACGAAAACTCCTTTGATATTGAAATTGAACGGTATATTCAATATAACTCTAACGGCGCTATAAATATGCTTCAATGGTGGTTTGAAAATAAAAATCGCTTCAAACACCTTCATCAAGCTCAATTAATTATCAACTGCATCCCTGCAACATCAGCAGCATCAGAACGAGCTTTTTCACAGTCTGGAAATATATTAACTGAATAAAGAACAAGATTGAATCCAGAAACAGTCAACAATTTGATGGTCGCGAATTCCAATTTGAAGATAAATCCGATTTCACTCTACGACGCCAACTTATCAACAATTTAATAATAAAATAAAAATATTATTCATAATAAAAAGGGTTTTAAATACATTATAACCTTTATAAATTTATTTTAAAAAAAATAATTTCATAGCTATTATGTTTTTCATAGTTTTTCTTTGTTATATTAATTTTTTTTAATTTTCATCTTTTATACCTATATTCTTTTTTGTGTAATGTATGTATGTTATGTACCTTCTTTATTAATTACAATAAATCAAGTTGAACAAATTTCGTTTCATCAATTTGAAAACTCATAATCCGAACATTTATTTCTTACTATACTCCTTAGACGTTATACCTACTGAAAAAAAGAAATTGAAATGACATCTCAAAAACCAACCAACATCCACCAATCTACACAAGATAGTTTAGCCTACCCATCGTCAGCCACCGACCTCGAATACACACCTTCCGCCACGATTCGAGTATATTTGATCATATTGATCGTGGACAATTTGGTTACGAGCGCTTGACTCGTTTTTATTCGAAACCATTTGAACTCGGTTATAACGTATACTCGTTTGTACTCGCTTGATACTTGTGTTGACTTACGAGTCATTATGATCATGAACATGAAAACTCGTAAACATTTTGGTTGTGTTTGACTCTGTTTGTTCGAACTCGCTTTTTTCGAGTAAGTATTCGATGTTCATGAACTATACTCGACTCGTTTTATTCTCTGATCTGGATTAACTTTTAACACGTGTTACAAAAACAATTCTGAAAATTTCCCAGTATTTTGTTTGTGTATTACGTGTTAAAAGTAAATCCAGATCCAGATCCGGATCCCGATAGAAGATAATAAAACACGGCTAATAATATTTTAGGCGACCGCAGCGCAGCCGCCCGATTTGGTGGAGTTTTCCCCGAGTGTCACCTTCTATATATGTTTATTCAATGATAGTACTATAGAAATATATAAACAAAGATGATAGCTATGCTAAATTGTAAGAGAACTTTATTTTAGTACCGTTCGAAATAAAAGCAAGGGGATTGGAATGTAGGTAAGTATGTGACGCGTTTACACGTTGACTTAAAGAACAACGTTTAGACAAGCCACAGTTGGTATGCATTCGAGAAAGTGGATTTTTATTGGAGATATTATACCAGTTCGAAAAGTGAAGAGTAGCGAGTAACCAAACCGAAGTAAGGTTAAAAAGAGAACTGTAAAAAGAGGTCACTAGAAGTATCTTTGTATATTTATTCCTATAGTACTATCATCATTGAGTTTATACACATAGAGGAACCACGAAACTTGCGTTAATCGCACAATAGGTGTCGCCGTATACACCAAATCGAGATTTTAAAATTTTGTGGAACTAAGCGCCGATTTCATAAAGCCCTTTTAACTGTTTAACAGACTTTTAAATATTTAAATGAAGTTTGTTCCATACAAACTATTGCCCAATTTCATAAAAAACACTAAAAACCCTTTTATCTAAAGTCCTCTTAAATTTTATCAAACCTTTAAATATTTACAGTTTCACCAATCTTAAAAAAGGAAATTTAAGGGAAATTTTAGTTAAAATTGGATTTGCCTCACATCCCTGGAAAAAAAATTAGGTTGTTTCCCTCTCACATTCAAAATGCATGTGAAAAAGCATTACATGTAGAAAAAAAATGCTACAACAAAAAAATATTCGGAGAACGGATTCCTATGAACTCGGAATATTCTTGGACTTCTTACTATCTCTCTTCATCCTCAGATGTAGATGATAAAGCAATTATTCTAAACACAAAATCACAAAAGATTATTATTTACACACAAGCAATATTTTTGTATCGACCTATTCATAATTTGTATTAGCAAGAAATTAAAAAAAATATCATCTACAACTTCCTTACTCGTTGGCTGACATCTGACATTACACTTCACAAATGCGACTTTTAAAATTTATAGAGACCAAAACGAGCTTTTAGTTTATAAGGGCGTTTAAAAGCATTTTAAATTTAAAAGCACTTGGTGAAACCCAAAAACCCCATTTTAACACTAAATGGACTTTTAAATGTTTAAAAGTCCTTTATGAAATCGGGCATATGTCATTTAAAAATTTAAAAGCCTCTTAAATATTTGTGAAACCGAACATAAGATCCATAGAAACTCGAACAAAAAAAGCAACCAAACCAAATAATGTAAGGGATTAAGGGAAGTATGACAAAGAGGAGAAGGTACGAAGCGCGTCTGCTTTATTTTGTAGCTTGTGCAGCTTATGTATGCATGTATCGTATGGAAATATGTAGATGTGCCTATCTGTAGGTAGGTATATTATAATTTCACTTCAAATCACATTTTGTGTACAATTTGTGCGTTCGTTTAACGATCGGTGAGGGACGAGTCAATGAGAAGGTAAGGTATCTATATAAATGGAAAAAAAGGAAAGCAGTTAGCTAAATTGTGTACCTATGTACAAAGTTAATAGAAAAAAATCAAATCTTGGTTTTATATTTTGTAGGAAGATATTATTGGAAAAAACTCAAACCAGTGGTTATGTTCTTTAAAAGAATAATTGAAAAACACGACCTTTTCGATATGGAAAATATTTAATAATAATAATTGTTTTGAAACAGAAATCATAGATATATAATTTGTGTATCACTTTGATAATGATAAAATAAAAACTTAGAGTGGTTGAACGTTAAATATTTCAACACTCCTAATCGTTCAAACATTTAAATAATCTTACAATTTGTTCTCAATTGTATATGTCTGGCTGGTGGCAAGGGTTTCGTGAAAATATCCGCGATCATTTTTTCTGTGGGACAAAACTTGCAAGTGACGAGTTTTTTGTCAATGTAATCTTTAACAAAATGAAATTTTGTATCTATATGTTTTGTGCGATTGCTAAATTTTTCTTCTTTGATAATTTTTAAGCAGCTTTGATTGTCCTCGAAAATGGTTGTTGGATTTTTAACTCCCTCGTGCATGTCTTCTAATAATCTTTGAAGCCAAATTGCTTCTTGGCATGTGTCAGATAAGGCGATGAATTCCGCTTCAGTTGATGATAAGGATACACACGTTTGTTTTCTACATGACCAGTTAATGATTCCTCCATTTAAAAAGAAAACGTAGCCGCTGTTGGATTTTCTTGTCTGTTTATCCTCTGCCCAATGTGCATCCGAATACCCAATCAGTTCCTGTTTGTCGCTGTTATTGTCGCTAAGCTTCAGCTTAAGGTTTGAAGTTCCTTTCAGGTATTTTACCACGCGTTTGAGCTGCTCCCAATCCTCTTGATTTGGACTCGAAGCCTTCTGAGCTAAGATGTTTACACTTGCGGTAATGTCCGGTCTAGTATTTATTGATATATACAGAAGACATCCTAATAGTTTCTGATAATTTGTGTTGCTGATCATTCTGTTTGACGAATTACAAGGTGACTTGTAATATCCTATTTCCATTGGTGTATTTTGTTCCTTTGCATCTTGTAGTCCAAACATCTTTGCAACTTGATGAATATAATTACTTTGACACATTTCAAAATTTCCCTGTTTGTCTCTTGTTATTTCTATTCCAAGGTAATGTTTTATCTCTCCAAGATCTTCCATTTCAAACTTTGCTGCCAGTAGTTGCTTTATGGTCATCACATCTTCTTTATTTTTGCAGGCAACCACAATGTCATCAACATAAATGAGTACATAGCACCAATTACCTTCGATTCTTCTGATATACAAGCATGGGTCAGCCTTTCCTTGAATAAATCCACCGTCAATCAAGGTCACTCTAACTTTCTCGTTCCAAGTTCTCGCTGCTTGTTTAAGACCATAGAGACTTTTCTGAAGCAGGCATACTTTACTTGGATTCTCAAAGTTGAAACCTGGTGCTTGTTTCATGAAAATGGTCTCCTCCAAACTTCCATTAAGAAAAGCCGATTTAGCATCCAGATGATAAACAATCAATCCTCTTTTTCCAGCAACAGACAACAAAGTTCTGAGCGTTGATTGGCGAACAACTGGTGCGAAAACTTCGTTAAAATCTATTCCAAATTTTTGGGAAAATCCTTGGGCTACAAGTCGTGCTTTGTATTTTTTTATGTTTCCCTTTTCGTCCTTTTTTACCTTAAACACCCATTTACTTCCAATAGCTTTTCTTTTGTTGGGTAGATCTGTTAGTTCCCATGTGTTATTCTTTTTAAGTGTCTCCATTTCCGCTTCCATCGCCATTATCCATTTAGCCCGGTCTTTACTAGAAATCGCTTCTTCAAAATTCTTGGGCTCTTGAGTTTCTTCAATGGTGCAATTTATTTCTTCGATCAATCTTTTAGCTGGTTTTCCTTTATTTGACCTTGTTGAGATTTTTTTAGGAAACGGTTCTTCACTATCTTCCATATTCTCTGCTGTGACATTATGCTTTTCTATTGTATCCTTTTGTTGCATCAATCTTGTAACTGGTTTTACTTTCCTTGTTGAGATTTTTGTAGAGATCGGTTCTTCGTTATCTTGCATATTATCTGGTTCTTCGTAACAGGTGACACTATTCTTTTCTATTGTGTCCTCTTCTTTCTTTCTCTTGTATTTTCTTAAGCGAGAATGTAAATCAATTTCGATATCTGTAGTACTTTTGATTTCTGTTACAAATCTGACGTCACGGCTTATTTCTACTTTGCGTGCTGCTGTATTATAACATCGAAAAGCTTTCGAGTTGGTGTCATATCCGAGAAAAATCATTTCCTTTCCTGTATGATCCAGTTTCTTCCTTTTTTCAGTAGGCACGTGTACAAAACATTTGCTTCCAAAAGGATGAAGATTTTCGAATGTAACTCTACTTCCGCTCCACTGCTCGTACGGGATTGAATTTGTAGATCTTGTTAGAATACGATTTTGAATAAAGACTGCTGTTGATACTGCTTCTCCCCAAAAGGAATTTGGGAGACCAGCGTCAATCAACATGCAGCGAGCCATTTCAATGATCGTCCTATTTTTTCTTTCAGCAACCCCGTTTTGTTGAGGCGTATACCCTGCTGTTAATTGAGTTGTGATTCCTTCTGCTTTTAGGTATTCCTTCAGCTGATTTCCCGTGTATTCTCCTCCTCGATCCGAACGCAGAATTTTCGGTTTCTTTTCAAATTTCGTTTTCGTCATTGCAACAAATTCTTTTATAGATTTTTCGACTTCATTTTTGTGAGTTAAAAGTTTAATAACTGTGAAGCGCGAAAAATCATCTATAAATGTGATGATATATCGTTTTCCACTCGGAGTAGCCGTTTGCATAGGTATGCAAACATCTGTATGCACAAGGTCTAACAAAGCTTTACTTTTGTTCAAGGATTCCTTTGGGAAAGGTTGCCTTGTCATTTTTCCTTTTGCACACGTTTCACACAACTCTTTTACCACACTCCATAATCTTTATTCCGTCAACAAGTTTCTTTGCAGCTATCTTTCGGATCGCTTCAGGATCTCTATGTCCTAATATTTTATGCCAGCTATGAATACAATTGGCATTATGTGCCAATTCCATAATATTTACCTTATCTGATTTTCGCAGCTCGTATAAATTATTTATTCGGTCCACTACTGCTAGGCTTGTGTTATTCTTAGCTATAATACAGTTGTTTTTCATGAATACAATTTCAAACCCATTGTCGGCTAATTTTCCAATTGACAAAACGTTACCGACAAGTTCTGGTGCATATAATACCTCTTGCGCTAATATTTCCTGGACTTCATCGCTTTGATTTAGGAATTGCACATTTCCGCTGCCTATGCCAGATACTTTAACCTTTTCTCCATTCCAACTTCAGATTCATCCAGAGATTTGAAAAATTGCTTATTGTTTGTGACGTGCCTTGTTGCTCCAGAATCAAGCAACCAACTATCCTTGCTCTTCTGATTTACTGAAAAAAACAAAATCATTTCTCTGAACTTACTGTGTTGACTTTATCCGCATATTTTTTCTTATTTGTTCCATGTCCTTGTTTTTTGGAAAGCCATTTTTTATATTCCGCACAGTCCTTTTTTATATGATTTAGCTTTTTGCAGAAAAAACATGTAATTCCGGTGCTTTTGGCCTTTTCAGAAATTTTCAGCATCATTTCAGCACTTGAATCTCCTCCTGCATGAACACGTCGCTCATACTCTGCAAAACTTTAAAACTTTTGTTGCACAAATCCGAATGTCAGATCATTCTCATTTCTAGCCTCAAGTGCAATAATAAGGGTGTCTTGGGCAAACTGCTTAGCAACATCGCTACGCTCCAGGGTTCCGATAAATCTTCATTGCTTATGTCCTTAAGTTTTACGAACAAATTTCGCATCTCATTTATATGTTCTGCTACACGTCCATTTTTCTCCATCTTCAATGAGCAAATCATTCGCATCAAATGAACTTTGTTGCTCAGTGTTGCCTTTTCATGGTACTGTTTCAAATTGTTCCAAGCACCGAGTGTTGTAGTTGCATGACGAATGTGAATGATTTGGTCATCTTCGATCGACAAACCGATCAAAGAAAAAGCCTGTTCATCAATTCGGTCCCACTCTTCCTGTAGTTGTTTTCTTTGATCTTTGGCGATGGCCGTAGCTCCAACCGCTAAATCCTCTGGCCTTGCCTTATTCACTGCTGTCCACAAGAGCTCCTTTTTCAACAACAGCTCAATCTTAAATTTCCAGTTCATGTAATTTGAATTATTTAACTTTTCAAATTTTCCTTTATAATCTGCCATATCGATCAATATTATATTCAAATTATCCTTTATCCGTTATCTGGGCCCATAACCTATTGGAAAAAACTTAAACCAGTGGTTATGTTCTTTAAAAGAATAATTGAAAAACACGACCTTTTCGATATGGAAAATATTTAATAATAATAATTGTTTTGAAACAGAAATCATAGATATATAATTTGTGTATCACTTTGATAATGATAAAATAAAAACTTAGAGTGGTTGAACGTTAAATATTTCAACAGATATACCTACATAGTTGGTTTTTGATTTATTTCTATTAATTTTGAATCGGGTAGGTACCAAGGTACTTTTCAGTAAAGGAAATAGGTACTTACATCGTTAGTAGGTTGACAACATTAGATATAATTATTATACCTATCAACCTACAGACTCATTGAAGACCTAGTTTCCAAAGCCAAAAGGGACCTGCTTACCTAAATATTAAGATATAGAAAATTGTTTTTTTTGTTTTTAATTTGTTTTGGATTATGATGTATGCCTAGGTATGTACTTGAAAAATTTACGTGGGTGAATATTTCTTAATTCTAATAATTATTGAGTGAAATTATTTCTAAATTGTAGAAAAGAAGAAGGAATGAAGGTAGGTATAGGTTTTTTTAATTACAATATAGGTACCTATAGCTATAGATATTTTTTGAGAAGTGAGTTTTTTTTTTTTAAAGTAGATAAGTAGGTAGGTAACCAACGGCGAATTACAAAGTTTTCCTACATAAGTAGATATGTATGTACCCAGGTAGGTAGGTTTTAAATTTTAAAACTGTGATATTTATTTGTGTTTTGTTAAATTCAAAGGATGAGTATGTAGGTAGGTAGTTTAACAAATATTTTGGTACCTACATTACATATCGTCAGCTAAATGCGTAAAGCTCTTTAAGCTGGACGAAATTGAGATTTTGATCCCAATTTCTTAAGAAAGACATTGTGCTTTAATCATTTTTGTCGAATGTACCTAATGTTGTTCTAGAATCTTTATGAGAAAATGAGTTTTTATATGAAGTCTAATGCATTTTTTTCGCTCTCCTGCAAATTTTTTTAAAGCAGTTTTAAGCATTTAGCGAACAACGATGAAGGTACCTATATGTAATAAAACATTAATGAAACTATAATTTTACGTTTTATTTACTCTCTTTAAAATGTTACAATCTTCTGGCCAATCCGAACGGCTATAAGACGAGAGCTACTTTTTCATGACAAGAAATACTATTGGAGAATTTTTCGCTTCCTTATAAGAGGATGAAGTCGTGAAAAGAAACATTTTTGTTTATGTTTAGCTGGAATTTTGTTTTAATTCTTTTCAGAAAACTGCTCGTTATTTGTTATTCTTCTAATGCACCTGCACTGAGCCGTCAGTTGTTAAAGGCCAATCTTTTCATAATATGTTTTCTCGATTACTTGTCACTTTTTTCCGAAAAAGTTTACTTAATGTAGGTACCTATGTATAGATATATTTTTCCAAAAAAGAAATCCAAACTGTTAAGACGATAGCAATGAAAATCTATCGAAATTTCTCGTATTATGTTATTGAATTGCAAAAATTTGGTACCTATACCTCACTAGTTGCATCACGTGGTGGATGTTTTTTTTAAACAAAAGTTATAAGAAAGGACACACCTTGCGTCAAATACAATAATCACGAACACAATAATCTAAAACACTATACCTATTAAAAAAAACATGCACGACTTGATCACAGGAACTTGCTCTTGAGGTAAAACACTGTGTGTTACCACACATTGAAGATACATGATGTATATATTTAACGAGAAATATTAAAAGAGTCATAACTACTAAAACAAATTATTTTTTGTTTTACTTTTTTTTTGTATGTAAAGAATATTTTTCCAAATTTGAAGAAACCAAAATATTTGTATGGCAGCTACCCGTTCTAGATGAGCTAAAACAAAAATTCGAATTTTTCCTCTAGGGAGTCACATAAAAATGCTCTGTACCAAGTTTCATGCAAATCGGTTCACCCGTTTAGGCTCTAGCTCAAATTACAGTGGACGCACAGACCGACGGACGGCATGACGAAACCGAAGTATTAGTTTTGATTATAACCTCGAATTTTTTTTTTAAACGAAACCAATACTTGCCCTAAAGAGCAAGTAAAAATATGCACGACTGGGTCGCACGAACTTGCTCTTACGTGCGACGTGCGATCACACTGTGCTTCTAAAGTCTGAAATAAATTAGTTATGGGAATCTATATGTTATCCATTTGAAAAAATTTAGTAAAGTTACAGGCAGTATTATGTGAGTATATAAAAATTAACAATATAGCCCCGTGTTACACGTTTATGCAATATGCTTGCGTGCAAAATTTTTAAAATCGTAGGAGTGGTTTTAAAAATAATTAATTTCTTATATATAAAATTTCGTTAACATTTTTAAGAAAAAATTGGTAGGCCAATTTAAAGTATTTATTAATGTGGAGTTAAAAATTTAATCTATATGTACATATATATATAAATCAAAATGTAAATGTTGGTTTGTTCCGAATCGCTAATCTCTGAAAGTTCTTAACCGATTGCTTTGAAATTTTGACACACCATTGCATTCGCATACGTGCGTGTTTATATAATATATTGTTTTAACAGAAAAACAACGGGATAATGTTGGGCATAAAAGCAACACCTGCCATACTGATTTAAATGCAATTCAGGAACTTTTTTATCTGAAAAATTTCTCAGTTGTGCTGTCAAAAAATTGAGGAAAATAAACTTTAATTAAATTTTTGAAGGAAAAAAAAAAATAAATAAGAAATAATTGGTGTCGTTTACCACAGCGTTTAATTGGTAACTACCGATTCCGATATTTAGATTTAGTTTATAGATTTGGAAAATTTCATAATTGACTTTTGATCCAATTGGGTGGGTATAGAAAAATTTCTCGTGTATCCCCAATCTAAATGCCCCAGCTTTTTGTCACATCTAATGTGATTTACCTGCCCAGTCCCTATAAATAATCTAAAATAGCATTTTGAATTAATCCCTAACAGCGACTATAGGCATAAAAAAAACTCAAAAAACATAGATACACATTTTTTTTCTCCATTTCAAACCTTTTATAGGTATCACAGATTAGCCACATGAAGATGAGAATCCCCGGCAGCCATTTTAATTTGCCTACAAGCTTGAACATGTCAGATATCAGATACAAAATGAGAATGTGTGTATAAAAACCTCACATATAGGCAGTAGGGATCTTCACACACCTGGTTAAATTGTTGTTGCAATTCACACCTATTCATCGACGTGGGATGACATTACAAATACAACAATGTAAACAAATGGGTTTTGGAGGGTGAAACGTACGAAACATTCTCATCTTTATATGGCTAATCTGTGATAGGTATGCCATCCAAGTATTAAAACCCGAAAAAAAACAATACGACCATCCAAATAGATACACGACACATACCTAAGTAAAGTGGTCCTTTTTGTCTACAATATCTTCTCAACACGCCGCTTGGTAACAATAATTACAACAACAAACTAAAATAACTGAAGTGACATTATCTTGTTATCCTTCATTCATTCGTGCTCTTTAACAACTTACTTCGCGTGATACAACAAAAAAAACACATTCGTTTATCCCAAAAAAAAATTAATGTGTAGTCTACCTGAATATTCACTGTGCTGTCGCTGCTCAGTGTGCATACATACTCATGTGTTTTGTATGTTTGTACGTAGATATGTGGACCAAAATCCACACAATCCAATAGATTCTACAAATAATGGTTTTAGTTTCAGGTAAGCTAAGCCGCCATCTAACCGAGCGATTAACAAATATGATCTCGTTCAGTCGAGGTGGTTCCTCTATGTGTATAAACTGAATGCTATCATAAAGCCGAGCGACTGTGGCGGTATCTGTCGCATACCCCGCATACTTTTTTTTTGCAGAGACTCTCCACTGCCGGAATTTTCCGTCGAAGGGAGGTGAGGTAATAATAAATGAACGGGAATACTGTATACTAAATTGACGAGAGTTCCAGGAAGAAAAAAAAAAAACAGAATTTTGTATGGAATATAATAACATGAAGGAAATAGGAATAACAGTAAAACGAGAGTTCAAGGGATACTAGATATTTTGTGCTTTCTTATAATATGTATGTATTTGAAAGGTGTATTGATTTTTCTAACGTTGAAATTTGTGGGATAGAAAAAATATGGATGGATGTATATGAATGAATGCGGTATTTTTTTGGAGGTTTTTGAAATATCGAATTATCATTGCATAGCTATATATTCCTATAGTATAGGTACTGATACATTATTACGTATGTATATGTATATGAACTGTGTATTGTTTTTTTTTTTTTGCTAACGTTGAAATTAGAGGGATAGAAAAAATATGAATGGAGGTATGAATGAATCTGGTATTTTTTTGGAGGTACATACCCAAGTAACATTTTTCCTCTCATAAGACGCTCCCTACGAGACTTATTTTAGGGAGCTAAATGCACTCTTGAGGAGTTCTTCTAGATTCTTATAAGATTGTTAAAAGCCTTAAATGGCCTTGTTATGGGAGCCTCTTGATCCTATAGGAAGAGTTTTATTCTTCTTATGCGATTATAGACGCCGCTTTGTAAATCTAGTAAAGCTCTCTGAACTCTTCCTATGGGAGTGCGTCTTTTCCTACAGAAGTTGTTAAAAAGAGAACGAGTGTGTGTAAACTTAAAAAAACATATATCTTTCGCATTTTTAATTTCATTTTTTGAAGAAGGTAGGCGAATAGTTTTTATGTGTGTTCGTGATTCTCTCATGTCAAAAAATAATGTGTTTTTTGGTGCGAGTATTTATCTCACAAGTTAATTGACGTATTATATTTGTTAAAATCATGGCATATGTAGGCGAAATTCTTGGTGCAATTAAAATTGCATCTACTAATTTAAACATTTCGCTTCGAAAAATAACAACGCGCTTCCAAAATTATGCATATTTAAAATTTGTTATTAATTATAATCTTATTATAGGGTTACCATTAATATTTTTTTAGGTGCAAAAATCACCAAAGTATGTTTTTATACAATTCACAGAATGCGATCATTCATACCATATTTTTTTCCAATTACTGTCATTATCGTGCTTTTATGACAAAAATTGGACCTAGAGGTGTACAAAATATGACGCTTTTTCATTATTAAGATTTTCTGAAATTTTCCAATATATTTGTCATTAAAAACTGACAAAAACAACTGATTTTTAAAGATGCCATTTTACTTGTGTCGTGTTAATATACTGCTGTCACAAATTTTAAATAGTGACATAACACAAAAAAGAATGTCCCCGCTCATTCTTCTCTGGTATAGTAGCTGTATACTAAGTTATACAAATCCATTTTTTATACAACTAATATCATAAGCAAATAAGAGAAAACAAGATGAATATGACGTTTTGGTCAGAATGGAAAACCAAATATGATAATTCATTAAGAATATTTTTTTTTAAGCTACGGTAACCCTCAAAATATAATGAAAACATTTTGTTCATATTGCAACATGGCTGCTGTTGATTGATACTTTAACTCTTGTTTTAAGATCTCTATGAGATCTTTGGATGATGATGAAGTCCCATTACAACGCTTGAGCTCCCGTAAGAAGTGTCGCTCTCAGTAAATATAAATTTTCTCTGAGAGACAGTACTTCTTATGGGAACTAAAATACTCTTATGGGACTTAAATTTGACATTTAACTTTCAAACGAAACACATTTGTCTGTGAGGCGTTCCTTTTTATTGCAATTGCCAACTATTATTAAGAAATTTAAATGTGAAAGCAAAAAATCGATAGTTGTGTTAGATTAACATTTTGAAACAATGGAACAAAATTATAACCTAATAATTTTTCGAATAAAGTAACAATCAAAGTTAACTGGATTATAGCTTGGAGTTATTTAAATCATTCCAAAGCTGATGACAGCCGATGCAACAACAGTATAAGATTTACCATAAACATTATGGGATACTCATGGTGATTTCCATTTGTACAATTAATAAGGTTGTTTCGATCAATTCTATCAAAATAATGCTTTTGAGATCGATTTTTCGGCAGATTGTTTCCTCTTTTTAATAACACTAATATACGTAATATTAACTACCTTAAGTTTGAAATGTGTGCTTTTTGTTTAGTATATTTCGGTGCTAAAAATTGTTGTTATAATATTTATGAATATGATCAAATTCACTACTTCCAGTTCTACAGCCCCGAAATTAGGTAAACAAAGAGAACAAAAAATCAACCAAAGAAACTTGCTCGCAACGAAAAGAATTAAACTTTTCCTTGAAATCTAAAATTACATCTGCCACCACCAATCAAATAACCAATCCCATAGAAACATGAGCAAGTTTTGTGAACAAAATGAACGCACTGTACAATTCAACTTAACATCTGTTCGTTTGATATTCAAAGCTGGCGTCGTAGCTCCTATAAGAATCTTGGGAAAAACTTGAAGTATTATTATGGGATTATAAGGACTAAGAATGACGTTTAGAGTTTTAATATCATAACGAGATACTTATGAGACTTAAATAGATTTTGATATAGGATTTAAGTACTTTCAAATTTAAAAAATGCTTAGCTCTTACAATAAAAATGCTATGAGACGAATTTGAGTTTCATAACAAGAGATTCATTCTTAAGTATAGCAATAGGATTTAAAAGAATCTTATGGGAGCTTTTTTCAGATTTGAAGAGCTTAACTCTGGGAGTTTGTTAGTTGGGTATATACCTATATTTTGTAAAATATATTTTCATGGAATTTTTTAAAGAAAAATCATTTGGTAGGTAGGTATTAATTAAAATCGTATCAATATAAACCCATTTTTGAAATATCGAACAGCGTGTAGGTTGGGTCCAGACAAGACAAAAATCGTACGGGAAAGGGGGGCCTATCCCTCTCCGTTCAGGAGGGAGGGGCTATTTAAGAAAAAAATAATAAAAACAGAAATAAAAATATTAAAAACAACGGTTAGACTCACAATGCCAAGCTATACCTTTTTTGTAAAGCCAGAATCTCTTCTTTTATTTCGTTTTCCAAAAAAAGCTGGGAATAGTTTTTGAAAAAAATTTACGTATTTAAGTACTAATTTTGTTTTCAAAATTAAATGGTCTTACTAGTTTTTAGTCACAAACAGAAAACCGGATGCTCAAATGTCTTGTACTTTTTGAGAAAATTGAAAATAACTTAATCTGCTTTACTACCTACGTAATGGAAATAGGATCTGAAAAGCAACTTGAGCAACGGATTGGAGTCAAATTAAGGGAATTTTATTTCTGTTATTTTCAATCTTCTAAAGAACTAGAAGATATTTTAGCATCCTGTTTTTGGTGTTTGACTAATAATTAATAAGAGCATTGAATATTAAAATCAAAAATACTACTTAATAACGTAAAATTTTGAACAAAATTAGTTTGAACAAATATTTTCAATTTTTTTTTCAAAACTGAGTTTGAAAATTAATTTTTCAAAAACTATTTATTCTCTAAAACAACTTTATTGAAAAACACAATAAATAATAGATTTCTGGATTTACAAAAAAGTGTATAATGGTATTGCAAGTGTAACCATTGTTTTTTAATAATTTTTTTTCTGTTTTAAGTAATTTTTTTTAGAAAATTTCCCTCCTGGTTAAACGGAAGGCAAAAGACTTTCCTTGACGGTCCTAACAAAAATATTTCAGACTTGTACATCACGCCCCACGCATATAATACCAAATAAATCATGCAAACATTTTAATTTATTTTTATTGTATCCTGTGCTATTAAGTACAAATCTATAGTATTTTAGTTCAAAATAAAATAAAAGATTTCTGGCTCTACAAAAAGGTATATCATGGCGTTGCGTGTTACCGTTGTTTTTAAATATTTATTTTCTGTTTTTTTTTTTGCGCTCACTCAAGGGGTTATGACTACCCTTATAATGATAAACATAGTGCGAGCGTTAGGAAAATAGGGAATTGTTTAATAGGAGATACCGATGCACATTGGTTTTGAATTTCTGGATATTACAATGGGAGGGAAAAATAGAGCTAGGCAAAGCATTCCACATTCGAGTTGTGCGGCTAAAGAAAGAATCTCTGTACTTGACTGTACGTCCGAAATTGGGCTCAAGGGTAAGTTGATGTGCATTCCTAGAAGCGCGAGTATTACGGTGGAATTGTTTTAGGGGAGGAATGCAACTGGCTATTTCGCTAGAACACTGTTTGTAAAAAAAGCGATAGAATAAAGAAAGACATGAAGCACTGCGGCGGTGTTCCAGAGTAGTAATTGTATCTGTTATATTTCTATCACCTATCATTTTAAAAGCTCTATTTTGAATTCTGTCCAAGAGATTCAAGTGAGTTATAGGAGCACCTGCCCAGATGTGGGAGTTATACTCAAGCTTAGGACGGATAAAGGCTTTGTAGATTATAGCCAGATAAGAAGGATAGAAACATTTCTTGCATCGCCGAAGAAAACCTAAACATTAAGCAGCGATTTTGGCAACGTTAAATAGGTGGTCATTCCACAAAAGGTGGTCTGTGATGTACATTCCCAGAACTGGAAGCTGTTTAGTTTCTTCAATACAAGTACCGCTCATGGATAGCGGCATGGAGGGTGGGTTTAGCTTCAACGACAGGAGAGTATTGAGTTTTTGAAGCATTAAATTCTACGCGGTTTTTGATTCCCCATTGGACAATGCTACCAAGATCAGAATTTAATGAGCTTATGATACGCTGCCACGTAAGTGCAATTGGACGATAGTTAGAGGGTGAAGAAGATTCGCCTTTTTTAGGGACAGGCTGGACAAATGCTGTTTTCCATCCACTCGTAATGAGACCAGTAGAGTAGGACGGATGGAAAAGCTTATGCAGTGGTTTTGCCAGCGTTGAAGAACACTTCTTCAGAACATTGGGAGGGATACGATCCGGGCCAGCGGATTTATGTACATCAAGGTCTTTAAGAACTCTTGCAACTGCACGAGTGCAAAAGAAGATTTGTCCCATGAAATAATTAGCGCTGTGCTGTGCTGCAAGCAAATTGGCTTTCTCTAACGAGCTAACAGCAGGGGTGTCATTGAAAACGAGCGTTGGAACCGAAGACGAGGTAGTATTTCGTATTTTTTTTGCAAATGACCAAAATTTTTTACTACTTTTGGGACATTGTAGTATTTTTTGCCTTAATTTTTGGTCATGCAAAAATTTGGTTCGTCGAATATGGACGTTACAGGTCTTTCTAGCTTGTTTGAACTTATTCCGGTTTTCCTCAGTGGGGTTGCAGCGGCAGCACGTAGCACTGTCAAAGTTGAAAGGTATGCAAATAGTATACAGCGCTGCAATGTGAAGCCGCAGCTGCGGCAAGAAAAGTTGCTGCCGCAAAAGTTGACTCAACTTTAACTTTTGCTGCTCTCTTCATGCTGCATTTGAGATAACATAAAGGATCGTTATATACTTTTCTCTTTCTAATCAAAGCTAGCCATGGGGAATTGCACTACACCATTGTAGACGTGGTTTGCTACATGAGTGAGCGATCTTACTGACAGATTTTGCTATAGCGATTCGTTCAGCTGCAGCGACTTTCCATTGTGTTCAGCCGGGAAGTTTTACTTCTAGCGCGTGTAAATTAATCTTTTTAAGATTTATTTTGTTTAAAAAAAATGTTTTTTTATTTTCTGAGGTGAAGCCTCAATTCTTTATTTATTAATAAATGAATTACAAATCTGGCAGCGATTCTGCCTCTCTAACAATAATGACAATGAATACTTATTTCCTACACCTTAAATACATAAAACATGCTAGCCTAGCATTCTGTACCTTATGATTGTTCCCACACTGGCGATGGTGATCGTGTTGCATTCCCCTTTGGAATGTGATGAGACGCAATGTCAGCAGCTTGTTGCAGGTAGCTGTGGGAATTGATGTTCGTGGTGTTAACTCTTCCGCCTTTAAAATCGAACGTCCACGTTCGATATTGATGGTTTAAGATGATGATGTATGTTTTCTATCCCTATTATCCTAGGGGTTGGAAGAGGGATTTCCCTTTTTAACTTTTCCTCTGCGCATGCCTCTGCAGTTGATAGGTCAGTCATTTCTGTATTTGTTGGTTTTGCTTCAGCTTCCTTTGTTTTAATTTTACTTTTCAGCTTTATAAGACAAAATATGAATAGTGCAATGAAAAGGACTGTAATGCAGATAACAGCGCTAGTGTTATATTTGTTTCGTGTTTCCAAGAGATTAATGTATTGTGAATTGTTGAAATGTAATTCCTTTATCATTTGTAGTGATAGAAGCTCTTCTGTTTCTTTTTTTATTGAAGCAGGTTGTAGGACAGCGGGTAGTGGTTTAAAAGAGGACATCTCAGTTGACTTAAAAACTTCATTTTTGATTCTTACTGATGTATTGTGAAAATGGATAATGTAGGTTCCGTCCAAAGCTATTTATTCTTCATTTGCTTCTATACGTCCGGTGTATTGATTTAGGAATAGAATACCCGGAGTGATTTCGGCGAACGATGGGATATGTTGATTGTTGACTTCCGTGCAATTTGAGGCTCGACTAGTCAGCAAGTGTGGGATACAGGAAGAGTTAGTAATATCGATAATATTTTGTCTAGGGCATATGGCCAACTTATGAAAGGTTAAGCAGGAGGTCAAGACTCCATAAAGTTTATTTTACATTCTAAAATATTTTCATATGGAATTTTTTTAATAATTTTGCCCCTTTTTAGGGCTTTAATTAATGTTGTTCTGCATGATTCAACAGTTGTAGTCGGCAAACTTATTATGTAAAGAATTAGTGAGCTATTGGAGGCAATTTTTACTTGGGCAAATTCTAATGCTTCAAGAACATTGATATATGGCATTTCTTCCTTAATTAATAAATTTTCGATTGTATTTATTTCTATGTTTGACAGGATATAGGTGTTAACAATATTGGCCTTAGCCCAGTGTATGGCGTATTCCATATTAACAATTTCTTCTTTAATTAACTCTAATTTCATTTCTATATTTAAAACTGACTCGTCTTCGAACTTATTACTATTTTTAACTAGATTACTGACATTGTTTGTCATGTTAACAATTTCTTCAATTTTTTTTTATAATCATTTTATTTATAACTATCTGATTGTTGTTATTACTTAAAACATTATTTACTTTCTCTTTTATAACATCAAAATCATGAGCATCGGGGCTGCCTGCAATAAATTTCCAAGCACTGCCCAAAAAATCTATTGAACGTTTTAATTTGGTTGAAGGCATTAATCGGTTGAGGTGAGTTTGGATTAGGGAAATTTCATTTTTTAGGAAAGGCAGGATAGCATTATTTTCGCTTATGTTTTCTGCTAGTATCATCTCCAGTTCGTCTATTATATTTTTATATTGTTTGAGGTCGATTACGTGAATGATCTTAATAGTTCCAGTTTGAACCCTTGCTGTCCCCGTATCGATGGCTATGGATTGCGCGCTGGAATAATCCAGAAGTTGTACTTCTGCAGTACATGCTGCAATTGCAAATCTAAAAAGAATAATGGTTTTAATTTTTTATAAGTGATTTGTGAACCACTCTACTGGAGGTTGTTAGAATAGTTGTAGATTTGTTTTGGGCTAGTATTTCCTTTTTATATTGTGGGGAAAGTTTATTACCTAACCTTTTATTTATCTTCACGTAAATAATTTCTCCTTCAGAATAATTTTTTGGAGGATCCCTATTTTTATTGTGGTAATTTAAATCTCTATCTTGTTTGCTTTCTATTCTGTCCGCATTTTCTTTTCTTTCTGATTCTAGCAATTCTGGATTGTTTAATGTTTCCTTGCCAAAGAAAACATCTATCGGTTTTTTTCTTGTTGTAGAGTGAACAGATCTATTATATTCGTAAATCGTCATATCTAGCAGTTCTGAAAATGTTTTATGGAGTATTTTTGATTTTATGCACCGCATTAGTTCGGAGAGTGTGGAGTGGAAGCGTTCCACTTGCCCATTAGCTGAGCTTGTGTAAGGGGGAACTTTGAATATTTTAATTTTGAAAAGGTTTTCCAACATAAATGATACAGAGCTTGAACTTAAAGACTTTTCAATGTCTATTACAATTACTTCCGGGACTCCAAAAGCTAATACGAGCTCCCTTAGAGGTTGTTTCACGTCTTCGGGGGCCCTAGACTTTAAGATTCTTGTAAGTGCGTATTTTGAGAATTTGTCGATAGCTGTTAAAATAACTTTTCCATCAGTAAAGTAAATATCTATATGTAGGATTTGACCGGGGAATTTAGGAATCGGAGTTGGTTGAATTTCGGGTTTGTTGGGATGGCGATCGTACTTATTTTCCATGCAAGCGGTACATGTTTTCGTAATTCTTCTAATTTTACCAATCATGCCTGGGAAATAATATTTTTTCAAAATTTGGACTCTATTTTCTCTCGAATCCCTATGTGCGCGTTGATGAGTATCGATAACAATGTTTTCCTGATCTGATTCACTAGTAAGGTCTTCAACTTGTCTTTGTGTGAATTTTATTTTAAAATTACTAAAATGGGACACATAAACAATTTGTATCATATTCATAATATGTTCTGTTGTTTTAATACAGTTTATTACCGAGGGGTTTAATGTTTTCTTGAGGATCTGTTTTAGATTTTCTTGATTGAATTCAGGCTCAATTATTGTATGCCTGTGATAGGTGGGGAAAACTATTTGGAAATTTGAAGAAGAAGTTTCACCTACATCTAGGATGACTTGATGTTTAAATACATTTATTGGAACCTCCACACTTGGTATAAGATCTTGCGATGAACTGTCATAGCTGTTATCTGAATCTGTGAGAGTGTTTATCTCGGTGTTTTTTTGAGGAGGGCGTGACAGCGCGTCATGTTTTGCCTGGTTTATAATGCAATTCATGGCTATATTCTTCAAGAATTGCTTTCCAGCGCTTCATCTTACTATTTGTTTTTTTGTTGCTGAGGGCGTGTGTAAGAGGCTGATGGTCAGTATAAATTTTCACGTGTGCAGATCCATACAGGTAATTACGCAGGGAGTTCAAAGCCCATATAATTGCTAACATCTCTTTCTCGTTAGCTGCGTAACCTTCTTCAGTTGGACCAAGTGTTCGAGAGATGAATGTTATCGGCCTTCCTTCTTGAGAAAGAACCGCACCAAGCGCGAAGTTGGAAGCATCCGTGGTTAGTTCGAAAGGTTTGCCAAAATTAGGGTATGAAAGAACAAGGTCTTCTGAGGTGACGGTGTTTTTGATTTTTTCGAAGGCATCGATAGCCGAAGGGCTTAGAAAAATTTGTTTTTTTGCGGATTGCGTTTTGGACATGCGTCCCTCCTCCCCTCTTAAAAGGGCGGTAAGGGGCTTCGCCAGCTTGGCATAATCTCTGACAAAGCGGCGATAATAACCCGATAGCCCAAGAAATGAGCGTAAATTTTTAACAGTTTGCGGTGGTGGAAAATTGTTTATCGCTTCAACCTTTGCGGGGTTGGTCTTTATTCCTCCGGATGAGACTATAAATCCCAGGAATTCGACTTCTCCTTTGTAAAAATGACATTTATCCAATTGTACCTTCATATTGGCTTCATAAAGTGTTTTAAAGATGTCTGCTATGTGACGGGCATGGTCGCTTTCGGTTTTGCTAAATATTACTATATCATCGATATAAACATAGCAAATTTTTCCTATGTGCTCTCTCAAGATATCGTCGAGAGCCCTTTGGAAAATTGAAGGCGCGTTTTTTAGTCCGAATGGAAGTCTTGTGAATTCGAACTTGCCATTGTTTATAGAGAAAGCGGTTTTTTTCAATATCAGATTCGTTCAAGGGAATCTGATGAAACCCGCTTTTTAAATCGAGAACACTAAAAAATTTGTTTTTTCCTAGTTGGGAAAGGACTTCATTTATGTTGGGAATGGGATAACGGTCGGCTATGGTGACGCTATTTAGCTTCCTATATTCAATCACCATCCTATATTGTTTTTTTTCCTGTGGAGTCCGGTTTTTTAGATACGATCCAAACCGGGGAATTATACGGGGACCTAGAAGGCCTTATTATTCCATCTTCTAAGAGTTTCTGAATCTGTTCTTCAACTTCAGATTTTAGTGACATAGGAAAAGGATAATATTTGCTATAAACAAGGGAATCTGTTGATGTCCGAATTTCTCCTAACACCCTTGTAGTAAAGGTCAATTTTTCGTTGGGCTCACAGAATAAATTTGGGAAATTGTCAACGGTTGAGTTTAGACAATTAATTACTTAGTTTATTGACTTTGACTCGAAATAAGGTAAGGAAGAGTCGTTTAGCCTAATAAAATGTATGTCAACATGTTCTAGTTTTGATTTTTCGGTAATGCTTTCAACATAATTTTCGAACGTTTGCTCCTCTTGTTCGTCGCTTAAACTTAGATTTTGGTAGTATTGGTTGAGCTCATCCTCAGCTGGATCAATATGGTAGTTAGGTTGGTATCTTGTCGTTTGGATATTTTGAGGTGTGGGTGCATTTGCTCTCCAAGAATTGCCGTTAGACCTTTGTTGGTTTTGGTTATGAACAGCCCTAGCGTCTGAGTTATGGGCTCCCTTTTAATAGGTGGACTTGATTTGGAAGGTTTAGGTTGATTTGTGGGTAGTTGCCTAAGGGACGGTTAGATTGGAATTCTTGATAAGGTCGAAATGAATGATATGGTTGTTGTACCTGTTGTACGGGTGGTGTGTAGTAAGTGCGATAATTATGGTGCACTTGTTTAGGAGGGAACCTGCTATAATCTTTTAGCGGAGGTGGATTCTGTGGTCGCGTATGTGCGGCTTGTGGAGCGAAATTTTTCTTTATTGCCCCATGATTATTTTGAACGTATTGGGACCTTAGATGTTGGTTTTCGTATTTTTGACACAAATATAGAGCCGTGGGTAAGTCGGCTGGTTCTTTCATGGCTAGGAGGTCTGACAAATTACCATTTAGTCCCCTAATAAATATGTCTAGGGCTTTGTCGCGATAAGTTTTAGTCAATATCCTCATTGATTCCGGACAGATGTCCATACATGATATATTATTAGTTATTAGGGTTAGATGTGACGTTACAGTTTGATAAAATTGCTGAATGGATATATTCCTTTGAACTAAACCTGACATTTGATATTCTAGGGTTGTTATATCCCTTTTGTCAGCATAGTGGATTTTCAGGCAATCCACGATATCGTTCCAATTTAAAGCAGTGTTGTTAGCTTCTAAAGCGGCATCGGCTTGGCCTATAATTTTACTACGGATAACGTTAAGTATTCCGTAGTATTTGGTAGTTGCTTTAATAGGTTCATAAAGTTTGAGGACTCGTTCGACACTCTTTTTCCAGCAGGAAAACTCTGAGGTTTCTCCCGAAAATGTCCGCAGAGATCTTACGATATCCGGTATTTTTTGTAACCCGTCCACGGAGTTTTGATGTTGATTCATCTGGTCTATTCCAGGGAAAAAGGGATTTATTTGTTGTTCAAGTACTCTACTTACTATAGATGTCACAAGGGCATCTAATTCAGGGGTTGTTCTATAAGTAGTTGGTTTAAGGGCACTCTGGCCCGGTGGCTCGGTGGCTCACAGGTGAGAACAGGTGTGTACAGGTGAGAACAGGTGAGCACAGGTAAAGGTAAGCACAGGTGAGCTCAGGTAAGCACAGGTGAGCTCAGGTGAGGACAGGTAAATACAGGTGTGGACAGGTGAGGACAGGTGTACAGGTGAGGACAGGTGAGGACAGGTGTACAGGTGTACAGGTGTACAGGTGTACAGGTGTACAGGTGTACAGGTGTACAGGTGTACAGGTGTACAGGTGTACAGGTGTACAGGTGTACAGGTGTGCAGGTGAATGCAGGTACACAGGTAATACACGTAGGCAGGTGAGCCCGGTGGCTGGGTGGCTGGTTAAGGTGGTTAGGTGGGTGGGTGGCTCGGTGGCTCGGTGGCTCAGTGGCTTGGTGGCTCAAGTAGGTAGCCTTGGTGGTTCATATTGCTCGTGTTATGTGTGTGTCGGCTTAGGTGGCGATAAAGCTGATACAAAGAGCTATGGATGTTTTTAATGTGTGGTATGATGTTGATGTTTCTCAAGTTAAAAAAAATACTTGGAGCAGAAGAAACTAAGTAAACAAATTAACCCTTGATTAAAAAATAAAAACATTTTTTTTTTTTTTAAATATTCAAATTTAATAACAAGATTTATTTAAAATTTGTATTTATTTTCTATTTACAACTAATGTTTTTATATTTGTTAAATACATATTAATCATCAGTTTCAGGATACTCCGTGTAGTCGGTAACTGGTAATTTCACCCAAACATTTTTAACACCTGGTACCGTACACCATTCTTTGTTTCTTTCTTCTGGTACTCTATACCAAGTTGTTGGAGGATAGATGATGATGTTACTGTTGATATCATTATCAACATCTATGCTTATTTCTAAAGGTTGAATAGGTTTCGGAAACGTGTCTTTCCGAAGACATGGTGGAACGGGTCTTAAATGCTTTGGATGTTTAACCGTAAATGAAGGGTTTTCAAACGGACAATCAAAGCACGGCTCATTGATCCCAAAACTAATTTCATCTCCGAACTGTAGCTGGTAGGTCACCATTGGTGGTATTATAAACATGAATGAGTGAAAAACGGAAACATTGTATACAAGATTAGGGAAACTTCCTCAAACCTAGAAAGATTATCTAAAAGAGCAGACAAGAACCAAAACTGAAAAAATAAAACTCTTGATTATCATATTTTTAGATTTTATTTTGTTGATATTTTTAAACAATCAATTTTTATTTACTTCCTAAAAACCTATTTTTTGTTTGTTTTTATTCTTTAGTCTATTTTTTTTAATTACATACCTATATATTAATAATTTATATCACAATATAAATCTTATACAATTTTTTTCGTTTTTTTTTTTTTTTTTTTTTTTTGATTACATAAGTTATATTTTTTCATATTTTTATAATCACAATGTAGCTTTTTTTTTTTTATAAAATTGAATAGTTACTAATGTATAGCATAAGATGAGTATGAGTACATTAAGAGTTTATGCTATAATATCCCCAAGCAAGTGTATTGATATTATTTTCACATATATATCGTTTATCGTCTTCACAACTAAGACTTTTTTTTTACTTATGGTTTGCGTATATATGGTATGTTGCTTGGAACGGAAATTTATCATTGTGCAATAATAATCTTTTTTTCTGAAATAAACAGTCTCTATAATTGCTCAATGATAAATTTCTTACAGCAGATGCTTTAACTCCTTTTGCCTTCTTTATAACATTTGAATTTTGAACATCAATGCTATACATTTTCGCCCTTAGCCCAATAAATTCTTTCATTATCTTCCCACAATTTTCATCCTCCATGTACCCTAATTTTTTCATATTGAGCTGGGCAATACCAAAAGGATTATCAAGAGGGAAATCAGAAGTGTCAAATTTATCCTTAATATCATCTTTTATATCATTATAAAAATCTTGGGTGTTAATTTGATAGATAAATGAATCGGTGTCCATGTACGCCAGTCGAAGGTTTTTTTTCCGAAAATTTAGGCTTCATATAGGCATAATGAAAATCATACATCTTATACTTAGAGATCTCTAAAACAGAGAACCCTAAGTATATTGGCTTGTTATAAACCGTAGACGTTCGATTCATTTGAATAGCAGCCATGTTATCACCAAACTCGAGAATGCTATGGAAATTTGGTTTTGCTATAAGCGCACGAGCGCCGAGCTGTCTACCATTACTCGAATTGTCAAGTGATAAAACAATTCGTACATCTTTTCTCTTGTCAACATTCTCCATGGTTTTCCCAAACACTGCGTTATCGCACAGTTTGCGCAAGTCTTTTTCAAATTTGTTTGTCGCTTCTGTTCTTAGTTTATTATTGAGGTCAATATAATCTTTTAACCATGGAGACTGTCGGAATTTTAGCGCCCTATGTATTTTTTTCAAAAGCAAACCATTTTCAATGCACTGAATCAATGTTTTAAAGTGTATTGTATAATTTAGCTTGTGGCGCAAGTCTGCAATCAATTTTTTTGGTTTGTTGTTAATTGATATATTAGATGGGCAGAATGGAAGATCGTTATGTTGATCATGAATATGTTGCGGATATTCTAAATCAACTTCTAAAACGTACCCAACGTTTTTATCCATAAGCAACCATTCTTTTATTGAGGATAAATTTGTTGGAGGATCAACCCATTGAAAGCCTGAATGTGGCAGGTAATCAGACATGGCCCAACCGTAGAGGTTATTTGCATCTAAGTACATTAAATATTCGCAAGGTTTATTTGCATCATACTCTTGCAAGTACTTATTATTGGCCTTGCAATGTCGTAAACTGCACTGAGTCAATCCTCCTCTTATTCCCTTACTGAACAAATTGTACATATTTATATCTGTAAGGAGCTCTAGTTTAACATTTGTATGCTTAAGCATAGCGCTCCATGAAAACCCGGGTAACGTGAAGTAATGACATGGATCCAGACCATATGATTTCCTTGAATCCTTTCGGAATTTTTCAAATATATCAGCTAGAATTAAAACATCCGTAACCAAATAATATTCAAGGTATTCAGCTAAGGAAGAACAATTGAAATTATTCCAAACATTTTTAGCATGTTCATAATCATATTTACTACAATCCGTTTGGAGCAATGAATTCTTAAAAGCTGAAATAGGTGGTAATTCCGTTTCAGAAAGTTTTTCTACAGAATCTATGTAATCGTAACAAAAGACACCCTTTCGAGTCATTAGCTCGAAAGATCTTTTATTATTCTTACAAAACTTAGCCAACATTTTGAAGTCATCCTCGGCAAGGGTTTTTGAAATATTATCAATGCTCGAGGGGAGAAATCGAAAAGAGTCTAAGAATCTTAACTCAAGAAGTTCCTTCTGATCATTATTCACGTTATCTGCTTCAATAATTTTTGATATCGATATGTACTTTTCTTTATTTAATGGTATAATTTTTATATCCCCATTAGTGTTACCCAGCTCTTTAATGAATAAATGGGCATCATAACCAGTTAAATTGTGGAAAAAAATAGGTAAGAATTTTGGTACCTTGTAATTTAAATTGCATGGTGAATGTGCTGCACCTCTAAATTTTCCAGTGATGTGACAATGGTCTCGAACTCTATCCAATCCAAGATGCTTGCTGCATATGTGACAACTGGTTTCATCTCTGAATTTTTGTTGGTCCTCTGCTGTTTCTATCATTTCTTTATGTAGCGATAAGTATTCTCTGTGAATACGTTTAGATTCTGCAATTATGGAATCTATAAATACTCGAGCACAGTCGGAACCTGCAATCAAAATAAACAAAAAAAAAAATCAATAAATTTGTAAATAAATAATTAAAAATGAATTATTAAATGTTTTTTATTTTGATTAATATTTTAGCTTACCCGTGTATTTGAATAGTTTGTCTAAATTTGAATCAAACGAGCATTTCAAATAATAAGACACAGCTATTGGAACATGCTCTTTTATCGATGTAGTTGATGAATTCCTTGGGTCTGGATGACAACCTTGAATATTCACCAGCATGCATTCGAAGTCTGCATATATAGCGAAGGGGACTTCAATTGATTTTGAATGATGTTAAAATTTCAAAATATTTGCATCCTCTTTTGGCAGCTCTGTCACAACACCATTACACTCTGTTTGATGCTTTCCATAAGCACTATCCGTGTTAAATGTTAATAAGCATGCATTACACATTCGTATTGAGTGGTGCCCGTGATTTACTTGCATGCTTATCAACCTAGATATATTTTTAATCCAAATGAAATGGTTGTTCGAATTTTCTTGGATCAACAGCAAGTTGATGTGGTTATACTTTACATTCTTCGTGATAAAGTATGGGCCTACAACTTTATAATCTCCTCCTCCTCCATTACTTTTTGGCTCGATCCCAAAAACGTTGATGCTTATGGTGGGGTTAAGCATTTCGAATAGGGATATTTCCTTTAATTTTAAAGGAAAAACCAAATTCGAAAAATTAAGTTGAAAACCATTCGGCAAATTTATTATGTCATCGGTTATGTTTTCGATAGGATAGCTGCTGGTTCGTTCAACATGGTTATTGGCTGGATGGAGAGCGGAAATAACTGCCCATTTGAAGCAATATAAATCATTGTTTTGAATATTCACACATGCCTTTCTTGCTGCAATACATTTTGGTAGTCTAATGTAGCTAGATCCTCTTAATGGCTTATATTCATTGATGTTGGTTTCAATATGTTTGATTGAAAGCAGGCTCCAACCCGAGTCCATGACCTCGAACTCTTCGCTTTTACCATCGATACATGCCATCATGTTTGAATATATTTCATTTATATTTTGGCTTTCTATAGCTATTTGCATTGGGGATTTAAAGGATTTTATGCTTATGTCAACATGCTCTTCTCCTCCAGCCAACGTTGAATATTTTACATACTCAGCGAAAAGCTCAGTACTGAATTTAACACTGCCTTTGGTTCGGAGTGATTCTTCAATCAGTTTTAACACATCAGCCTTACACTCGTTCAAAAAATATTTAATGTTTAGGAGATCTTCCTTTTTGTTTTCCAATATGAAGGTTTCTACCTTTCCTCCGAAACACTGTCGGACCTTCATAAAGGGAGCCATTGCCACCTCTACCAGGTTTTTGCTTTTATGGCTATTTGTTCTTATATGGTTTGGCCACTCGGATGTTAAAACATCCATTTCACAAGCTACGCATCTACGTTTCTTCGAGGAGCAATGTGGTATATCATCATCGGATTTCCGCTTGTTTAAAATAGGCTGTTCACTTGCACCGGGATTTACATTACTCACATGAGCTACTTCTATATTAGCTAAGGTATAGTGACTGTTTCGAACATGACGAAGCATAGCATCTTTTCGCGTAAATTTTTTTTCGCACTGTGGACATTGAACATGACCAATATCATTATGGGCAGATTTCATATGCCTTTTTAAGGAACATACATGGGAGAATTTTTTCTCGCAAACAACACAATTGAAATTTTCCATTTTTACGATGTTTTTTTTTTTTTTTTTTTTTTTCTTGTTGCAAAAATAATAAAATCTTAAAACGTTTTGCACTAAGGTTTGTATAGAATTTAATATTTAATGAGTATTCCTTTGCGTTTTAGGCTCTGAAATATTTTGTTTATTATGGAACGAAGAAATTATCTTTAGCTTATTTTTCACCACTTTTAAACAAAGTTTTAAAAATGCAATGAAATTTTTTGTTTTATATTTTGATTTAACTTGAACACACTTCAAAGAACTGTACTTGATGGCTCTATAGCGACAACTATTACAAATGACCGAAATGTCCAATGATTTATTTGTTTCAAAATATCATGAATAACTTAGATTGTGGAGTTTTACAAAAAAAAAAAAAAAAAAAGAAGAAAAACCTTCATATGCAACATGTGCATATTTATCAAAAACTAGGAAAAAAAAAAACTCCATATTCAACATTATGTTCATATTTACCGAAAATATATACAGAGGTAGGGGTGGACAAAAATATTTTAGATAAAATTATGGGGAGAAAAACAAATGCGTGTGCGTGCGCTACACTTTACATAAATAAGAATAGGATAAGAGATGACGAACCCTACTAAGATTTTGGGAAGCGGGAAATGGTATGCGAGTGTAATTAAAGATAAAAGAAAGTAGGAGGAGCGTTTTATATAAGGAAATATTTAGTTTTTACCAAATAAGGAAAAACAATATGATGATATAAAAGAAAAATGATTAAATGATCGTATAATTCTCTAAAAATAGAAAAAAAAAAAATTCGAATTTAAAGAAAAAATAATAAAATGATAAGCGGGTGGGGGTAAAATAGTTGTATAAAAAGGCAACTTTTTTCCGGATCGGAATAGTTGATTTGAAGAAAGTGACGAAAATTGAACATTATTCAACATGCATTTCTCAGAAGCAGATTACTCAGTTTTTACCTTAGAAGACTTTGCAGTCCGAGAAGCAAATACTATACATGAAAGCGCTTTCAAACCTACAAGGAAACTGTCGGATCTTACAGTTGGAATAAAGTACAATATTTGCAATATTCAAAAAGTTACAACAAAGTGGGGGGATCGAGTGGTAGCGGATCTTGGGGAATATACGGTAAACCCAAATAATTATTTTATTTAATTTATTTATTTTTATTGTTCGTATTCTTTTTATTTGTTTTCAATTTGTCTAAATGTATTTTTTTTTATTTCTAGGTTTTTTTACCAGGCAGATACTCAGCTTTATCATCAAATAGTTTGCTCGCTATTGGCGGAGGTGGCTATGCATTCGAAATCACAAGGCAATTGGGATCAACATACGAACTTAAATTTTTAAAACTTAAATAATATTTTTTTTTCTATCGTTCATGTATTCTAGTTACAAACCTTAAATAAAACACACCCAACAAATTATCTTAAAAATCAATTTATATTTGTTTCTTTTCTATTACAACAACTTATTTTTATCAATCCATGAGTTATGTTCAGTTGGAAAACCCAACCATTTTACAAAAACCTCATTTCCTCTTGTTTTAATAACCTTTTCCACAAGAAAGATATCTGAGCAGTTGGATTTCATCAGTTCTTCTTTATAAAAACCGCCTTTTACTGGTTCTCCTTGATAATCTTCGAGAAGATATGTAATAGGTTTTGTTTTGTTAACTGTTCTTATTTTAAAAACTTCCGTAGTCCAGTTGGGTGTATAACCTTTCTCGAATGCATGTTTATACTTGCTTATTCTTACACTATCTCCAACATTAAATTTACGTTTATCTATATTTTCTTTAGGGCATTTGAAAAGTGATATTAATACCTTAGAATTTTTTGAATCAACACTAGCAGGTTGACATTTTATGGTTCTATGGTAAGAGTTATTATAATCGTGAAGCAATTTTTTTATAATGTAAATCCACTTATAGTTCCCATTAAAGCTGAACTCCTTCCACATTTTTTCTTTAAGAGTTCTATTAAATCGTTCAACAATAGAAGACTTTAATGTGCTGAATGTTGAGTAATGATTTACTTTATTTTTTTCCATCAACATTTTAAAATGTTTATTAAAAAATTCTTTCCCGTCATCTGTTTGTAAATTTTTTGGAATTCTAGAAGATTTGATAAATATTCCCTCCATCGCTTTGGTAACAGTGAGACCAGTTTTGTTTTTAATAGGGATAGCCCATGTGAATTTAGAAAAGGTATCTATGACTGTTATTAAATAATTAAAACCTTTGTTTTGTTTACTATAAGGTATCATTTCAACTAAGTCAGCTTGCCATAAATCAACGAAGCCTTTAATGACAACACGACGACGATTAAAATTTCTACGTGCAGCTCTGTGTAATTCTTCAACAACCATTCGCTTACTCATATTGATTAAGAATGAATTCAAGAAAATAAAACAAAGTATTTTATAATTTAGTATTGTCTTTATTTAAGTCTCTTATATAATAACATTAGTTTTTTAATTCTTAATAAACGTCCTTCTATTTATTAAATAGCATGCACAAGTATCTGGACCCAATTTGCATTCATTTGATGACCAACAACAATGAGAGTAATGAAATCCATGTTTTGATTCAGTGTAAATTGAGTTTTTAAATTGTTTAAGTAGATCAATACAATTTAAAAATTCCTCATAATGTTCATCTAGTAATTCATTTTTAAATACTCTTAGGAAATCACAAATGTTTTTAGTCAATAACTCGAGGTCCATTTTTAAAGATGTTGTTGATGAGACTGTTGAATGCTTACTAACAAATATATTACATATTTATTTTAAAGAAGAATTAGAGTGGAATGATAATTATTTATAACACATACATATGCATATATATAAATATATATATATACTAAGGACTGTCCGTATCAATAGTTGAACTTTGTATTTTTAAGGAAGGTGTAAATATTTGTTTATCTTCTATTAACTCTATAATTTTTTTTTTTCATGTGGCTATCAAGATACTTTTTTAGGAAAGACCCATATTATTTTTAGGATCATGAATTTCAATAACAAGGTTTATTTGATCATCAACGTATTCTTTAGAGACTGCTTAATGTGGTTCCTCAGGTCTGCCAACATTGTTTAAACGCTTATTTTCCATATCAAAATCAGCAGATGGTAGTAGTTTAAATCCTAGACCGGGAGGACCTGTAAGACCTTTAGTCTTTAAAAGTGGCTTAGAATTTCTTCCGAACTTGTCAACGCTCATTTTTAGTTTGAATAGATTTTGGTTTTGAATGATATTAATATATGATGTTTGACTCCTTTAATTCCTCAATTATGGAGCTGATTTCATTTTGATGGTTGTTATTACCAGCATTTTTGGATGCTATTAAAAGTTTTAGTCTATTAACTAGCTCATTTGGATCATTCCAGTATACGTATTCAATATTTTTGTTTGTATATTTCATTTCAGCTATTTCGGAATAAGATTTTCCTGTTTTTTTATTTTTATTATTAAATCCAGCAACCAGGTTCTTTATTATGCGTGTGTACTTCGCCCCTCTATTACTATTAATCCGGAAAGTATCATCATGATTTCGCATATGGAAACTAGTTTTTTCAGCTATCCTATCGAAAACATAACCGATGACATTATAAATTTGCCGAATGGTTTTCAACTTAATTTTTCGAATTTGGTTTTTCCTTTAAAATTAAAGGAAATATCCCTATTCGAAATGCTTAACCCCACCATAAGCATCAACGTTTTTGGGATCGAGCCAAAAAGTAATGGAGGAGGAGGAGATTATAAAGTTGTAGGCCCATACTTTATCACGAAGAATGTAAAGTATAACCACATCAACTTGCTGTTGATCCAAGAAAATTCGAACAACCATTTCATTTGGATTAAAAATATATCTAGGTTGATAAGCATGCAAGTAAATCACGGGCACCACTCAATACGAATGTGTAATGCATGCTTATTAACATTTAACACGGATAGTGCTTATGGAAAGCATCAAACAGAGTGTAATGGTGTTGTGACAGAGCTGCCAAAAGAGGATGCAAATATTTTGAAATTTTAACATCATTCAAAATCAATTGAAGTCCCCTTCGCTATATATGCAGACTTCGAATGCATGCTGGTGAATATTCAAGGTTGTTATCCAGACCCAAGGAATTCATCAACTACATCGATAAAAGAGCATGTTCCAATAGCTGTGTCTTATTATTTGAAATGCTCGTTTGATTCAAATTTAGACAAACTATTCAAATACACGGGTAAGCTAAAATATTAATCAAAATAAAAACATTTAATAATTCATTTTTAATTATTTATTTACAAATTTATTGATTTTTTTTTGTTTATTTTGATTGCAGGTTCCGACTGTGCTCGAGTATTTATAGATTCCATAATTGCAGAATCTAAACGTATTCACAGAGAATACTTATCGCTACATAAAGAAATGATAGAAACAGCAGAGGACCAACAAAAATTCAGAGATGAAACCAGTTGTCACATATGCAGCAAGCATCTTGGATTGGATAGAGTTCGAGACCATTGCCACATCACTGGAAAATTTAGAGGTGCAGCACATTCATCATGCAATTTAAATTACAAGGTACCAAAATTCTTACCTATTTTTTTCCACAATTTAACTGGTTATGATGCCCATTTATTCATTAAAGAGCTGGGTAACACTAATGGGGATATAAAAATTATACCAGCAAATAAAGAAAAGTACATATCGATATCAAAAATTATTGAAGTAGATAACGTGAATAATGATCAGAAGGAACTTCTTGAGTTAAGATTCTTAGACTCTTTTCGATTTCTCCCCTCGAGCATTGATAATATTTCAAAAACCCTTGCCGAGGATGACTTCAAAATTTTGGCTAAGTTTTGTAAGAATAATAAAAGATCTTTCGAGCTAATGACTCGAAAGGATGTCTTTTGTTACGATTACATAGATTCTGTAGAAAAACTTTCTGAAACGGAATTACCACCTATTTCAGCTTTTAAGAATTCATTGCTCCAAACGGATTGTAGTAAATATGATTATGAACATGCTAAAAATGTTTGGAATAATTTCAATTGTTCTTCCTTAGCTGAATACCTTGAATATTATTTGGTTACGGATGTTTTAATTCTAGCTGATATATTTGAAAAATTCCGAAAGGATTCAAGGAAATCATATGGTCTGGATCCATGTCATTACTTCACGTTACCCGGGTTTTCATGGAGCGCTATGCTTAAGCATACAAATGTTAAACTAGAGCTCCTTACAGATATTAATATGTACAATTTGTTCAGTAAGGGAATAAGAGGAGGATTGACTCAGTGCAGTTTACGACATTGCAAGGCCAATAATAAGTACTTGCAAGAGTATGATGCAAATAAATCTTGCGAATATTTAATGTACTTAGATGCAAATAACTTCTACGGTTGGGCCATGTCTGATTACCTGCCACATTCAGGCTTTCAATGGGTTGATCCTCCAACAAATATATCCTCAATAAAAGAATGGTTGCTTATGGATAAAAACGTTGGGTACGTTTTAGAAGTTGATTTAGAATATCCGCAACATATTCATGATCAACATAACGATCTTCCATTCTGCCCATCTAATATATCAATTAACAACAAACCAAAAAAATTGATTGCAGACTTGCGCCACAAGCTAAATTATACAATACACTTTAAAACATTGATTCAGTGCATTGAAAATGGTTTGATTTTGAAAAAAATACATAGGGCGCTAAAATTCCGACAGTCTCCATGGTTAAAAGATTATATTGACCTCAATAATAAACTGAGAACAGAAGCGACAAACAAATTTGAAAAAGACTTGCGCAAACTGTGCGATAACGCAGTGTTTGGGAAAACCATGGAGAATGTTGACAAGAGAAAAGATGTACGAATTGTTTTATCACTTGACAATTCGAGTAATGGTAGACAGCTCGGCACTCGTGCGCTTATAGCAAAACCAAATTTCCATAGCATTCTCGAGTTTGGTGATAACATGGCTGCTATTCAAATGAATCGAACGTCTACGGTTTATAACAAGCCAATATACTTAGGGTTCTCTGTTTTAGAGATCTCTAAGTATAAGATGTATGATTTTCATTATGCCTATATGAAGCCTAAATTTTCGGAAAAAAAACCTTCGACTGGCGTACATGGACACCGATTCATTTATCTATCAAATTAACACCCAAGATTTTTATAATGATATAAAAGATGATATTAAGGATAAATTTGACACTTCTGATTTCCCTCTTGATAATCCTTTTGGTATTGCCCAGCTCAATATGAAAAAATTAGGGTACATGAAGGATGAAAATTGTGGGAAGATAATGAAAGAATTTATTGGGCTAAGGGCGAAAATGTATAGCATTGATGTTCAAAATTCAAATGTTATAAAGAAGGCAAAAGGAGTTAAAGCATCTGCTGTAAGAAATTTATCATTGAGCAATTATAGAGACTGTTTATTTCAGAAAAAAGATTATTATTGCACAATGATAAATTTCCGTTCCAAGCAACATACCATATATACGCAAACCATAAGTAAAAAAAAAGTCTTAGTTGTGAAGACGATAAACGATATATATGTGAAAATAATATCAATACACTTGCTTGGGGACATTATAGCATAAACTCTTAATGTACTCATACTCATCTTATGCTATACATTAGTAACTATTCAATTTTATAAAAAAAAAAGCTACATTGTGATTATAAAAATATGAAAAAATATAACTTATGTAATCAAAAAAAAAAAAAAAAAAAAAAACGAAAAAAATTGTATAAGATTTATATTGTGATATAAATTATTAATATAAAGGTATGTAATTAAAAAAAAAAAAATAGACTACAGAATAAAAACAAACAAAAAATAGGTTTTTAGGAAGTAAATACAAATTGATTGTTTAAAAATATCAACAAAATAAAATCTAAAAATATGATAATCAAGAGTTTTATTTTTTCAGTTTTGGTTCTTGTCTGCTCTTTTAGATAATCTTTCTAGGTTTGAGGAAGTTTGAGGGATCAATGAGCCGTGCTTTGATTGTCCGTTTGAAAACCCTTCATTTACGGTTAAACATCCAAAGCATTTAAGACCCGTTCCACCATGTCTTCGGAAAGACACGTTTCCGAAACCTATTCAACCTTTAGAAATAAGCATAGATGTTGATAATGATATCAACAGTAACATCATCATCTATCCTCCAACAACTTGGTATAGAGTACCAGAAGAAAGAAACAAAGAATGGTGTACGGTACCAGGTGTTAAAAATGTTTGGGTGAAATTACCAGTTACCGACTACACGGAGTATCCTGAAACTGATGATTAATATGTATTTAACAAATATAAAAACATTAGTTGTAAATAGAAAATAAATACAAATTTTAAATAAATCTTGTTATTAAATTTGAATATTTAAAAAAAAAAAAAAATGTTTTTATTTTTTAATCAAGGGTTAATTTGTTCACTTAGTTTCTTCTGCTCCAAGTATTTTTTTTAACTTGAGAAACATCAACATCATACCACACATTAAAAACATCCATAGCTCTTTGTATCAGCTTTATCGCCACCTAAGCCGACACACACATAACACGAGCAATATGAACCACCAAGGCTACCTACTTGAGCCACCAAGCCACTGAGCCACCGAGCCACCGAGCCACCGAGCCACCCACCCACCTAACCAACTTAACCAGCCACCCAGCCACCGGGCTCACCTGCCTACGTGTATTACCTGTGTACCTGCATTCACCTGCACACCTGTACACCTGTACACCTGTCCTCACCTGTACACCTGTCCTCACCTGTCCACACCTGTATTTACCTGTCCTCACCTGAGCTCACCTGTGCTTACCTGAGCTCACCTGTGCTTACCTTTACCTGTGCTCACCTGTTCTCACCTGTTCTCACCTGTACACACCTGTTCTCACCTGTGAGCCACCGAGCCACCGGGCCAGAGTGTCCTTAAACCATCTACTTCTATACCCCTGTTCCTGACCAAAGGAATTATTGCTAGCCGGGAAAGTTGTATTTAACCCAGCAGCAGACGAAGTCTGGTTGTTATTATTTCTTAAGGTGGGGAAATTACCTGCCGTTGTGTAAATGGAAGGTGTAGGTGTGGATTGGGAAAGAATTGGACTTGTGGGAGCTACTTGTCCCTGGTTTTGCATCGTCGTTGAGGGTACCTCACCGGCCCCAGTTCTAGTGAGAACCATGCTTAAATGATTTGACTTATTTTCACTTTTACAAAATTTTCAATAGATTTTTTGTTTTATAAGATTTGTTCAATTTAGAATATTTAAAATTTATCTTAAAAAATTTCCTAAATAGATATTTTCTTGTATAAGAATTGGTCAATTTGAAATATTTAAAATATGTCTTAAAATGCTATTCTTACAAAAGTACAATGCCGGCCATCCTTTTATCTTAATTAAATTGGGGATCCCGCGTTGACTCTTTTGTTGATTGAATTTGTTAAGGTCGATGAAGCACGGGAGCTGCTTTAGATCGCTGGCTTATTCGCTTTTTTCAAGATACACCGATTGTCTAAAAAGGTTACCGATGAAGCACGGGAGCTGCTTTAGATCACTGGCTTGTTCACTTTTTTTCAAGATACACCGATTGTCTAAAAAGGTTACCGATGAAGCACGGGAGCTGCTTAAGATCACTGGCTTGTTCACTTTTTTTTTCAAGATACACCGATTGTCTAAAAAGGTTACCGATGAATCACGGGAGCTGCTTTAGATCACTGGCTTATTCACTTTTTATTTTAGAGAAACACCGATTGTCCACTAAACGAAGGCGCGGGAGCTACTTGAGGTCACTTTGGCTCTTCATACGGTTACCGGGTCCTACTTGCTCGGGCGCCAATTAATCTTTTTAAGATTTATTTTGTTTCCTCAATTCTTTATTTATTAATAAATGAATTACAAATCTGGCAGCGATTCTGCCTCTCTAACAATAATGACAATGAATACTTATTTCCTACACCTTAAATACATAAAACATGCTAGCCTAGCATTCTGTACCTTATGATTGTTCCCAGACTGGCGATGGTGATCGTGTTGCATTCCCCTTTGGAATGTGATGAGACGCAATGTCAGCAGCTTGTTGCAGGTAGCTGTGGGAATTGATGTTCGTGGTGTTAACTTGTACTATAGTACACACATATGTTTTTTTGAACAAAACTACAATACAGCAAAACAAAACTAGTGTTTTCTTATCCAAAACCAGATGGATTTTTGTGCATTCGATATTTTGGCATTTGCAATTTTGGGTTTTCCAAAACACACACATAATTTTTTTTTTAAATAGTGAACTAGGCAAATAAAAAAGTAAAGCCAATGCAACATAAAAAAAATATTTAACAAATATAAATCCAATACCTATCTATACCGACTTAAAAAAGATTTTCGTATAGGTAAGTAGCTGAAAATAAGATCAGAAACAGTGAATTTCAGGGTCGATAATTGAAATTTAGGTATTTTTAAATAATTATTGTTTATTCGATATTCTCTCATTTGGGTTTAAAAACGAAACTAACTTCGGATTAGTAAAGCTGATTGGACCCCTTTCCCCTACCTAGTCAAAATACTGTAGAGGTTCATCTTATAGTCCAAGCGGCCAATCCCCTTTGAAAAACACTGTTTTGGGACTATGACTTAGCTCAGCGAGTAAGAGGTTAAAACTAGTGTCAAAGGAAAAAAGTGTAATAAATGCTTTATTGCTTACAATTATGTATTTTCTTTAAGGTTGGTCACATATCATATACCAAATAAGAGCTGAAAATATGTAGAAAATTAATAAAGTAAATGTATACTCTATAAAATTTTGGAAAGGTTAAAAAAAAAAAAATGATTGCAACTTTAAAAATTTCGAATAACACTTTTAATAAAAACAATTATTGTTTCTATGGACTTAACTCAAACTGACCCAATTTAATTAAAGCACAATCCTCGTTCTATAAAAAAAAGAATGTTGGCAGTTGCAGCACTCCTGAGAACACCTGGCAACCCTGCTAATCATAAATTCTTAATTGACTTTATATTTTTTCATTAGGACAAGAGGTAAAGTGTATTGCAATTGTATTTATATCATATCAAATTACAAAAATTGTACTTTATCTAAAAAATATAAGCTGCCTTCTCTAAATAAGGTGCATGTTCCTGGCAACCCTGATTTAATCAAAAAATATATCAAAATCACTACTTTTTCTAAATAAAACTGATAAAATGCTTAAAATTTGATACGGTATTAAGAGCTTTAAACATACACCAAATTAAAGCTTACACTCTAATCTTTCAAAATATATCAAAATCACCACTTTTTCGTATTAAATGCTTAAAATTTGATACAGTAAAACTTTAAACATACATCAAATTAAAGCTTAAACTCTAATCTTTCAAGAAAATACAGACTGCCTGATCTAAAGCAGGTGCATAGCCCTGCCAACCTTGGTTCGATCAAAAATATACCAAAATCACTCCTTTTTGATATAGTGTATTAAATTTCACAGATTTAATTTATTGACTTCACCCTTTATTCATATAAGGTTCCTATGATTCTGCATATATTTTGCAATAATATGCAACAGTAAACACGTAATATATTTTTTTGTATGTAATGCATTTATCATTAATTTTTTTCTTAAACATAAGTAAATATTTAGTTTAATAATTTGAACAAATTTGTGAAATTAATAAAAAGACAAATTTCAAATTTAATTTTCAGGAGATCCATCATTAAAGTATTACAGTTTATTTTTTTATATATTATATACATATGTGAATATGGGTATTCTTCTTCAAAATAGACATTACAAATAAATAACTGTAACAATTATAATACATAAATAATAATTTTATAATATGTTACAATGGGGAGTGCGATAGTTCAAGGTTTTTTCAGAAGAAAAACTATCCTCCTCTTCTCTTTTTCTTCTTTGTCTTGGTCAACAATGATTTCTTCTACAGAAATAGGGGTAGGATCCCCTTCAAACCAAAGGGGTTCTATTTTATCATCTTTTAATAACCAACCGCAGTCGATGGGGTTGAACTTAGTACATATGTCATGTAGGTTCAGTTGCGTTCTGCCACATAGCGTTGACATAGATGGTTCTAAGAATTTTTTCTTTCAAAGAATTCCAGCATGGTAGTACATGCTCGAATCAAAGTGTTTTACTTTCCTTATGAAATGTTCTTCATGCCTTTTATTGGCAAAAATCTTTTGAAACAAAAGAAATCGAGCAAGGTTTACAATTTTGCATTAAATCGAATTTAAATTGCATGTAAATTCTTGAAGAAGCTCAATTTTCCCGGAATTTTCTATTTCTATTGGACTATTTATATAATATGAACCACGTGCTCAGGAGAGGTGAAAATGTTCAAATGGAGTACCTGCTCTGAAAAGGGGTGTTTTGAGTAGGTGCTTCATTTTATACATACCATAGCAATTTAATAAAGAAACAATATACCTACTTCTAATTCATTTGGTGAAAGGATACTATGAGAGGAAGAGCTACAGTTAACTCCACTTTCATGTAATTCTTGGTTCTGATCCTGTTCACTTGGAACTGAAGTGGTTGCCAAGGCCTGAATATTAAATATGACTGAAAAAAATATTCTAATTGAAAATAAGGAGTGATTTTGATATATTATTTTGATCGAGCCAAGGTTGCACCTGCTTTATATCAGCCAGCCTGTATTTTTTTGAAAGATTAGAGTGTAAGCTTTAATTTGGTGTATGTTTAAAGCTCTTACCGTATCAAATTTTAAGCATTTAATACGAAAAAGTGGTGATTTTGGTATATTTTGTTATTCAAAATTTTTAAATTTGCAATCATTTTTGTTTTTTTTAACCTTTGCAAGATTTTATGGAGTATAAATTTATTTTATCAATTTTCTACATATTCGCAGGTCTTATTTGCTATATCATATGTGACCAAACTTAAAGAAAATACATAATTGTAAGCAATAACGCATTTATTACACTTTTTCCTTTAAATAGGGCTGCCACGTTCATGCACCCATTTGAAAAGTGGCAAACCTATTCTTCTTTTCAGTTCCATTTAATCTTTCATTTGACACTAGTTTTAACCTCTCACTCGATGCGCTAAGTCATAGTCCCAAAACGGTGTTTTTCAAAGCGGGTTGGCAGCACCACCCACCCATTTTAAATTAGGCAACCCTATTTTTTTCTTTCTATCTCGTCAAGCCCTATCGCACCGGAAGTTGCCCATTTTAGACGTCAGACACCCAAACTTCGCTAGGCAACCCATGTGCGTTCAGTTGCTTTTTGAAATACCAATCAATTAAGTGGTACTACAACCTCTTACCTTATGAGCTAAGTGATCCGACGGTGGGCTCTCCGCCTATTAAATGCATTACATATTTTATTCGCCCTACTTACAATAGCGGATCTAGGATTTTGTTGTGGGGTGGGAATGTAGCTTGGAACAAACATTTTAAATGACTAAATACTTTTCTCTTTAAATTTCTTGCTCTCTTTTAAATATTAATAATCACCCCAACTATAAAATTTGAACTTCGCATCGTATCTGAAAAAGTATTTATATCGTATTTTTTTGTATTTGAAACGAATATTATGAAGGTCGTATGCAAAAAATACGACTCCTTTCAAAGCCAACGGTATTAAAATATTTGAATATTTAAATGTCAGATCTTAGATGTTATAATAATTTAATTGTTTTTATCTCAAATTTTGTTTGTTTTGCTCAAACTGTGATTTGATTACCAAAATTAATTTAAAAAAATCAATAGAATTGTTTTTCTTTGAAGATGGAAGTAAAGAAGGAAGGGAAGACTTATTAACAATTCCAAGATCGATTCGAGATATCTCTGTTCCCATGAGCTTAGAGGAAGTATTTTGTCTTTTTTTAATCAAAAGAATTAATTGTGGATCCATGGCTTTATAAAGCTGTTTCGTCTGTCTACGTCTTCATTTAATCAACTATTAGTCTATTATGTTGTTCAAATCGCTTTCGAGCACAGGTCGTTTCTTATTTTGTTTAATCGAATCAAAAACAATCGGCTGAGCTGGACTGAACTCAGTATCATGCATGTTACGTGAAAGGACCCCTGCATTCGGTTCATTAGCTAGTACCCAAAATAGGTATCAAACGGGAAAAGTGACAATTTTTACCAAGAAATTACGACTGTCGGGGAATTTCGTAATAAAACTAAAAACTGGGTATGCGATGAAATGCGTTCGCCGAATTTATACTTTATTTACTACGACTTAATGTAAGGGAGATGAGTCATGAGTCATGTTCGAGAAAAGTCTTATATATTTTTGCTAAATATGAGTTTCATAATTGGGGTGAATGCTTCAATCAAATCAATTTTTTGATAAAATGTTTGTAGAATTACAAAAAAAAAAAATGAAAGCACTAAAATAATAATTCAATTTTCCATTCCAATTTCCGTTCGCGTATTTTTTAAATAGAAAAAAAAAATCTTTAAGATATGTAGTCTTAAGGCCGATTTCATAAAGGCCTTTTAACTGCTTATAAGGCTTTTAAATATTTAAATGACGTTTGTTCCATACAAAATACGTCATTTAAAAATTTAAAAGCCTGTTAAATATTTGTGAAACCCAACATTAGTATATCTACTTCTATAAATAATATATATTGTTAAAATAAACTTCGTAATGAAACTAAAAACTGTCACGGTTATAAGACGAAATGCGTAAAAGGTACATTAATAAAATAAATACCGTTGTTTTTGTGTAGTTATTTTTATTTTTGAACGGGCTAGGAAAAAACACACCAACTTGTAAATAGTTTAGCCCCGTGTTTTTCGTTGAATTCCCTTGGGGCAAGAAAAAACCTACATGTAAATATTACAGCCCGAAACAGTGTTGCCGATAAGAAAAAAAAACAAAAATCATGATTTTTACTTGCTCTACCTATAGGGCAAGTATTGGTTTCGTTTAAAAAACAAAAATTCGAGGTTGGAATCAAAACTAACACTACGATAATCGAGAAGTCCGAAAAAATGGGTTTCGTCATGCCGTCCGGCATCTGTGCGTCTGTGCGTTCACTGTAATTTGAGCTAGAGCCTAAATGAGCTTACTGATTTCCTAGAAATTTGGTACAGAGCATTTTTATGTGATTCCCTAGAGGGATAATTCGAATTTTTGTTTTACCTCATCTAGAACGGTTAGCTGCCATACAAATATTTTGGGTTCATCAAATTTTCTCGAAAACGGCTCTAACGATTTTGATTAAACTTCGTACCTGTAATAATCAGGTCAATTGGAAGAAAACTGCGTTTCAGATTTTTTCTAAAAAAAATTACATAACGGAATTAGGTATTCCACGTTTTTTTGGGAAATGGTCTTATTTTTGGGTTATTCGCGTATATCTTTTTGATGGTCACGCTGATTTTGTTATTATTTTTCGATTTGGTGCTTATTAATAGTATAAACAATATTGCATTTGAGAATGTTAAATATTTTGGTTTCTTCAAATTTTCTCGGAAACGGCTCTAACGATATTGATTAAACTTCGTACCTGTAATAATCAGGTCAATTGGAAGAAAACTGCGTTTCAGATTTTTCTCAAAAAAATCACATAACGGAAGTAGGTATTCCACGTTTTTTGAGAAATGGTCTTATTTTTGGGTTATTCGCGTATATCTTTTTGGTGGTCACGCTGATTTTGTTATTATTTTTCGATTTGGTGCTTATTAATAGTATAAACAGTAATGCATTTGAGAATTTTGAAAATCATCGTTTTATAATTAAAACAAAATCAAACAATAAAAATTTTTTTTAGTTTTTGGCGCGTTTAATAATTTCTCGTTAAATATATATATCCTGCATCTTCAATTTGTAATTACACACATTTGTTGTTCACAAGAGCAAGTTCGTGCGATCAAGTCGTGCAAATTTTTTTCATGAGATTACAAAAAAAATTGTTTTTCGTTGAGCATACAAATATCAATGAAAACTTATGATTCACAGAAATTAGTTCGACTGTCGGTCAATATACATAATAGAAGATTCACTTTGTTTTTTGTGAAACTCTAAGGGCTAATTTGTTCACTCTACATTAAAAAAGGGAAATTAAAGATTAAAAAAAAATCGTTTATTCAGTCTCTATTAGGGACTTTAATGAAGGTGCCTTCATTAAATAATCGAGCATTTAATTTAAACTCACGTTTAGTTAAACGACAATCCACATTTTAAGGATGATTTTTTGCACTAATTGAGATTTTGTGTAGTGTTTCCGTTTATTCACTCTCCATTAGCGTTAGCTGTCAGTTTTGTTTTCTTTGTTTTCCTATTATTTTAATGACTGTGGGAAAATATATTGTGTTATTGGAAAATAATTGCATTGCAATATGGACAATAATTAAGAACATTTATTGGATTTGAGTGATGAGGACGACGAAAATATGCTTGTGGAAGAATGAAGGCAGTATACCTAGAACTACGGAAACAATAAATATGGAAAAATGGACAACAATTAAATTAATCATCACTGCCTCCGCTGTGCTGCATAATGTTGCAATTGATGAAAAAGAAAATGTACAACAAACTTAATTCGAAAGATTTGACAAAATGATGGCTGCACTGAGATTCCAAGCACAAACACAGCTGAAAGAAATGATCGAAATAATGCTCGTGATTTTTTACTAAACAATTACTTTTGTACTCTATAAAAAAAAACTTTTTAAATTCAAATAATGTATATTTAGTAAAAGACTCGTTTTTAATTGGATAATTTAAATATAAATATATCAATATTCAAAATCTGTTGCTATTTTATCCTTTTTATTGTAGGTAAACTTTGAAATTTTAATTTGGCGCAACTTTACTTTTGTATCATAGCCCATTTTTTGGACCTCCAGCAAAGCAATGTGTGCTTCGTGTTCCTTTTGATGTTGACTTCTACCGTTTGCGTTTTGGTTGAATCAAGCGGTTTTTCAACATCATCACATTCATCCATCAACGATTTAAAATAACATCGTTTGATTTATCATCGTCGTCATCGTTAAAAGTTGGTGACGTACCATGGATTGAAATTGATATGACTTTCACCAATTCAGCCATTGCTTCAGTTTTTGGGTGCCACTCAGGTATTTCTTTTCCTCCACCATTTATTTTTCGACTTGCCTTTTCAGCTGCAAATTGTCTACGAAGCATGGTTTTTATGTTTGCGTATTGTCCTTAAAAGCCTTGCTCTGCCGAGCCTGCAATAATGTATGGATTTATCGAATAAAATTTAAAAACAAAATAAGAATTAAGAACAGAACAGCATTACTTACAACATTTGGACATAAAGAGTTGAATTCAATCACAATTTCTTCCCAAGCGCGTTGCTTTTCTTTCGTAGTACATGCATCGGTTTTTTTATTCTCGATAACAGTTGCGCGTCGTAAAATGCATTGAAGAAGAATATCTTCTTCCGAAATTTGAAGTACGTATGCGTTTTTTCAACATTTTTACAATAGAAAAGAAATAATTTGCAATCAATTAAAATATTTGTTTTTAGCTTTTTGACAGCTTATCAATTCACAATAACGTAAAATCCCTAGGATTTTTTAATAAACATTTAAATTTAAATATCTCATTAAAAAGTCTACTTCGTTGACGATATTCTTGTTAGCCAAGTTGTATGTTTGTTTAATGATTTTATGATGGAGTACTATATATGACATTAAACTTTCATTTAATCTTCATATCGATACAACAATAAGCAAAGCAAGGGGCCGTCTTGGATTAGTAATGAGGTTCTCAAAGGAGTTTAATGCTCCTTACATCTTTAAAACACTTTACTGTGCACTTGTTCGCCCTGTGTTGGAATACTGTAGTTGTGTTTAGTGTCCTAGTTATGACAACGCTATTAATAAACTTGAGTGTTCAAAAACGTTTCCTGCTGTTTGCCCTTCGACATCTTCCATGGAACCCAACGCAACACTTACCGCCATACGAAAGTCGATTAAATCTTCTAAACATTTCGACACTGGCAAAAAGGAGAGAGGTTAATATTGTCATGTTCTTATTTCAACTTCTGTCGGGATCTATTGACTCATTTTATATTCTCAGTCAACTCAACATCAATACCCGTCCAAGATCGACTAGAAATCCAGGGGGTCATTCCGTTAAACGATTATCGTCAGACGATAGCGTTTCGGCGATAGTCGCGCTTCGCGTAAGACGAATCGTCAAAGTGATATCATCAAAACGATATCGTTTACACGATAGCTAAATATGTATCGTTTGGCATTGAAATCTGTCAATTTAGTAGATAAATAGAAGTGAAAATGTTTCAGCGCAATTTATTTGTCTTGCAAAGTGAAAATGAAAACTAAGAAAAAATTCTATTAATACGATTGCGAAGACAATTAAGAGATAAGTCAGATCCTTTAACTCTTCCAACCCATATGTAAGCACAATATTTTATGTTTATGTACTATTGAAGAATATCTTTAATGGCACTATTTGCTTAATAAAATTAAACAAACAAATAATCTTTTTATTATTGTTATAATAATTCAAACCATTATAGTTTTGTTCAACGTTTTCGGCTATCAAAAGAAGCCTTTGTAATGGTCCTCGAAATAATAAACTTGCCAGACGGCTTTTCAATCCAATCAGCGGCGGGCGGCCGCACCAAAACAAAATACAAAGCAATAAACAACACAAAAAAGTTGTAGGCGTGCTTTTTTACTACAAATTTTCTGTCAAACCCCATAGAAAAAAAAACATTTTCAGTACAGTTTGAGAATTTGTGAAATATACCAAACAATCTCAAACTGAAAACGATAGACGAGACCTTATAGGGCCCATACACCACACATGCCTGCATGCGCAATAGAGTGATTGCGCATGCAAACTGCGAGTGTATGGTGTTGAATGTGTGGTTGTGCATGCGGCATGAGTGATTTCAAAAAATTTTGATATTTTCTTGTTTGTGCATGCAAGCATGTGTGGTGTGTGTGCTACATTTGCTCAGTCAAGCTTGAAATATTAAGAAGTTGTCAACTCAGCGATGAACACACGACTAAATATTGTACAGTTTGCATGAGTAGTGTATGTTGAAGCGTGATTGTGCATTCTTTTATTTGGCCATGCAGGCATGTGTGGTGTATGGGCCCTATTAGTGGTCGAGTTACGTGAAGCATATCATTGACGATAGCGTAAACGATAATCGTTTTGACGATTATCATTTTGAAAATTACGGAATAACCCCCAGCGTTCTTCTTTACATCTAGCTCAAGGGCCAATTATGGATTAAACGAACCTCTTTACGTTATGAGTCTAGACTTCAACAAATTGTGTAGTTTAGGTAATCGATTTCAATAAATCTGGACCTTGTTTGAAACTTATTTTGTATTCGAGACAGTCAAATCAAACAAATTGTTAAATTAAACTGTAATACATTTTAAACAACTTTGACATGATTGTTTGTAGTTGAAATAAATGAATAAAAAAAGTAAAGTATTTAACTAAAGGTGGTTGAATAAATAGAAAACCTAAATAGAGTGTACCTAATGGTTCCAATAGATTAAACTAAAACGACAAAAAACACTTTTTAATTGTGAGTGAATAAATTGGACCTGAGTAAATCTAAAACAAATTTGAATTCTCGTTTTATTTTAAGAAAAATGAAAAATCATGAGATTTTCAATCAATTCAAGAGAAGTTGGTGAAAAATCATGATTTTTCATTTTTCTTAAAATAAAACGAGAATTCAAATTTGTTTTAGATTTACTCAGGTCCAATTTATTCACTCACAATTAAAAAGTGTTTTTTGTCGTTTTAGTTTAATCTATTGGAACCATTAGGTACACTCTATTTAGGTTTTCTATTTATTCAACCACCTTTAGTTAAATACTTTACTTTTTTTATTCATTTATTTCAACTACAAACAATCATGTCAATGTTGTTTAAAATGTTTTACAGTTTAATTTAACAATTTGTTTGATTTGACTGTCTCGAATACAAAATAAGTTTCAAACAAGGTCCAGATTTATTGAAATCGATTACCTAAACTACACAATTTGTTGAAGTCTAGACTCATAACGTAAAGAGGTTCGTTTAATCCATAATTGGCCCTTGAGCTAGATGTAAAGAAGAACGCTGGGGGTTATTCCGTAATTTTCAAAATGATAATCGTCAAAACGATTATCGTTTACGCTATCGTCAATGATATGCTTCACGTAACTCGACCACTAATAGGGCCCATACACCACACATGCCTGCATGGCCAAATAAAAGAATGCACAATCACGCTTCAACATACACTACTCATGCAAACTGTACAATATTTAGTCGTGTGTTCATCGCTGAGTTGACAACTTCTTAATATTTAAAGCTTGACTGAGCAAATGTAGCACACACACCACACATGCTTGCATGCACAAACAAGAAAATATCAAAATTTTTTGAAATCACTCATGCCGCATGCACAACCACACATTCAACACCATACACTCGCAGTTTGCATGCGCAATCACTCTATTGCGCATGCAGGCATGTGTGGTGTATGGGCCCTATAAGGTCTCGTCTATCGTTTTCAGTTTGAGATTGTTTGGTATATTTCACAAATTCTCAAACTGTACTGAAAATATTTTTTTTTCTATGGGGTTTGACAGAAAATTTGTAGTAAAAAAGCACGCCTACAACTTTTTTGTGTTGTTTATTGCTTTGTATTTTGTTTTGGTGCGGCCGCCCGCCGCTGATTGGATTGAAAAGCCGTCTGGCAAGTTTATTATTTCGAGGACCATTACAAAGGCTTCTTTTGATAGCCGAAAACGTTGAACAAAACTATAATGGTTTGAATTATTATAACAATGATAAAAAGATTATTTGTTTGTTTAATTTTATTTAGCAAATAGTGCCATTAAAGATATTCTTCAATAGTACATAAACATAAAATATTGTGCTTACATATGGGTTGGAAGAGTTAAAGGATCTGACTTATCTCTTAATTGTCTTCGCAATCGTATTAATAGAATTTTTTCTTAGTTTTCATTTTCACTTTGCAAGACAAATAAATTGCGCTGAAACATTTTCACTTCTATTTATCTACTAAATTGACAGATTTCAATGCCAAACGATACATATTTAGCTATCGTGTAAACGATATCGTTTTGATGATATCACTTTGACGATTCGTCTTACGCGAAGCGCGACTATCGCCGAAACGCTATCGTCTGACGATAATCGTTTAACGGAATGACCCCCTGGATTTCTAGTCGATCTTGGACGGGTATTGATGTTGAGTTGACTGAGAATATAAAATGAGTCAATAGATCCCGACAGAAGTTGAAATAAGAACATGACAATATTAACCTCTCTCCTTTTTGCCAGTGTCGAAATGTTTAGAAGATTTAATCGACTTTCGTATGGCGGTAAGTGTTGCGTTGGGTTCCATGGAAGATGTCGAAGGGCAAACAGCAGGAAACGTTTTTGAACACTCAAGTTTATTAATAGCGTTGTCATAACTAGGACACTAAACACAACTACAGTATTCCAACACAGGGCGAACAAGTGCACAGTAAAGTGTTTTAAAGATGTAAGGAGCATTAAACTCCTTTGAGAACCTCATTACTAATCCAAGACGGCCCCTTGCTTTGCTTATTGTTGTATCGATATGAAGATTAAATGAAATTTTGATACTTTCTTGTTTGTGCATGCAAGCATGTGTGGTGTGTGTGCTACATTTGCTCAGTCAAGCTTGAAATATTAAGAAGTTGTCAACTCAGCGATGAACACACGACTAAATATTGTACAGTTTGCATGAGTAGTGTATGTTGAAGCGTGATTGTGCATTCTTTTATTTGGCCATGCAGGCATGTGTGGTGTATGGGCCCTATTAGTGGTCGAGTTACGTGAAGCATATCATTGACGATAGCGTAAACGATAATCGTTTTGACGATTATCATTTTGAAAATTACGGAATAACCCCCAGCGTTCTTCTTTACATCTAGCTCAAGGGCCAATTATGGATTAAACGAACCTCTTTACGTTATGAGTCTAGACTTCAACAAATTGTGTAGTTTAGGTAATCGATTTCAATAAATCTGGACCTTGTTTGAAACTTATTTTGTATTCGAGACAGTCAAATCAAACAAATTGTTAAATTAAACTGTAATACATTTTAAACAACTTTGACATGATTGTTTGTAGTTGAAATAAATGAATAAAAAAAGTAAAGTATTTAACTAAAGGTGGTTGAATAAATAGAAAACCTAAATAGAGTGTACCTAATGGTTCCAATAGATTAAACTAAAACGACAAAAAACACTTTTTAATTGTGAGTGAATAAATCTAAAACAAATTTGAATTCTCGTTTTATTTTAAGAAAAATGAAAAATCATGAGATTTTCAATCAATTCAAGAGAAGTTGGTGAAAAATCATGAGATTCGGCAACACTGCCCACAACTCCTTTTTTATCATTATTTTTTTTTTTTTATCTAATGTTTTTCCATCGTTATCGTCTGGAGGGGAGGGGGGGGGGGGGGGGTTGTCCCCTTGATCGGCTACTCCCTGCTTATATGTACGTTCTCCCCAAGGAAACTAGGAAGGTACACGTCAAGTACATACATACATATGTAAGTACCTACCTAGATACCTACTGTTAAAAAAAACTATAAGTAGGTAGGTGCCTACCTAAGAGGATATATAACATGTAGTGCTTGTTTCTATCCCTAATACATTGTAACGCCTGGGTCCTTGATAGGGGCGTTATTTCGGTTTAGATAAAGTCTTAGAATATCGTACAGCTGCTATCAAAGTCATAATTTGCTTATTTCCTCTCTAAATTCTTCTAACTTGAAGTAATTCTTGAAATTAATAAGTGTTTGTTTGTTATTTTAAAGCTTTCAATATATTCTTTTTTAGTTTTTTTCTCCAATGTGCGGAAAACTCAGACCGAAACTTCAAACAGCGAAAGGTACGCATGCGAATAAAAACAAGGACTCCATATTATATACCCTCTAAGTTGCCTACCTAAATTTAAAAAAAAACGTATACAAATCTCATCTGCTCTGCTACCAATTATCCATAAGAACCGACCGATCGAAGCAACAGCGACGCACGGTTGAAAATGAAGAAAAATCTAATGCAATAGGTGTATACATATACACACATATTAAAGTCCTTGACTTTTTGGAAAAATATGTGTATGTAGCTATAACACGTATTTTTTTCTGTGAGTGTATGCTGCCAAATTTGTGTTTTTATGTAACTCTTTAACCACGCAGTTATACGCATACTCCTGCCATGATGAGTTTTTAGATTTTTTTTTAAATGTTCTTAGGAAAAGACGCTGTCTGTGATAATACAATATGTAGGTACCTACCTTTCCGATACCCAGAGCGGTGGTTATTTTCAAAAAATCGCATAGGTACGCACACATGCTTTGTTCCTCAGGATGAATAATGATAGAAATGGTGATTGTTATAGACGACTTTTCATTTTTCATCCCTATTCGAAACGAAAAATCCAAAATGAATGCTGTTGGCATTCGCATTAACATTTTTCTTTTTTCTCTTTCTGATTTTACCATTACTTTAGTGCAAGTACGAGTACGATACATATAACTACTAGCACTAGATACCTAAAATAAGTTGTGGAGTAAAAAAGCAACCACTACCAGTCCAGGCATGTTTTTCAAACATTTTTCTCCCTTTACAGGCATTTCTAATACGTTAGCTCTTTCCTTCTCACTCACTGGCGCTGTGCCCTGGTAGTACGCATTTTTCCATACTTTCCTTGGTATAAGTGCTGTAAAAATTAAAAAAAAAAAATTTCTAACGAATACCGGAATATGTTTTAATGGGGCGTGTTGTTCGAAGTAGAATTATATATACATATATATTATCTGTTAGTTGAATTCGTAATAACATGTAGGTATACCTATTTCACTAAGCGATTAGGTACACAATTCTTCACTTTTATTTACCATGCAGAGATCAAGAAGAGAACAAAAAGAAAGTTCTTAAAAAAAAACAAAATTAAAGAAATAGGTAGGTACCTATTATAGCTAAGTATGTAGGTATTTACATTATTTTGTCAATACTTTTATGATTTTTCAAGTTACCAAACAGACTTATATCTATACCGACCCTGCGTGCTTTTGTATGGATTAACAAATATAATAAGAGCGTTCATGTAAACAGATTAATTTCCGATTTCCAGAAAACTATTGCTTTTCTTATAGGTAGGTAGGTACACCTACACCTACTTATTTATATTTATTAAAGGTATTTATAGATATTTATAATATTTATAATATTTCTTTTGTAAACGATAGCTTGGGATATGTAAATGCTTCATACATACCTATGTATGCAGTTATTTGTCATTCGATTTTTTTTAGATACAGATAAGTAGATAGGTATACCTCACGATAAACAGAAACAAGGTACCTATGCTCATTAGCTGTATGAAATCACAATCATCTGGCTTTGTTCGAAGAGCAAAAAGATAGATAACTCAATTCATTAGATTATTTTGATTTGTTGCTTTATTTCCACAGTTCTTATCACTTAAAAACAATGGCCCAAATGTTAAGGTTTTAGCATGATACTAGTTAGCGCTTTACTAACTTCAAAGCTCTTTACCTGAATGTTCATGGTTTCAAACATTTTTTAACTAGTATCATACTAAACCTATTTTTTTACAAAACTCAAGCTGAACGCGTCTAAAACAGTGACATTTCGGCCGGGCAAAAAAGTGAGCAAACATACCTTCTTAAAGTTTTTCTATGTCAAAGTGACATATGGATTTAGTAATATGTTAAAAAGATAAAACAGCGATCTGCCGAATTTAACCTTAGTAAAATGATAAGAGATAGTATCATGTTAAACTCGTTTAAAATTAGCAAAATTATCTTTTTAACCGAGTACCTACCATATTAAAAATGATTTAACACTTTACTAAATCGTCTAAAATTTTGCGCCAATTTGTTTAAATACTGAGTTCTAAATTATAATCTTCATTTAAAAAAGAAAATAATATTTGAAGATGATTGTGTTTATGACGTCATAACAAAGAAAAGATGGCGACTTGGGTGTATCTAATGAGCTCACCTTGTTATCTGTTTATCGTGGGTTAAGAAATAAGTCATTCATGTTTTGTATTTTAAAAAAGAAAAAAATTAAAGTGTGTTTTTATACTTCTCCATTTTCGACCACCTTACCCTACCTTTCTATGTATAGACGATTTAATACCTGCCACTTAACCTATTCCTTCATCCTAGCTTTTTAAATTACAAATTGTACTTTTACCATTGCATGACCGTAACTTTTTTTTTAACCTGGATGATGGTAATACATATTTCTATTACTACTACTCCTGGTTATTCTTCGTCGAATCGACGAACATCACTTTTATTTTGTATATTTTCTCTTCGCGTAGTGTCATTTGACAGTGGTTTATTTCAGTAACCGAGCGTATCAGTGCTCTTTTCCGAGCTTTATAAATAGGTACTTTTGAAAGGTATATTCGCCAAAACGACGAAGGATAACTTTGGTGTGACTTTTTTTTTGCGTTTTATAATGTTTTGAACTTTAGTAACTCGCCTTTTTCTGACCACAATTTGAAGAGTTATCTCACATAATATTATTCAATATTCATGAATAAAATTAAAAACTGCTTCGTAGGTATAATAAGTTGACAATTGTTAGTGTACCTACATTATGTAATTTCTAATAAACGTGAAATATGAATATCAGAAGAAACATACCTACACTGAGAAATATATTGAATATATTCATATTTAAATCAAACATACGATTTGGTGTTGAACCGATTTCAATAATTTAACTTTAATATAAACCCATTTACGCAATTTTAACACAATTTGAACATGATTGTGTTTAAATTTATTTTGCCTTATATTTGGCTTAAAAATTCTTCTCTTTGTTTTAATTAACTTCAATAAAATAGAATTATATTAAGTTAACGAACGACTATTACCTACAACATATTTTGATAACATTTTTAAGGTGATGTTATATTTCATTGAAAATTGATTTAATTTTTTGAATGGTACTCACCTTTTTTCTTTTATAGTAATAATAAATACATACCATAATACCTAATGCTCATTACAAAATAAAACGTTTGTATTTTTATTGTTTTGAAAACAGGAATTGCAGTTTTTGTGGTGGTTTACTAAAACGGTCTATAATTTTGGTATACAAATCCGTATCTTTTTTAACTAGACTTTTGTGAATATTCAGCATACACAACGCATAAAGCCTTTCATAGCTCATTGTTGACATTAGCCAAGTTTTTACTTTTCTTAATGTAATATCACTCTTAAATCAAGGTAAATGCAAACCAGAGTGGCCTTGAAACACATTTTTCATCTACAACCAGCTGCATTAAGCACCGATCAACCAAATTAGATCCGCAGCCAGGGTTGGCTGAATTAGCTACATTACATTTTCTACATCAATAACTACACTTAATCGAATAAACTACAGGCTAGCTATCTGCTATCGGGTTTGAAAGGACTACCCAGGCACACAAATCATAGAGTTGCGAATTTTTGAATTAAAAAAATATAAAGTCATAAGCTAGCAGGTGACTTATGAGTTAAAAATATTTATTTCATAAGCTAGTTACTGACTTATGAATTGAAAAATATTTAATTCATAAGCTAATTATTGACTGAATAATTAAAAAAAATTAATTCATAAGTTAGTTAGTGACTTGTGAATTTAAAAATTTTTAATTCATAAGCTAGTTAGTGACATCTGAATTAAGAAAAATTAAGAAGAAGAATATTGACTAAATAATTAAAAAAAATTAATTCATGTTAATTAGTGACGTGTGAATTTAAAAATTTTTAATTCATAAGCTAGTAAGTGACATCTGAATTAAGAAAAATTTGGTTGGGTATAGCCCATCCCAGAACCACTGGTCACAAGACAACTCATCCCGACCATTCATCCCAGGACCCAATTGGTCCCAAGACAACTCATCCCGGGGCAACTGGTACCGGAAATATAAAAACTCATTCCAAGGAAAGTCATACCGAAAGTAAAAACTGGTCGAAGGCAAATGGTTCGTATATTTAATAAATTCGTTAAAATTATTATTATTTTTTTGGGAAGTTAGTGTGAGATGGGTAGATTGATCATATCTTTGTATATCAACAAAATTAGAAAGAAATTGATTAAAATACGTTAAATCTGTTTTAACCCAACGCGATGTACACCATTTGATTTCTTATATAAATCTTAACTTATAAGAAAAAAAATTTGAAAATCGTAGGAGCGGTTTTAAAAATAATTAATTTTTTATATATAAAATTTCGTTAACATTTTTGAGAAGAAAAACTGGTACGCCAATTTTAAGTATTTGTTAATGTTAAGTTAAAAATTGAACCTTACAAAAAAATTTGCTACCCGTTTTCGAAATATTGAATTTTCAAAAAATAATTTTGAATTTTTTTTCAAAAATCCAAAAATTATTTTTTAGAAAATTTTGCTACGCACTTTTATTTATATTTGTTACAAGCTTCTGTATAAAAAATCTAATTGTATTCGGTTGATCAGATATTGAGATAGTCGAAAATCAATGAAACCGTTCTATGAGAGATACTGTTAATAAACGTAAAATATAAAATTTAAAAATTTTAAATGGTAGATCGTTTTAACACACAAAAAACTTTTATCAAAATCGTAGGAGTTGTTTTTGAGAAAAAAAAATATTTTTCTTAACGGATTTTAAACATTTGTATGGGAGGCACCGTTATTTTTGGGTAATAATTTTTGTCAAAAATCTTCTCGATAAAGTTAGACAACTGCTATTTACCAAGTTTAATAAAAATCGACAGAGTCGTTTGTTTTGGATTTAAAAAAAACTTCAACATTATTTTTTTGAAAATTCACTATCAAATGTGTAAATAATTTATTTTAAATTCAATTCTTAACTCCACATTTATAAATACTTACAATTGGCATACCAATTTTTTTTTCTCAAAAATGTTTACAAAATTCATTATTTTTAAAACTACATACTTCTATTATTTAAAATTTTTTTTCTCATAAATTAGAATTTATTAAATATCATTATTATCTATTTATTGAGTTAAAAACACTGAGAAGTATTTTAATCAATTTATTCCTTAATTTGATTTAAAACAATTTTCCAGCTTAAATAATAGGTATAATTTCCATGCATGCATATTTGCTATATTGTTCATTTTTATATAGGTAGGTACCTACCTACTTACTTTGTTTAAACTATGTTTTTGGTAGGTCGGTAAAATAAAATAATTTATTTAAGACTTTAGAACAACAGTGTGATCGCACTTAAGAGCAAGTTTGTGCAACCTAGTTGTGCACTTTATTTTGAATTCTTCTCGAAATTTGATTTCTAATTTTTTTGTCAAAGTTGTTTCGGTTTCTGATTATCATTTTGAAGGTAGGTATAAGACAATTAGAAATCATTTTCCGTTTTGCTTTTCATATTTTGAATACCTACGACAATAAAACGTTCGCGTTTTTTTTTCATTTTTTTTTTTTTTAATATACTTATACCTATTTTATTTCTCATTAACTGATTTACATATTTAAAAAAAAAATACTAATAATTATGAAGAATTTATTTTCTTATACCTACCTATACCTCTACCTACTTATGTAGGTATATTATTACTAAAAACTTAGTTTCCAAAAAAAATGTAATGACATTTTTTCAATATTGTGCAATAGATAAAGGTATCCTATACAATAGGTCGAATATTGTTTTGACCTACATATTTTTATATGCGAACTATATGTAGGTAGGTATAAACTCCCCACAATTTAACTGAACCATTTGTTTTCGACTCTAATGAACTCTGCCTACATACCTAAGTCAACTTCAATATAATTTCGCTTAAATGAAATTACAATATTCACTTAACTTCAATTAAAAGTATAATACTAGTAGGAATAGGGGCACTCCAGCCTGGGAATTTTTTTTGTGGTTAGGAGCGTGTGTCAAAGAGGTCGGCAGCCTTTGTGGGTAGTGGGTGAGGCGCGGTGGTTGTATGTGTTATCAGTATTGTTGTTTTGCGGTTATGAGCGTGTGAATTTATAAAAATGTGTCATGGGAATTTATGGAAATGTGACATGGTCTAAGCCTTATCAGTTTCGTTGTATGTTTAGCGGCGCGTGCCAGTGTGAGTTAGAGAAATGTGTAATGGTGTTATCACATGTTTATATGATCCATTGTAATTTGTAGTTCGTATGCGGTAATCATTAAAAAGAGAATGTGGACTAGGGTCAGATACTTGCGGCTGTGTTTTGATAAGAATTAAAAACTAATGTCATTGTATAAAAGAATGAAATAAATATTAAAATATATATAAAACTATACAAATGATTTTTTTTCTAAGTTAAGTTTAATAGAACCTGTGGTTTCATACAATATATGTATGGTTGGAATTTCACAGATTAGACAAAATAATTATGAGACAAAAAAAAATTTGTTTTCATCAGAAATACAGCGGTTTAGAATACAAAAGAAACATCCAAATGTCTGCTGGAAACATATTTTTTTGGGAGTACATCCGTTCTATATTTTTTTTTTTTGACAAGTTAACTTTAAAGAACTTGTGGTTTAATTCATTCCCAGATAAGACAAAACAATTATACCTAAACCAAAAAAAAAACAAATATTGATTATATTTGTTTTTATCAGAATTATCGTGGTTTGAAATACTTAAAAAGAACCTCAAAACAATTTGTCAGAGTAACTTCCGAACAAAACACCACATTTAGGGAATAAGTCTTTACTTTTTCGTAAGTATAAATTCACGATATTCTCAACTATTGAATTCAGTAACTCCTTTAACATTAACAAGTTGGTATACATTAAAATTTGTAATAATGTCTTCCTCAAAAATTTTAAACAAAATACGATTAAATTCAAAAATCGTAAAGCAGAAAAAAGTTGAAAGTTTAAAGAATTTAAATTTAAGGGAGAAATACGAGATTTATGGTGCACGGAGGTGCACAACAAAATTCGGAAAGCAATTGCTTTTGGAGTTAAAAGAGTGCGTGGTGTTTCTACCAAAACGATGCGCCAAATCGTTTGACGATGAGGCTATTGAAGAATTACCAAACCTTTGTCTAGAGGTCTTGGGTCCACATGAAAATACATTCGAAGTGGATTTTCACGAGAAAAACATTAAACATTGCAACAGCAACAGCAACAGCAACAGCAACAGCAACAGCAACAGCAACAGCAACAGCAACAGCAACAGCAACAGCAACAGCAACAGCAACAGCAACAGCAACAGCAACAGCAACAGCAACAGCAACAGCAACAGCAACAGCAACAGCAACAGCAACAGCAACAGCAACAGCAACAGCAACAGCAACAGCAACAGCAACAGCAACAGCAACAGCAACAGCAACAGCAACAGCAACAGCAACAGCAACAGCAACAGCAACAGCAACAGCAACAGCAACAGCAACAGCAACAGCAACAGCAACAGCAACAGCAACAGCAACAGCAACAGCAACAGCAACAGCAACAGCAACAGCAACAGCAACAGCAACAGCAACAGCAACAGCAACAGCAACAGCAACAGCAACAGCAACAGCAACAGCAACAGCAACAGCAACAGCAACAGCAACAGCAACAGCAACAGCAACAGCAACAGCAACAGCAACAGCAACAGCAACAGCAACAGCAACAGCAACAGCAACAGCAACAGCAACAGCAACAGCAACAGCAACAGCAACAGCAACAGCAACAGCAACAGCAACAGCAACAGCAACAGCAACAGCAACAGCAACAGCAACAGCAACAGCAACAGCAACAGCAACAGCAACAGCAACAGCAACAGCAACAGCAACAGCAACAGCAACAGCAACAGCAACAGCAACAGCAACAGCAACAGCAACAGCAACAGCAACAGCAACAGCAACAGCAACAGCAACAGCAACAGCAACAGCAACAGCAACAGCAACAGCAACAGCAACAGCAACAGCAACAGCAACAGCAACAGCAACAGCAACAGCAACAGCAACAGCAACAGCAACAGCAACAGCAACAGCAACAGCAACAGCAACAGCAACAGCAACAGCAACAGCAACAGCAACAGCAACAGCAACAGCAACAGCAACAGCAACAACATCAACAACAACGACAACATCAACAACGACAATCACAGAGGAGAGGAGGGGGAGGTAATGCCTGAAAATTTTGTTCAGTCACAAAAGCATCTTTTTTATAATAACCCTGAGGCCACACGAGCAAGTACTGGCAAGCAAGTTGGGTTCATACATTGCTTGCCAAATTTGTATCTGTGTACTGGCTGTGACGTAGGTGGCACTCCACTTGCCAAGCAAGTTGCTTGCAAGTAGGTCGTTCTTTTTCTCTACTATAGTAAACAACTTTGGTTGATCTTTCAAACAAAATGGATTGAAAAAATCAAAATACAATTGGAACGAATATTAATGAAAAATGCAAAAATGGTTTACAAACTTTAATAATTGAAATTATGGACAAAGAAACATAAGAGCCAATAACATATACTTTAACTAATGGCGAATTCCTTACAACAAAGAAATCGAATTTTTTCTAAACAGAATCAAATTTTTTCTAAACAAAATCGATTCTTTTCTGTCAAAACAAGTCTTGCGTTTTTAGCAAGATTTCACACTGATTTGCACACACACTATGAAGACTTGACATTTCAAATACGTCAAATTGAAAGTCGCGGAATTTTTGGAAAACGAGTTGTTTATAGAGCTATAAAAATAATTTATTGTGCGTTGTTCATTATGAAACACAAATTTGACAAAAAAAATAGCTTTCGCGAGTGAAAGACGTGTTAAAAACTTTCAGTGCAAGTGAAAACTTTTCAATAACAATTTTCTTTAAAAATATATGTGCAAATAGAAGTTCAAACAAATAAAATGCACCAACAAATTGGCACCGTATAAGCTAGCTAATATCTTTTATGTATTAAATTAATTCTATTGGTAAAACATTTTTCTCACAACAAAAACAAACAACCTAGTTTTGTGAATAATTTCTTGACGTTTTTCGTCAATTGCAGCTATAAAGTAACACAAACACAATCACACCAAAAAAATCGATTTTTTTTACGAAATACGAATTCCTTTCAATTGACAGAAAAAATTCGATTCTGTTTAGAAAAAATTCGATTTCTTTTTTGAAAGGAATTCGTCATAAAATTCATGTACCAAAAAAAAAACTACAGACGTCAAAATACAGTTTGTTGGCTATCCGTCAGTCAAGCACAAAACTTTCAAATTCCATTGAAGGATGTATACGCATGTCAATGGATTAAAAAACCTCTAAAAATCCGATATTTTTTCCATTTTATTTTCTGCTCCGGAAAAATGCATTTTCAGCGCAATCGGTTGACATTTGGAACGAAATATTCCCGATACGATCAAATATAATTTGTCCCCTATCTGTGAAGCCATAAACTTTCAAATTCCATTAAAGGATGTCTACGATGTCAATGGATTAAAAAAACTTCTAAAAATCCGAAAAAAATCAAATTTTATTTTTTGAAAAGGGCAATTTTAGAGCTGTTTGGTGATTTTTAACGAAATATTCGCAAGCGTCAAATATTCTGTCAAGCAATGTCAAGTTTCGTATGAAAGTGGATTTTAACATTTTTAAAATGCAATCAAATTCCAAACTAAATTTTAACTTATTTTTTGCACGGAATCTAATTAATTCAGAAATTTTAATAAAAGGAACGATGATTGTTGACTATAGTTAAAAAAATGAACGCCCTACTTGCTTCTCTACTGGCTGCTCAACTGGCTTCGAAAAAGGCAAGCCAGTTGACGAGCAAGTTGCTTGGGTTTATATTTGTTAGTAAAAAAATGTATATGTATTGCAACTTGCTTTCCAGTACTGGCACGTGTGGCCTCCGGGTAACTTATATTAAAAAAAAAAGCTTGGTTAGTAAAAAAATACATATATACATTTTTAAGAGTTTTTTCTTATACCTTTTGTTTGTTTGTTTCGAAGGTTTTGAGAGAGAATATTCTGTTGTTCTTCGCTGCTAAAGAAATTAAGGTTTTTTCACTTTTCCTCTTTTCTTTTTTTCCCATTCCTAGAGATTTCAGATAATAGATGAAATGGTGACTAGGGTTAAAAGATTCGGTTTGAACGGCAGAAAAATAGAGTTCAAAATAAATCCAATTCCGGAAAATAAAGAACCCACTTCCTGGATAAGGGAAGGTTTGAACGACATGTTCAAACATGCTTTGAAAGATCTGGACCCCCTTGATAAAGTAGGGATTACTTTTAGTGGGAAGAGTTTTTCCACCGAACGGGGTAATGGGTGGATAAATTTTAAAGACTGCTCTGCCATAAAGTTTTCTGACATTTGGGAAATGATCAGTAGAATTTTCCAAAGCAATTCTAATGGACTGAGCACAGATGATTTTAGTTTGACTATTACATCAGTGAAGCTCCCTTCAGGTTCCGGAAAAAAGAGTTCTGTTATGTACAATACATTCGAAGAGGAATGCAATAAACGAATGGGCATTATATCCATAAATAATAAGGATAATTTGTGTTTACCTCGAGCGCTAGTCGTTGGCAAAGCATACGCCGATAAAGAAAGTGACTTTGTCAAACAAATAAATAGAAAAGACATTGGAAAAATGCAAACAAAGAATGCCTTAAAACTTATTAATGACGCATGCATAAATATACCATCTGAAGGGTGTGGCATTCCGGAATTAAAAATATTCCAGAACCATTTAAAAGAATACAAAATAACTGTATACAATTACGCAACAAAAGGGCGTGAAGTTATATTTGAAGGTGGTAATGATGAAGAAAAAAAAATTAATTTGCTATACCATAATAATCACTTCAATTTAATAACGTCCTTAACTGCTGCATTCTGTTGCAGTTATTACTGCGAAGATTGCCATATACCCTACAATATGAAGAGTCAACATAGGTGTCAGAAATCATGTCCGCAATGTCAGAGCACACCTACATGTCCAAAGATTACAAAAGAAATTGTTTGTGTAGATTGTAATCGAAACTTTAGAGGAAAAAACTGTTTCGACAAACACAAGGCAGGTAACTCAAAAGGAATCAATATTTGCGAACAAATTAAAAGGTGCACACTTTGCTTAAAAACATATCGTGGAAACCGTTTGCATATCTGTGGTGAATACTACTGTAAATTATGTAGTAAGCACGTAGAAGGAGATCATTTGTGCTATATACTTCCCGATAGTAGAATGCCTAAATGTAAAGACACTCTTTACATTTTTTACGATTTAGAAAGTCGCCAAGAGAGAATAATCGGAGAAAAAACTATAAATATTTCAAATGATACATATAATACTCCTGTTAAAATACATGAGCCTAATTTGTGTGTTTTTAAACAAAAGTGTTATCAATGTTTTGATATTCCAAATTTGGCCTTTTGTAATAAGTGCGGACATTCATTGAACATCATTAAGGAATCTGAAGAAGAAAAAGAAAATGTTATCCCCAAATTCTTAAAACATATTCTGAATGTTCGCCAAAAATTTAAAAAAGTCATTGTATTAGCACATAACGGACAATCGTATGATCATCAATTCATATTAAACTATATACTGAAAGACACAACTTTAAGTCCAGAATTGATCATGCGAGGCAGTAAGATAATACTAATGATATTAGGAAATATCAAGTTTATAGATTCCTTAAACTATTTCCCGATGGCTCTCTCCAAGCTTCCGAAAACATTCCAGCTATCGTCTGAATTGAAAAAAGGCTATTTTCCTTATTTGTTCAATACAAAAGCAAATAAAAACTATATCGGGAAGTTACCAGCCTTAGAATTCTACAGTCCGAATACTATGAAATCAGAAGAACGTGAAGTGTTTCTAAAATGGTATGGAGAACATCAAAATGATGTTTTTGACCTCCAACATGAACTGCTAGAATATTGCATCAGTGATGTGAAAATTCTGACTGAGGCTCCCAACTAACAATTTAGCTTGTATAAGGTCCAATTTTTCGAATTTGGCAAGTAATAGCTTGTATAGAGCTTGTATAAGGCAAACTTTCGCAAGCCACACTTTTTAAACCTCTACAATAAAAAAAATAGCTGCTATAAGGCCTTTAGAAGTGAATTTGACAGGTTCTATGCAAGGCTTGCAGATAATGGTTCAAAATTGCCTGTATAAGGCCTTCCAAAGTAGTTAACTAAAAGTTAATTAAATTATAGCTGCTATAAGGCTCTTCACGACAAGTCAATGCAAACAACTTGTCTAAGGCTTGCCTATAAAGGCCTTATACATACATAATTAATAGGCTATCGTCAAGAATCTTATAAATAAGTTCTTACAAATATAATCAGATATAAATAAAATAAGAAAAGTAAGTACTGAACATCGTAAAAAAGAAAAGAAGTGCTAACAGAAATAACTTTTTAAGTCTTACAGAAATGAATAACTCATGGACAAAATTTAAAAGATCTGGAACTTATCAAAAGGAAGTGCAAAAAAACAAAGATGCAATTCTTAAAACAGCCCGTGAAGTTTCAAAAAATTTGGAAGAACAAAGAACAGATCTTAGATGCGACTAATTATCGACTCCCTCTGCTGCAATTGGAAATAGTCGCAGCCAGCATACTTTTGTGGAGGAATTTCCTCTACCATTAGATAGTATTTTGGAAAGGGTCTTTTCTAATACTGCAGGTAAAAATAAACATTAAGCATTTTGACAAAGTTTTATCATGAATATAATGAAACCCCAAATCTTTTGTAGCTGATGATGATTACACTTCCAAAAGCGTTGTTGACTTGTCAAGTGAAGATGATTCTGAAATGGATAGGAATAGAAAATTTCAGATTCATTTACGGAAATGGGCTATCGAGCACCAAACAGCTGATACGGCGTTAAAGGATCTTATGAAAATAATAAACTCAGACATTGGGGAAATGTTGACAGAAGATCCGCTATATCATTTGCACGAAATTGAGCAATGAGTGACTTTATTGGCACCACGGGTTTGAAAAGTGCATCCGGTACATATTTCGCGACATAAGACATTTTTAAGACATTTGTCCAGTAATGATCTGGAAGGCCACATTAATTTGCCATTTTTTTTCCATTGATTTGGAACAGCAGACAAAAGGCTATTGCCGTTTTCTGACGTTTCCACAATTTTAAAGAAATTCATTATGTTATTTTCACAGCCACTTTCACGCGCGTTTGAACTAAAAACTTTTCGAATTTCTTAAGAATGGAAATTAATATTCGGTTGTCAACAAAAGCACAACCAACTTTTTAATAATTTTCAAATACTAACAAAGATAAATATCTCGCACCCTTAATATTTTCTTTATATGATTTCAACTTGTTAACATTTGATATTATTTTTCTCAACAACGAAGTGGCGTAGCGCTAGAGTGCTGGAGTGGTATGCGGAAGGTTTCGAGTTCAAACCCGAGCTAAGTAAAAATTTTTATAATTAAAATATAATTTAAATCATTACAGAATGCGGTGGAAAAGGTTTCGGGAGCTGACTGAGAGGAGGAAATATATATAAAAATGTAATATAAATAAAAATAATGCAATACTAAACAATACAAAGATAATATTTTTTTTTTAAATCTGTTTTTGTTTGTGCCTTTATATAGATATTTAAAAGGCTTGGGTAAGGCCTTTTTATAACATCTAAAGCAAGCTATTAGCAATAGCTGTCATCAAATGGCTTTTATAGGGCCTTTTTATGACATCCAAAGCAAGCTATTAGTATTAGAGCTGTCATAAAATAACCATCTGAGCCAAGCTAATTGCATTTAATGAAAAGCTATTTGCTGCTGTAACACCTGTCAACAAAGGTCTTATAGCAGTTATATAGCTTGCGTAATGTGCGCCAAAGTTACTTGCATAAGGCCTTTTATTGTTTTTATAGCAGTCTGAAAATAGCTTGTTTAGAACCTTATACAAGTTAAATTGTTAGTTGGGCTTGTCTGAAGTTTAGACATTTCTTTCTTATTGAAAGCAATATTGAGCCGTTCTTAGAAGCTACGACTATAGCTTCTTCATGTAATCTGGTGTACCGAAGAAATTTTCTACAGCCAAACACAATTGGGTTAATACCCAAAAATGGATATAGGTAAATTTTTATTTAAATGAATACAATATATATATATCTAAAATAATATTAAAAAAATGTTTTTTCTTAATATCAGGTGCGTCGATAATCAATCCATAGAAGCAATTAAGTGGCTGATTTTGGAAGAGAAAATTCCGAAAATCAACATAAAGCATGCTGCTAAGGGACGCGAAGCCATAATCAACGGGGTTAAAGTCGATGGTTTCTGTGAGGAAAGTAAACAAGTTTTTGAGTTTCAAGGCTGTTACTACCACGGTCACCCTGCTTGTCTAAAACATAAACGAGATGAGCCTCTATCATCTGATAAAGAACAACACGATACGTTGAATTACAGATACGAGAGAACAATGGCCAAAACAACTCGTTTGAGATCGTTTAACTTTGAAGTGATCGAAAAGTGGAGTTGTGAATTTGAAACTCAACTAAGTTTTCTTAAAGATGAAGAGTTAAATTTATTAAACAATCACCCATTAGTACAGAATGTCCCGTTAAATCCACGAGATGGTTTCTTTGGAGGAAGAACTGGGAATACATTTAATTATTACAAGTGTAAGGAAGGTGAGCAAATTAAATACATTGATGTATGTTCACTTTACCCCTGGGTATGTAAAAATGGGAAATTTCCCGTTGGGCATCCAAAGGTTCACACAAGTAATGATGATATTTGCTCTAACATGAAACTAGATGGCATCAATGGGCTCATTAAATGTAAAATTCTGCCACCAGAAAACTTATATCATCCTGTCTTACCCCAAAAACAGAACAATAAACTAATGTTTTCATTGTGTAGAACTTGTAGAAGTGAAAAATCTAAAGAACGAGTCTGCACTCATTCTGATGAACAGAGGGCTTTATTAGGAACATGGGTGATTGACGAAGTAGTGAAAGCTATTGAAATGGGTTATAAGCTACTAACTGTAATGGAAATTTGAGAATATGAAGTGATCCAATATAACCCTACTAAAGGCTCTGAAGGATTATTTACCTCAATGATGAATACCTACCTTAAAATAAAGCAAGAAGCTTCAGGGTGGCCAAGTAAATGTTTATCTGAAGAGGATAAAAACAAATACATTGCGGATTTTCTCGAGAAGGAAAATATCAAGTTGGAATATTCCGAAATAACAGATAATCCTGGAAAGAGATCACTTACCAAGCTGATTTTAAATTCTTTTTGGGATAAATTTGGGCAAAGAGAAAATCAACAAAAAAACCTGTATTTTAAATAATCCTTCAGATTTGTTTGATTTGCTTACTCATCCATCTACAGAAGTTTTACAAATTCTACCTATCAATGAAAACAATATTGTGGTAAGCTTAGAAATGAAAGAAGAAGCAGCTGAAAATCTATCAACTGTCAATGTTTGTATTGCCGCATATACCACAACTCAAGCTCGTCTAAGATTATATAGCTACTTGGAAAAACTTCGTGAAAGAGTTTTGTACTACGACACCGATTCCGTTATTTATGTTTGTCGTCAAGGAGAATTCGATCCACCTACTGGAGACTTTATCGGTGATATGACCAATGAACTGGATTGCTATGGCGAAGGAAGTTACATTACCGAATTTGTAAGTGGTGGGCCAAAAAATTATTCTTACAAAGTATACAGCGCAAAGGATAAAAAAGAACACATTGTCTGTAAAGTTAAGGGTATCTTCCTCAATTATGAATCCTCCGAAAAAATTAATTTCGATTCAATAAAAGAAGCGGTTTTAAATTCTTCTATACAAGAAGATTGTGAAAGTATTGTCATAAAGTCAAGCAATATACGACGAACCAGAGAACATCAGTTAGTTACTGTAGAAGAAGTCAAGACGTATAAACCAAAAGCTGAAAAACGTCAATTTTTCGAAGATCACAGTTCCCTCCCTTATGGATACAAAAGAAAAACAAACTCATCATCATTATAAAAAAAAAATGAAAATACGCACTTCCAATGTAAATATTTAAATAAAAAAAAAGTTAATTTAAAGTAATAAGCAAAAATTTAGTTTTATTTGAAAATATTAATTACAATTTTTTAGCTTCACTAATGTATCTGCTCAAAAGATACACATTCTGGAGTGCGCATCTCTTTCCATGGTATCTACATTCCAAAGTTATATCTGGATACATTTTTTTAAGTTCTTTTAAATTTTGGCACCTGTAGTCGTTATTTTCAAGGTTGATGACTTCTACGTTTTCGTTATTGAGTAACCAATGTAACCATTGTTTCTTTTCGGTGCCCTTGACGTAAACAACAGCATTTTAATTTTTTCTCGAAGATATGCCTTAACTTTGTGAAAATCTATGTCTCCTCCATCCCATGTGAAACCATGATGGTTTTGATGTAACCAGTGAGCTTGTCTCTTGAGCGATAATGGAAGTAGGTTAGAGTTAAATGGTGGTGTAAGGATGAAATGTTGGTGATATCCATCGAAAACCACAGCTATTTCCTTTAAAATGAACTCGTTATTTATTCCTCTAAAACCTTGAAAGTCTGCAAAATAGGTATTCATGATTAGGTTTGTTCTCAACAAGTTCAAATTTTCTACTGATCAATTTATATCAGAACGTTCAATTTATGTAAGTTTGTTAACTTCTCCTGTCAATGGACTATACTCAATTATACGCATTATTGAAGCGGGAACTGAAGTTGATGTTTTAAGTTCTATTTTTACATCCACAGGTCCTGTTTTAATTGACTCATTTTGACGAGAACAATCAATAACCATAATTGGAGCGATATCCTTAAAATCTTGTCGCGACAAAAGAGGATTTGATTGTTGTTGATAATACGATTGTTGAAATTTACTATACATTTCATAGAGAATAGCATATCGATCCAGTTTATAAGGGGTGATTTTTAAGCTGGTTTGGTTTTGGCAACACTGGTTTTGACAGCTGACGTGTGTTTAGTACCTTGTGTCACTGTCAAACAGTTTCAGTTTGGTTTGCAATTTAACCATGGATCGTCTTACAAATGAACAACGCTTGCAAATTATTGAATTTTACTATCAAAATTCGTGCTCGGTTCGAAATGTTCATCGCGTGCTGCTTGTGTTCAGCGATGAGGCTCATTTTTGGTTGAATGGGTACGTAAATAAGCAAAATTGCCGCATTTGGAGTGAAGATCAGCCAGAAGCATTGCAACAGCTACCAATGCATCCCGAAAAAGCCACTGTTTGGTGCGGTTTATGGGCCAGCGGCATTATTGGGCCTATTTCTTCAAAGATGATGCGAATCGCAGCGTTACTGTCAATGGTGAACGCTACCGAGCGATGATAACAAACTTTTTTTTGCCCGAAATGGAAGTTCTTGACTTGCATGATATGTGGTTTCAACAAGACGGTGCCACATGCCACACAGCACGCGAAACAATGGCGCAATTGCGAGGCGAGTTTGGTGAACAGTTAATTTCACGTTTCGGGCCGGTCAATTGGCCGCCTAGATCGTGCGATTTGACACCATTAGATTATTTTTTGTGGGGATATGTCAAGGCTAATGTCTATAGGGACAAGCCCGCTTCGATTGACGCACTGGAAGGCAACATCCATGCATTCATTCGTGAGATACCGGCCGATATGTGTGAAAGAGTATGCCAAAATTGGACTCAGCGGATGGGCTACCTGAGACGCAGCCGCGGTCAACATTTGCATGAAATTATCTTTAAACATTAAATTGCAAGGTTCAAACTATCGATTCAAATAAATATTTCATTCATTTTTTCGAATTTTTTGTGTTTTTTTTTTAAAAAAAAGTTCTAAGCCTCTTAAAAAATCACCTTTTATTTTAGATTTAAATCTTCGCGAGGATAAGATTCAGAATTTAAATGTACTTTTACATTACTCACATCGCAGTGATCAAATTTGCTAGCATCTTTATTTCGTTGATTTTTTCTATCAGTTTGTAGAGCAATGACAATATATCTTGGTTTCTCAAGTTGACTTGAAGTTTTAACTGTCCATACATGATCAGTGTTAGTTGGTAGTGTTGGATATTCGTACATTTCCCAATTTCGAAAATGAATTTGAATTGGATTTGATTGTATTTGTTTCAATAATGTAAGTTTATTCGAATCAGATAAGGTAATGTGTGGAACCCTCCACTGCAGGTTAAAAATCGAGAGTTTTAATTCTTCGTTGTCTTTAGAAAAATAAGCGTTCTCATTAGATCGAGTACGAATTAAAATCAATTCATGTCTTGCATTTGTTATGATCTTTTTATAATCTTCAGCAAATCCTAACAGATATTTTAATTTTATGCAAAAATTAAAAGTACCCGATGCAAGAGAAAAACTGCTGCCCCCAGTCCATGATCCATTTTCCAAGCTCTTACTTTCATTCTCGTTTAAAGAAATATAATTTTTTAAGGTCGATGTTATTCCCACATTTTTATTGTTCTCAATGTTTACTCCATTCAGTTCATATTGTATTTCTTCAAAAAGGAAAGCCATTGCATTATTAGTTAATTTTCCTGCTGAAACAGTGCCATCTGCTTTTGTTAGACTCCCTTCTATATAAATATAGCTTTCACTAGGTAATATACATAAGTCTTGTTGTTGTATGGGAATACGTATTTCATCACTCGGATTAAAGGACTGAAGAAATGGTGACTAACTATGGTACTCAAACTTAGATATGCTATTATCAAAGCTGGGTCCATGAGTAATATTTAATATATCGTTCATATTGTAAATTTATTTTAATTTGAATCCCAGTGACAGAAGATAGGCTTTATTATCAGGTGATAACTTAGGTGTTGACAGTGTTGATGTTCGGGTAGAACTAGTTGAATGGTTACCTTTGGTATCTGTTAAATAATTATTATTGTAGATTATCATTATTCTAATATTGGGGTTAAATGCAATCGAACAGTTATTCTTTCTCCTCTAAAGTTTATTAAGTCTCCGTTCTGGTCCACTAGTTTTAATGTTATAGTACTTATTCGTTTGACATTCACAGGTAAATAGATGACATTTTTTGGAACTTCTATTATTTTATACCCAGCCCCTGTCTCTGGTGAGAATTCGTGTATTGTATGCATAGGAGTATTATTAAAATAAGAGCCAGTAGTGATATTACACTCGACTCGTATTACATTTACCTTGTTTATGTCAACAGGTAAATCTGACAAATGAGTCTTATTACCTTCGAGAACACGTTTACTGAAACCCAATAATTTTCCAATGGTTCTGTCCTTATTGAAATATATGTTCTCGTTGTTTTGGAATTGACATTCCATTGTGTTATTATTTGCTTCTGTTCCAATAATAATGGAGGAATTTCGCAATAATAATTCTTCGGATATATATGCTGCAATAGCGTCAATTTCATACGAGCCTATTGGAATTTCAATTATATATTCCCCCACATGAAACAAATTATTACTCTCATCAACATTCGGTATAGAGTTGTACGTGTGAAAATCAATCAATCCACAGACATAGTCTTTGTCCAAGTTCAGTGGTGGAAAATATTCAGCTGATAGAAGGGAAGTTCTCCCGCTCAGTGTAAATGTCATTGCCATGATGATGATGAAAAACACAATGAAAGAAATTGTATATAAAACTCTTTATTTATTGAAAATAACAATCATATAAAAATCCTAAACATAAATGACCGCAATTAAAAGAGTCATAATCTTGGTATTTTGTATAATTATAATTAACTTTTTCACCCAAGTAGTCAATAATTTCAATAGGAGGCTGAAGATTTCCAAAACTATCAAAATATTCAATTTGATTGGCTTTTTTATAATGCGCTACCCAGTGTGTTCCAGGGCCAATTGAAGAGTCTAGATTTACAATTCCACACTCGTTTTTCAAAGGTTTAGTTTTTGGTAAATTATCTCTCATGAAAACTCCTCGAAAATTCGGAATTAATTTCTTTGCACAATTTCTCAAATCTATTTCATTTAATGCACGATTGGGTAGCGAACTTAGAAGTTTTTTGTCTGTGGATTTAAATAAAGTCCAAACCCTTTTCTATAGGGTTTAAGGTATAAGCCTTGGCCTACTGCAATGGATTCCATTTGTTGATTATGACGCTTTTTCTCCTCTAAATCTTTTTTAGCAATGCTAATATCGTTAACAGCTTTTGCTACTCCTGCAGCACCTCCCGTTAAAGCTCCAAGAGCTGAAAGTCCAGCAAACAACGGTACAAGAAATGGAATTACACCACCAATTTTCGGTACAGAAATACCTCTGGGTGTCTTAATATTATGACTGTTTTTTCTAACTGTTTTCTTAGCAGATAATATGGCTATTTTGATTGCCTTTTCCAGATTAAAGGGTTTTTTACGTTTGATATTATTTCCAATAGCGTTCATTACTTTTTTTAAAAGAAAGTTGCTTAACATTCTTATCTATATCGGACTTATTGTCGTTTTCTTTTTTATTTTTCGCTTTATTCTTAGGCTTTTTGTCTTTATTCTTAGAACAACCCATACCGAATTTTGTTTTTGTCTTCATAAGATTAGTAACCAATAGTGCGTTTGCCTTCTCAGCCATGCTAGCGTCTTTAGATTAAACTCGTTGCCAAGCTTTTTCAGTTAAAATCCTATCGGCTATATGTCGATCAGATGTATTTTTAAATTTTGAATAAGATATATCGTGTTGTTTGCACGCTTGATCAAGTAAATTAATTCCAGGATCACCTCGAGCTAGGCGTTTTTGAAGTTTTGTTCCTGGTCCACAGTACTGATAGCCTGGTAAATGGAGTTCAATGGGAAGTTTGTTTATAACAGAATTTAATAAACCTTTTCCTTTCGCAATGTTTGTTTGACTGATAAAATTTTTCGAATAATCAAACATTTTATATGATATTCTATACGCTAGAATGGATAGAAATGAAATGACACTTTTTGAATATAAAGTTTACATTTATAGGAAAATATTTAGTTTTTATCATCATGCGATTCGTTAAACAACAATACCAGTTACCGGTACAAAATATGGATCTGTCTAACAAGATTGAAAAAAGAAAGCATGGTCAACTATTGCCTCATAATGTAAGGGGGTTAATTACTGGTCCCTCAAATTGCGGAAAAACAAATGTCATGATGAGTTTGTTACAACATCCCAATGGATTAAAATTTGAAAATATCTATATATATTCTAAATCCTTACATCAGCCAAAGTATGAGTTTTTACGAAAAGCCATAAAACCAATCAAAAATATGGGTTTTTTCACTTTTGCCAATAACAGTGATGTAATTCCACCCGAAGAGGCTAAACCAAATTCTATATTTATTTTTGACGACATTGCCTGTGAAAAACAAAACACAGTTTGAGTTTACTTTAGTATGGGACGACATCATCATATTGATAGTTTTTACTTGTGCCAAACTTATACAAGAATACCCAAACACTTAATTCGAGACAATGCGAATTTACTCATCGTCTTCAAACAGGACGATATGAATCTAAAACAAATATATAATGATCATGGTAATTCAGATATGACATTTAATACATTTCGAAAGGTATGTGCAGAATGCTGGAACACAAATTACGGATTTATGGTAATTGATAAGGATAGTCCTTTGAATGAAGGTCGTTATAGAAAAGGCTTTGACTGTTTTCTTAAGTTATAAAACTGATAATACTTTTGATTTCATATCATACGTATAGTAATGTTCTACGAGAACAGTACAGAGCAGTTTAGCGAGCAGATAATAGCAGTAAAAAGCGGTTCAACCCAGTTTGAGACCCAGTATACTTCAGTTAAGACCAGTAACCTCAATATCAAATTCAGTTTAAGACCTATTGAACGTTTCTTTCAACAACTTCGAAACTTATTAACCACTTGTCTCTGTAAGAAAAAATAAATTCTGTATTATGATGAATATAGATGTTAAACTAACAAAGGAACTAATTAGAACAACCGATGCTCTACGAAAGAAATACAAAGCTCTTAAGACTGGTAGGGAAGCTTACGAAACTCAAATTGAAGAAACTCTTAAGCCGCTTACGAAACCACTAAACGAATTAGTAAAAAAATCAAATATCAAACAAGATCAAAATAAACTTATTGATGTCCCTTTTAAGAAAATTAAACTTAATTTTGAACAACATCAACCACAAGAAAACGATTTTGATAAGAAAAAACATTTTCATGATGAATTCACTACCCCCAAGACTTCTCTTGATGATGATGATTCGACAATTTTTTCGGTCCATAGCAATACTCCAAAAAGAACAAAGAACAGCTCAAACCGACGTAGCTTTGCGGAACGAATGTCACAAGAACAATTTCATGACACACCTAAAAAATATATAGATTTATTTATAAATAATTCCAACACCCTTGATAAAACATATGGTGTACATTCAAAAGATGGAAAGTGGTACATCGGTAGTAGCGAGTTCAACATTATCGGAAAAGATATACAAATTAAAAATAAAACCTTCGAAGGAACAAATGGGTTATATGAGCTTATATTTAAGAAAAACCCTGATAAACAAATTTACACCAATGAAGATTTAAAAAACTACAAGACCATATTACATGACACTAATGCGCATAGAATTGATCATAAAGACAAGTACATGGCAATCGAGGATATAAGTATACAAAAATTATAAGTAAATTATTCGAATTAACAACAACTACTTCTAATACTTCATTATCATCGCCACTACAAAAACCTTCCTCTGGAAGCGGATTAATGCAATTATCAAATTTGAAAAAAGACTATATATTTTGGGATGATCCCAATGAACTCGTAGATCGATTGAGACTTCTTATTGGTTCACAACAAGCTGGACATAACAATCACTCTAACGAAATTGTTTCAATCATTGAAGAGCTTAAAGAAGCCAATATTATCGAATAAAAATACAAACAAAAAAAAGAAGAAGAATGAGTGTTGATAAATTTGGCCGCTTTTCGAATAGAACTCCACCCAGAGGACCAAGAGGAAAACAAGGAGAGCAGGGACAACCAGGTGTACAGGGAGAGCGAGGTTTGCCTGGACCATCTGGTGAGGGATTTCTCAAAACCGATAGCGGTAATTACAACATAATCTTTAAAAGGCTACAAAATGTTCAAGAACCAATAGAACCGGAAGATGCTGCTACTAAAAAATATGTTGATGAAACATATGAAGATCTTAGAGAATACATTAATATGGAGTTGTTGAAAAATTTGAAAAACTCCTCTATGATGTCGTGAATAAAAATAATAATAATAATCACAATAATAAAAAACAAAAATCTGAAAATTTAACTGAAGAAAATCTACAACTTAACTTAAAAACAGTCACTTCATAGCTTCAGTCTTTAACTTATCAGTACAGTGTGACAACTTAATCATTATGTCTAACATAGATACTTTATTAATTTTTGATCAAGTTCTACAGTTTTTGAAAACAAATCATCATAATATGCTGGAAGAACATCATGAGGAGCTTTTGGATAGTATAATCTTCTTGAAAAGATTTATGAATGTATCTACGACAACATCAAAACATGGATGTCATTTCGATAACTGCCCATGGTCATCAAACTTATGTAAAAATGGTCCAGATACATGCGCATGTTACATGCTTGAAAATAGATTATTAAGAATAAAAAAACTGATGTCTTTGTATAAAAGATTGAAATAGTATGACTTAAACTTGTTATTATTATATAGAAATATTTTTAATTAATAAACGTGCATAAGAAGAATAAACACTTTGTTTTTTTATCATTCAATAAAAAGATGAGTCAAAGAAACGTTGTCGAAGAACTACATAAACCTGCTCGAAGGAATTTCCCAAAAAGGCGAGTTATTATTAAGGGTCTAGATGATTTATGGCAAGCTGACCTAGTCGAGATGGTCGTGTATTCAACCGAAAACGAAAATTATCGATATCTTCTCACAGTTATTGATACATTTTCTAAATTTGCTTGGACAGCTCCTATTAAAAAGAAAACAGGAGCGAGTGTCACTGAGGCTATGGATGATATATTTAATAAAGGTCGTCACCCAAAAAATTTACAAACAGATGATGGAAAAGAATTTTTCAATGCATCTTTTCAAAAACTTATGAAAAAGTTTAAAATCAATCATTACTCTACATTAAGTGTTCTCAAAGCTTCGATTGTTGAACGATTTAATCGTACTTTGAAAGCTTGTATGTGGAAAGAATTCAGTTTAAATGGTTCATATCGCTGGATTGATATTATAGAACGACTAACAAAAACGTATAATAATTCCAAACATCGTACGATTAAAATGAAGCCATCTGAAGTCAATGCTGCAAATGAAAAAGTATTAGTCTCCAAAATTTATAATCGCATCAAAATACATATTACTCCAAAGTTTAAAGTTGGGGATTTTGTCCGAATTAGTAAATACAAACACGTTTTCGAAAAAGGATACACACCAAATTGGACCACAGAAATCTTTAAAATAATCAATGTTCAACACACAAATCCAATAACATACTTACTGGAAGACTACCAAGGTCACACCATAAAAGGTGGATTCTATGAGTTAGAACTTCAGAAAACTAAGTTCCCCGATACATATCTAGTTGAGGATGTGCTTCAAAGGAAAAAAGATCGATTATTTGTAAAATGGCTCGGCTTTTCATCCGATCACAACTCTTGGATACCTAACCCCAAAAATAAATAAATAACACACATCTTTTTGTAATTTTTTTAAATAAAAAGTTTTATTAACATATAAACTTATACATTTTTTCTTAAGAGATATTCATATGGTATGAATGTTTTAATGATTTGAAATTCAATAATTCGACATCAGATTTATATTCGAGATCCTCCTTCATAAAGACCTCAACTTCTCCATTGCTTAAAACTCTCTCAGTTTCATATTCATGATACTCATAGCATTTAATGCTGAGTGTGCGCAAATTATAATTGCTATCATACGAACATCGGATAGTTAATGCCTTATCGTCATCAAACTCAAGCTTGAAATGTCTATAGAAAACTTCTTTACTTTGTATAATTCCTGATATTTCAGTTTCTTTTTTAATTAAGTCTTGCCTAAAACTCTCAATTGCTTGCTCCACTGTTACTATTTTGTCATCCAAAATTTTATTTATCGCTCTTGCTGTTGTTGTTGACGTCACTGTTGTATGTTCATCATTTTGAAATGATGTTGTATCCAATGTTGTGGTATTATGTACATTCGAACCACTTGTAAAGGTTAACAAACGAAACGATAATCCTATCTGCACAGTATCATTATTAGGTGGACTCAATGAAAAAGAAAGATTGTCAGTTATGTTTGCTTGTTGTAAATTTATATACAACGGTAAAGGTAAAGCAATAATTAGTAAAGGTGAAATTGAAAGCAGACAAAAAACCGCCGAGTAAAACAACATTTTTAAAAAAGGTGTTTACTATTCAAAAGTTTATCATAAACTAATAAAAAACACACTCAAATTTTAAAATTTATACAATTTTTTCTATCTATTCATATTCATCGCTTCTTTAATACTCTCTCATTTGTATATACATATATTAAGATACATGTGTTTGAAATATGTCATGAATTCGTTCATCTATTTGTATAACTCTGTGATTGCCTTTTTCTGTTTAATTTTTTGAGGTTCATGAAGTAATTCTGCCTCACCAAATGGGCAAAGCGCTGGATATTCACTCTCTTTTCTCTTTACAGCATTCGAATGAGGAGTGATCGTTCCGCTCAGTGTTAACTCCCTTCACTATATATATATACATACTTCACTATAGAATATTACATCCGTAAATTTTATCTCCAACCATCCAGATTCACAGATACAAAATGTTTCTCCTTGCTTTAATCTTTCACACCAAAACATGTTGTTTTTTTCAATTTCACAATTAATGTTCTCTATATCAGAGCTATTCTAAAAATAAACACTTAAGCCAAACGTTCTCTTTTTAATGATTACCGCATACAAACTACAAATTACAACGAATCATATAAACATGTGATAACACCATTACACATTTCTCTAACTCACACTGGCACGCACCGCTAAACATACAACGAAACTGATAAGGCTTAGACCATGTCACATTTCCATAAATTCCCATGACACATTTTTATAAATTCACACGCTCATAACCGCAAAACAACAATACTGATAACACATACAACCACCGCGCCTCACCCACTACCCACAAAGGCTGCCGACCTCTTTGACACACGCTCCTAACCACAAAAAAAATTCCCAGGCTGGAGTGCCCCTATTCCTACTAATACTACCTTCCTACCTACCTACCTAGTCCACAAAAAAAACAATACCACCTATATTAGGTAGGTAGGGTAGGTACCTACCTAGGTAGGTATATTGTTTTCATTTGTTTTCTTATAGGTAGGTACCTACCTACCCAGTTAACTATTAAAGCCAAGTTCGATCATTGACTAAACTTAACTGAAACAAATTTTCTGCAATTGAATTTTTCAATTAAACAAAGCCGACGGCAAATGGTTTTTTCATAAAAATTTCAATTGTTATATTTACCTACCCTAACTACATGAAAATCAAATACCTACCTACCTACCCATCAACCGAAGAGCAAAAAAACAATATCCATAATACCTATAGGACACCTTCTTTCTACATGATCTTTACCTACTCGCATAAGCAATAGAAACAAAAAACTCTTTTCGTACATTCAAAACAAATAAAAATAAACTTTGTATAACTTCAAAGCAGACAGGACAAATATTTTTTTAGTTTTCCTTTCCTTATCATGCTCTTTGCCATAGAGTACCTATATACCTAGAGAACCGACTTAGGCGGTCGTTCTCTTCCACCCTACAAGCTGTACTGAGAGGAAAAAGTCCATTAATTTTTGTATGGAGTTGTTATCCCATGCATTTTAAATGGGACCGAACCAACTTCGCTTCAATTGAAAGGAATTTGCTCAATTTTCTCTGTTTGCTCAATAAGGTGAATAAGACCGCCCGGATATTTAAAACAAAAATTAGTTAAATTCAAAAATTGAGAAATGAATTAATTTGTCAAATTTCTTTTTTTTTAACCCTTTGTCAACATAAAATATGAAGAATATCGGTCATGGTTGCTCCCGGGTAGTAAATTTAATAATATTTTTGAATATTTATGTTAAAAACAACAAAAACTCCTACCGAAAATTGGAAGCGTTCTCTAGTTTTAATGGCTACATTAGCTCAAGAGGGTGCGTGTCTACGATTTAAGTGTGCAAATCGTAGACACGTATCTTTTTGAGCTAATGTCGCCATTTTGTGCACACTTAAATCGTAGACACGTACCTTTTTGAACTAATGCCGGCATATTGTCTTTATATCCACCATTCACACGGATTCACGGATACGGAAAAAAGAGTAAAATAAGAGAGTTTTCTCTTACTTACCTCAAATAAAATTTGCGGGTGTTTAAGACAAGAGGGGTACCGGTCGGTTCTCTAGGTAATATAGGTACTCTATGCTCTTTGCAATGTCTTAAACAGCTGATTCTCTCGTTCTTACGAGTCTTCTTCATTCCTTACCCTACCCTTCACCTTACCAACATCTTAACATCGAATTGCTGGCGACTGTAGCGCCGCCACAGGCTGCACGCAATACTACAAAATTCGTCCCCATGATAGTACTATAGTCTTTATATACAGAGATCATATTTAAACCGAGGAAGCAGGAAGTAAGCAGGCGCAACTTTTGGAACCTCCTATGTTTATGTTTGGGTGAGGGATGTTTTGGCCGGCATGAGGAAGCACATTTCTTTTTTGTTGTGATTTAGTTTCTTGTTGATAAGACTTAATTTCTTGATTGGTCGGTTTGCTTTAGAAATATGAAATAAAGTCAACTATAGGTAGGTATAGATTGGTCAATGATAATATTACGTAAGAGGAAGCAGACAAAGTTGTAGCGTTAGCGCTGATGGAGTAGGTACCTATAATAGGTGTATAGGTATATAAAACTCTAATCTGAGGGATGTTTTGTGCGTGCCATAGAAAAACAGGTCTTTGTGGAGGAAGGCAGTTGGGAATAAAGTCAGCTATAGGTAAGTATAGATTGATCAATGATAAAATTATGTGAGAGGAAGCAGACAAAGTTGTAGCAAAGATAATATAATATAAAGATGTCGCATCCAGTACAAGCAAAGTGAACCTAAAATAAAACCGTCCGTATCTGATTTCTGATATTGAATACGACAACATGTTGCGAAATGTTGCATTGGTCAAGAGCGAGAGCGAAAAATCTCTCTGGAAACAATTTAAAATTTGAAATCTCTTCAAAATGCATAAAGGACAAAAATAATGTTTTCGTTGTTTTTATCTTTCGCTTTTTTTTAGTTTTTGCTTATTATTTTTTGTGATCATGATGATGGTGGGTTTCTGTATAGATAGACATGCAGTAACATTTTTGTTCTTTCATCGCAAATCGCGATCTTCGTTAAAGGTAGCAAGGATTTTCTTTTGGTTATATTTATTTTTGTGAGGTTGTTTTGTAGGTATTCCTTGAGAAATTAAAAAAAACATTTTCATTAATTTATTTAGGTACAGGTGAATTTTTATTCCTTCTGAGAATTTTTGTAGGGCAGAGAAATGCATGTACATATTTAGATATGAAGAACGGTTTCAAGGAATTATTTTTTAAGGATTTCTTTTTTTTCACATTTGGGGCTGGAGAATATATACCTTATATGTATATCCGAACGGCAATCTAAAAGCAGCTTTTACTACTAAACAAAGGTACCTGCCTACATAGGCGCCTTTTCTCAGGGTGGAGGTGGGTAGTGTTTGTGGGCAAACCAAATATTTTGATAAAATTTTTAATGCGATGTTATATTTCCTTGAATATTGATTTAATTTTTCTTATGGTAGATACTCACATTTATTCTTTTATGTTAATAATAAATACTATAGGTAATAATGCTTATTTCAAAAAACGAAACATATTGTTTTGGTCTTTTTAGTTGTTTGAAGACTGGAATTGCAATTTTCGTTGTTGTTTACCAAAACGGTATAGGTACATAGGTATATTTTTATTATAAAAGACTCCGTATCTTCTTTTACTAGATTTTTGTGAATATCGACGAGTAATGAGCCATTCATTATAAACAAGCAGGCTAAAAAAGCCGAATTCGAAGATTAGGAATAAAGTTGAAGGGCTCGTAATGTTTTGTAACATGGTATCCCGCCTCCCCCAGTTTCTGTAGTTCTTCCATTACAACGACTATGTTTTCCCTGAATTTTCGTAGACTTTTTTTCACATCTTGTTTCACAGAACAGGGGGATGCTGAGAATTTAATTTCTTCGCAATGAACTGTCCCGGAATAAAGTAATTATTTCTTTTATCGTCCCAACCGCATTTCTGACCTCGGACACTTCCTTTACATCATTTATCATACTTAATTCAATTTGTGTGACTTTCGATACAAATCTTTTATATTTTTCCATACCCCACACAATTTTCCAATATTTGTTTATATGACAAAACAATTATGTGAAAAATTTGTCAACATGTAATGAAAAATTAAATCCATTTGTATGATCAGCAAGTGCCCCCCTGCGGGTGCATAAGCCTACCTTGTTTTGGAGGATTTGTGTGAATCCTTCGCAAGAGGCTGTATCCATGGGAAATTATTTGTTTGGCTGTTTTTAGGTGGCACGTATTTTTAAGTGGCTCGTATTTTTAGGTGGCTCGTATCTCAAAAACAGCTATTTTGATAAAAAAAAAACTTAGGGTGTAGATATAAATAGGTAGGTAGGTACCCACCTACATGTATACTTTTTGAGCAGATCACCCGGCAAAATGATATATATAATATTCAAGTTATATTATGGAACTTAAATACAACCACAGATAGTCGAGTTACAAAGATATCGCATCCAGTACAAATAAAAATGACAATATTATGTGCTTGCAAGCTCTTCTCCTTTTTGCTTTAAATAGAGTCGGTAGACCAAACTATCTACTGATGACTGTTACGTTTCGTTTTGTATTTATGTCTATGTGTGTTAATGTATCTTTTTCAACATCATACAATAGTATACTGCTCACAAAATTGATCAAAGTGGGACCTATGTAGCTCTACGTCCCGCACGTTAAAAAAGTTATAATTTTTCTTTGCTCTGCATGCTTATTTTGCTGCCTTATTCTGACTTAGCATTTTTTTTTTTAAGAAATCTAAAATAAAAAACCAACCTCACTTGAACTTAAAATATAAAAATGTGTTTTTGAAAAATTCTTATATTAAAAACCTGCTAAATTGATATTTCGACCACGATTAGCAAATGGTTTCAATTTTTCAACAAGTCCTGGAAAACGTCTTGATATAGACATCATTGCTGTACATTGTTCACAAGCTTCTCAATTTAATTTCAATGTCTTAATCGATTGCAAGTCAATTCACATTTTTATCATTTCAAGGTGCCAACAAAATAAATAGGTAGCTGCATCAAATTGGCTATAAGTCGAGAAATATCTACTGTTTTTTTTTCAAAAATAAAGTATTTATGGAAATTATTCTAAATTTTTAAAGCTTACTTCAATACTGTGGTGTTTGGGAGGAACATGATAACTCCATTTAAAGATTTGCGTCTTTACGTCCACTTTAAATCGAGCTAGAGCCTATAAACGGATGCACCGATTTCTTTCAAATTTGAAACGTAATTTGACAAACGTTCATAACTATTCCAAATTTGAAGAAAATCGGTAATTTCGTTTCGCTTCTAGCTCGATGCAAAGTGGAAGTGAAGACGCAAATTTTAAAATGGAGCTGTCATGTTTCTCCCAAACACCACATAATTATATTTGCATTAATTTTGAGCAGCTGAGAGCCTTCAAAACGCTTAACAGGAAGTTTTCCACTATATTTATAATTATGTGCTCATTTTTCAAACTTCTATTTTCAAAATTTGTATTTTATAATAATTTTGACTAATGAACATTTCTTTACGCAACATTTTTCAAAATTACAAACTGCCTATTTGGTCGATAAAATTCAGGATTTGGGTGATCATGTATAGCTCTCCGGAAATGGCTTATAACTTTGTTAATTTTATTTTTTATCTTCAAGAATGAATTATTAAATAAAAGATAATATGACAAAGATTATATTTTTATAGATAATAGATTTTCTAGACAAATTTGCTCGAAAGTAGCGATATTTTTTGTCTGTATCAATTTTATTTATTTTTTGATCAACTTAAAATCAAGATTGTGACGCTTTTATACCTCGTAGGTCGTAGGTTAATAAAGGTGTCAAAATAACCGTTATTTTATGTAGGTATATGCGAAATTAATAAAAACTAAATGAATCCATTCATGCACTCAAGAGATATTAGTGCATATGTTAAAGCACCCAAATATTGCCGTTATCTCCGTTCAACAGAATTCCAGGATTCTTATTTGCTGTAGGTAGGTATTCATATTTAAATCAATATTTTCTATCATCTGTCAAAATGGCTCACTCTTAAAAAGATAAAAATCAAAGTCAAACTCTCAAAATGTGAGAACAAAATTCGAGTTATAGAAACTTCGATTTAAAGAAATGAGAAGTTTTACTGTTTTATCTCATGAAATGGAATATTAAAAAAAGAATGATTTTTAATTAACGGAAGTTTAAAAAAAAAATCGGTAGATTCATATTACACAAATTCAAATAGCGATTGCATACTTTTCAAATTTTAACGAGCTGTTTCTTTTAACCGGGAGGAATACCTATAGGTAGATACATATTCTTCAATAAAAACATTATTTTTGCAAACTAAAAGAATTAAAAAATATAGGTGTAGGTAGGTACCTAATTTTGAAGATAATAATTTGCAAGAGGAAAATTATCCTTCTTAACGAAATAAATATACATACTTACATTTATATTAGATTAGATTAGGAAGGTAACCAGGTAGGTATGGATTTTTGATATGTATGTTACTGCTTAGGAATCGGTTTAGGGGGTACATTGTCGTGAAAGCAAATTTACGTGATACCTACTTACCTATTTATCATTTATACATATTTCTAAGCATTTGTTTTTATTTACCGAATAAATGAATAAAAAACACAAGCAAAATAGGTAGCAGAGTTGTAAAGACTGCAGTCTTTTCAGTACTGCAGTTAATTGAATAAAAAAACTTTTTTCTTTAAGTCTTTTAACTTGCCAAAAGAATTTAACTGTAATACAATAGTCAGCAGTCAGTACTAACATTCGGACTGTGCAGTTAAAAAAAAAGTTAATTAACTTTAAGTTAATTAACTGCAGTACTTTTGACTTGATTTTAGTCTTTTAGTCAGTTGAAAGTCATTTGTACTGCGATGGTTCATCTTTTAGTCAGTAAGTCTTTTAACTGCAGTTAATTAACTGTAAGTCTTTCAACTAAAATACTATAGATTTATACTTATAACACAACAGGATACAATGAAAATAAATTAAAATGTTTGCATTATTTATTTGGCATTATATGCGTACGGCGTGATGTACAAGTGTGAAATATTTTTGATAAAAAACAAAAAACAAAGTTTAAAGACTTACAGTTAATTAACTGCAGTTAAAAGACTTACTGACTAAAAGATGAACCATCGCAGTACAAATGACTTTCAACTGACTAAAAGACTAAAATCAAGTCAAAAGTATTGCAGTTAATTAACTTAAAGTTAATTAACTTTTTTTTTAACTGCACAGTCCGAATGTTAGTACTGACTGCTGACTGTTTGCTTTGCAGTTAAAGTACTTACTCACAGTATTAACTTGCATTCAAAAGTTAAGTTAATTAACTGGGACTGTATTAACTGCAGTACTGAAAAGACTGCAGTCTTTACAACTCTGATAGGTAGGTAATAGCCACGTTTTATTATCTGCAAATTAGTTGCTACTAATGCGGGTAAACGTCTTCTCGTGGTAAGGTAGGTAGTATGAAATGCAGTGTAAAGAAAATGAACCAACGCAAGCAAAATAGAGATAGGTATACAACACAGCTGTCATCACCGTATCGTTTTATTTTTATGGGATGATCGGTATGGATCTTAAGCTATAACAAAAGCGGCTAATATTCTCCACCCCAAAAAGTAACAAGAGATACCTATTTCCTTCATATCCACCTACATTTTCTACACCAACCAAAATTCCTCGAAACTAGCAAAAACGAAAATTCTTGCGAGTATTAAAAGATCGAGACGGACGCAAGAATGCAATTAAGTCTTCCTGTTTCAAAACAGTCGTCCATAAAAAATATATTCTCCACCCTCAAACATGAAAACAGAGAAATCCTTAAAAAAAAACTTTTCATTGAAACTTTCCTTCATACATGTATCTCTCTACCATACAAAAATTCTCAGAAGGAATGAAAACAAAAATTCTTGCCAACGATCGAGACGAATGAAAATTTAAAAAAAAAAAACAGAAGTACCTAAGTACCTACCTACATATAAAACCATTGCAAAAATGTATCTTGTTACGACGGACGTATTCATTAAATCGGTGCATACACATATCACACCAACCAATCTATACCTATACTACCTAACTAATAAATCAGCTTTCGTCGCAAATCGCGATCTTCGTAAAAGGTAGCAAGGATTTTCTTTTGGTGTTATTTATTTTTGTGAGGTTGTTTTGTATTCCTTGAGAAATTAAGAAAATCATTTTCATTAATTTATTTAGATACAGGTGAATTCATAACTTGTGAGGAAAGCTGATTTATTAGTTAGTTAGTATAGATGGGTTGGTGAGAAATGTGTATGCACCGATTTAATGAATACGTCCGTCGTAACAAGATACATTTTTGCAATGGTTTTATAAAGGGTTTTCCAATAAGAGGTGTTATTTTGATATTCAAAGAAAAATGGCATTTTTTGAGATAAATGATCGGATGTTTATTTCATTATAAAGAGAAAGGTATGCCGTTAATAATGGAACACAACATGATCCAAAGGGCCGCAACGACCACGCTTACAGGACCATATCCTTTTCATGAAATTTTCCATAACCAAATCGCAAAGTGGCTGCCCTATGTCCTCGATAGCTTCACGAATTCCATCTTTGAGGTCTTGAATCGACGCTGGGCTGTTGGCGTAGACCTAATCTTTCACGTGGCCCCAAAGGAAGAAGTCGCAAGGTGTTAAACCACAAGATCTCGGTGGAAACTTTTCCCGTAAAAGATCGATGGTTTCATTGCTTGTGTGGTACGTAGCGCCCCGCCGTCTTGTTTAAAGTAAACGTTGTCCAGATCAATACCATCCAATTCCGGCCATACAAAATCATTAATCATCCCTCGATAGCGCAATCCATTGACCGTAACTGTTGCTCCAGCCTCATTTTCGAAAAAGTAAGGTCCAATGACCCCGCCGGACCATAAACCGCACCAAACAGTCACGCGTTGAGGATGGAGAGGCTTTTCAACAATAACTCTTGGGTTTTCCGAGCCCCAGATGCGACAGTTTTGCTTGTTGACGTAGCCTCCGAGGTGGAAATGGGCCTCATCAGTCAAGATGATTTTTCGATGAAATTCCGGATCATTTTCATGCATTTCAAGGACCCAATCAGCAAAGACACGACGTTGTTGATGATCAGCCGGCTTGAGTTCTTGTGTTAACTGAACTTTATAAGCCTTAAGACCCAAGTCTTTATGCAAAATACGTTGTAATGACGTTTGTGGAATGCCTAATTCCAAAGAACGACGAGGAATGGACAAACCTGGGTTTTCTTCAACACTTTGGGCTATAACAGCAATATTATCAGTTGTTCTTGAGCGACGTGCACGGGTTTTATTCTTCACATCACTAACTTGTCCCAACAGCTCGAATTTGTCCACCAATTTCTGTATTGCGGTCCGTCAAGGTGCTTCACGACGACCCAAAAATGTTTTAGTTTTACGAACCGTCTCTGCCAAATTTTCACCATTTTTATAGTGAATTTTAATAATTTCAATGCGTTGTTGAAGCGTGTATCGTTCCATTTTTATTAATGGCGTAGTTTCTACTTGTCAAATGAATTTTTGTTTTTATTCCTTCTGAGAAGTTTTGTAGGGCAGAGAGATACATGTATGAAGGAAAGTTTCAATGAAAAGTTTTTTTTTATGGAGGTAGTAAAATAAGCTTTTCACTGGAGCTAAGAAAATGGATATGTCATCACTGAATTTTTTGAAATATCAGTGTACAAAAGTGGCTTTTTTAGAAGTTAAAACTCAATATTTCAAAATGTGTTTAACATATCAAAATAAATTTAGTACTGGTATTATTTTAAAAATACTTTTCATATGATACCATTTCCATTGTTCTACGTCAATTATTCCGCCCGTTATGGACAATTAATTGGAACAAAATCTGAAATCCTTATTTTGCAATCGTCAACTTCAAGCCCAAATATCTCGACTTTCCCATTAACGATTTTGAAAATATTTTACTCATGTTTCGGGCTTCACGTCACCTTTCATTTGATACCAAACTCGTTCGTGTACACTCTGGGCCAGAAATGTGCAATTCCCTTTGAAAAGTGTGCAATCGCTATTTGAATTTGTGTAATATGTACTGATTTTTTTTAAAACTTTCGTTAATTAAAAATCATTTTTTTTATATTCCATTTCATAAAATAAAACAGTAAAACTTCTTATTTCTTTAAATCGAAGTTTCTATAACTCGAATTTTTTCTCACATTTTGAGAGGTTGACTTATATGGAAGTTACACTGTATTTGATTTTTATCTTTTTAAGAGTGAGCCATTTTGACAGATAATAGAAAATATTGATTTAAATATGAATACCTACCTACAGCAAATTAGAACCCTGGAATTCTGTTGAACGGAGATAACGGCAATATTGAGTTTTTATTAATTTCGCATATACCTACATAAAATAACGGTTATTTTGTTACCTTTATTATCCTATGACCTACGAGGTATAAAAGCGTCACAATCTTGATTTTAAATTGATCAAAATATAAATAAAATTGATACAGAGAAAAAATTCGAGCAAATTTGCCTAGAAAATCAATAAAAAACGTAAATATTAAGTAATAAAAGGTATCATTATCATGGTATAATGAACCTTAAATTAAGGATTTCACATCCTTGATTATAAAAAAAATACCGAACGCCAACCGTAGTTGGCCTAACTGTTCGTACCGTACAATAAAAGACAAGGATAGCTTAAGTATGAAATCTATATTTATTCTACGTCTACCAATCGACTGACTTCCTAACCCACCTATTGTCCATTCGCCCAGCCAATCAAAATGCTGACCAAGCTATTTCGCCTACCGGATGAATAAAGGTATATCGCATTATGCACTACCTAAGCAAAGTATGTTAGATTTAGATTAGATTTTTATTCAACCAAAAATATTAATTTTAAATTTTCCAGCTAGTTTACAGTTTGAATAAATAAAGACTTGGCAAAATATGCCGTCAGCCTGAGTGGCTTCAATATTATGTATAGATACATTGTTTAAGATCTTTTTTTTTTTTTTTAAAGTGGCAAAATAAAATTTAAACAGTTTTTCATACGTTATTAAGTACAAATAAAAAGACTGAGTTTAGTTAAAACGAAAATATTATAAAATACTAAATGCATTCATCAATTATTTTGGACCGATACAGAATTCTCTTAGATAGATAAAAAAAGATAGATAAGATTCTTTATTTTTATATATTGATACAATTTTAAGCTTAAGAATACGGACATGGCAATCTGCCGTCTGCCGGATATGACATTTCATGAGTAAGTAAATATAAAAATTAAAAAAAGAATATTAAAAAAAAGAATTAAAAATAAAAACGAAAAGTGATGCTATGAATATTTATAGTTTTAGCTAAGATTTAATAAATAAATAAATGGGAAAGCGATAATATGTAGGTAATGAAGTTTTTGCAATTTTAATGATTTTCCACATAAAAAGTAATACCTAAATTAATGATTTGAAATATTTTTTATTATTTTGCAATTTTGATGATTTGCCACATAAAAAGTTATAATAATTTTAAATCAAATACTATTTTTGCAATTTTAATGGTTTGCCACATAAAAAGTAATAATTTGAAGAAATATTTAGAGAATACAAATTTTCAAAAACTATTCCGGTAATTCATAGCGTGTTTGAAAAATTTGTATAGATTAGACCAACCACGACCACCGTTTAATATCTCAAACAAGCTATTGCGTGAAAAAGAACTTTCTTGGAAAAACAAGCGCTGTATTTCTTGCAGTTAAGGGCAAACAGCAATGAAGTGGTAAACATCTTCATATTCTCTTCTGTTACACAATTCACAATTCTGCCGAAGATCAGTTCTATGTGGGATGTAATTCAGATTTAGGATTTCTACTCTTGCTCTGAAAATAGTACTTATAGCCTTAGACGAGTACTTAACGTTGAAATAGCTATCCTGAGTTAGAATTTGATGGTTAAGGTTCCTGTAGAATAACCTTGAAGTCGACGATGAAGTTCTGGTTAGGTGCTGGTCAAAAATCCTTTCATCTATCTTAGCAATAATTGATGCGAATATATTGTGCCATTCGAAAACATTCGTCTCTGTTAAGGACAGAGAAAGGTCATTGGATAAGGCCAGTCTCTAAAAGGGTATTGATTCAATTGCAGTTGCCCCATCAAAATTTTTGTATGAAGACTGGTATTACTTCTCCTCATCACTTTTGTTAGATAGTCTGCATGAGCTTTTAGATTATTGATGTAGATGGGTGGTAAGCCAGATTCCACGTGTATAGCATAGGTTGGTGCTGAGTTCAGCAATCGAAATAATCGTTTGAAGAAAAATCTTTGAACAGCTTCAAATTCTTCGAAGGGTGTAACACCAAAGGCTTGCACTCCATAGCACATGCAAGTGTTAACTGTTCCCTAAACACTTGATATTTTGTTGAATGGTCAATGTTTTGGTTAGCAAAGAACCTTTTCGACATTGTATTTAGCGCCAGCTTAGCTGCAGTGCTTTTATCCTTTGCATGCTTGCCAAAGTTCAAGTTCGATGTTAACAAAACTCCAAGGTACTTGAATTCACGTACTATGTGAATTATTATTTTATTATTGAGACGCCAAGATTCTTCAGGTAGCCTCACCCTTCTATTTCGACTCTCAAAAATCATAATTTTGGATTTTTGGACATTGATGTGGAGATCCCAAGTCTAACAATAATCATCCAGACGATTAATTTGGAGTTGCAGAATAAAGGGGTTGTCAGCTATTAATACCAAGTCATCAGCGTAGAGAAGAACTTTGATGAGAGTTCCAGCGAACATTACACCTCCAGGAAGCATTTCAGAGATATCATCGATAAATAGCGCGAATAAAAGAGGGCTTAGAATACATCCCTGAGGGACACCTGCTGACGTCTCAAACCACTCTGACAACTTCGAACCATCCCAAACTGCTGCACTAGATGACGACAAGAAATTCTTATAAAGCATCAGAAACTTCGGAGAGACTCCAAGCCTAACCAGCTTATATATCAGAGCCTGTCTGTTGGCGGTATCAAAAGCGGCTTTAAAATCAACAAAACATACATAAAGTCTCTTGTTTTTTTCAGTATACTTCTTAGCAATACAAGTTAAGGCAAAAATGTGATCCATTGTTGAAAATCCAGAACGAAAACCCGCTTGAAATATACTCACACTGTTGGTTCTTTCTATCCAGTTCGAAAGTCTCCCGTAAAGAATTCCCGCAAATATCTTTCTCAGAGAATTGAGATTCGTCTATAGTTTTCCGGTTGCATCGCATCACCTTTTTTAAATATCGAGAATATGAGGGCTTTTGAAAAAGTCGTAGGCACGTAAGCATTGTTATAAAGAATGTTTAAGAAATTTACGATATACGTTTTGAGTTGGTTATTGCTATTTTTGAAAAATTCAACTGGGATACCATCAATACCTGCGGCTTTGTTGTTTTTCATTCCCAAAAGAGTTGCCTCCAGTTCTCCTAAAGATATCGGGGCGTCCAATTCAGACACATAAAAGTCTTGCATTGCGTAGCTGAAGGTATGAAGATGCTCGTCAGCCGACAAAAGAGTTTTAAAATATGCTGCTAGAGTCTGAGCTTCAATAGCAATCTTCATACCTCGGTGCAATCCACTCAGTTCACGTACACTGGACCAAAATTCCTTGGTGTTTTTGCTGTGTTGAACCTGTACGGCCAGATTTTTAAGGTAATTTACTTTCTTAGTAGAACATAATTGTTTAAATTCCTTATTGGCACCAAGATACAAATTTTTGAAGGACATGACGTTTGTCAATCTGAATAGCTTTAAGTATTTAAACGACAGTTTACGAAGCTTTGCACACTCTTTGTCGAACCATTTACATTTAGGTGCGAAAGTTATGTAATTATTGTTAGCATCTGGTGCTGAGTAGAGTGGGCCGAAAAACATTTTTTTCGAATTTCAAATCGTAATACCGCGGAAAACTTGCGAATTGCGAAGACTAACCAAGATTTGAAATATTATCAACATCGGTTCATATCTTCCGATCGCTCATGAACTTTGAAGTTTGGAAATTTTTTAAAAAATGGTATTTAAAAAAAAATTTGAACTACCCTAACTTTTATTAATTTTTGAATGTAATAGTTTCAGCCGACTCGTTTATGAGCCATTTATGAAGTAGAAAGAAGAATGGTTCAAATCATTTAAGGACTTCCGATCGCGCATGCGTTTCAAAATTTGTCGAATACCGCAAAATTCTTATTTTTACGATTTCTTTTTTCTGTTATGTTAACTATTTGGTAGACTATTGTTTGAACCAAATATAAAGGAAAAATCAAATTGACACAATCAGTTAATATCATGCGCTCTTTGAAAATTTATCCGATTTGAAAATTTGAATTTATTGGTCAAGAAGGCTTTGACTTTTGTCATTCTCCACGTCATGAATGTTTTTTTTTCAGTTCTCGTGTATTACTCGGTGTGGTAAGTGTTTGAAATTAGCTTTTGTTGTAATATTTATTCTGTGTTGACATATTTTTTGATATAACGTTGTGAATTAACGGTTAAATACTATGGCTGTGTCCAAAACAAAACATTGTAGTTTATTCGGTACACCGAAGGAATTTTCAATAAATAAGCTCCCTACTATTGTCGACATGATACGATGTTGTTCACAGAAGAGATTTGAATTGGCTCTTAAAGCAAATAATAAAAAAGTTCCTTTTTCACAAGTGTCCGGCACAGTTTCTAAAAAAATTATTGATCTGTATCTAAAAGCATCCATACCAACGTTACGAGTAACAGAGTCGTTCAACCTATAAAAGTTTTCCATGACAAATACTATAACTTACGAAAATCATACAAGCGGGATAAAAACAAAGATTCTTTTAAATATAAAGTTAATGATTTAAAAAAAAGTGTTCTTTGCTTTTCGACATAGCAGCTTGCAAATGTCGCATTATTGTTAATTGCATATATGTAACAAAACCCCTGACTTGTGTAAATGCCATTAAAACTGTCAATTGTGAGTGTGAAAAACCAAACAAGATACCTCCTATTGAACTTCGATTTATTTACTCAATTCGAGTTCACGGAATCGGAAAAATTGGAAATTTAGACGTGACCGAAACAAAAAAACTTCATGCATCGCTAAAAAGACGATTGCGTGACCAACACTTAACTTCGAATGATACATCGAAAGCCTCGTTGTCGACTTCAACTGCAAACCTTGTAGAAACTGATGTTGATGATGATGACGAAGACGAATATCCTTCAAGCAATAAAAACAAAAGTTTTGAAATAAAAGAAAATGCTTCCTCCCATACTTCACAGATGAGAATTCGGCTTAAATCTACAGCTATAATTGCGATCGTCATGGAGTTTCCGACCGGGCTACCGCTGCAATTTCATCAAGTGTCTTGCACGACTTTGGATTAATTACTGATGCGAACGTTTCTCAAGTCATAGACAAAAACAAATTGAGAAGAGAAAAACAAAATGTAAGGACCGGATTAAGCAGTAAGTCTGTTCAATTTCCTCTACGGGGTCTTTATTTGGATGGAAGGAAGGACGACACGTTAGTTGTTGATCTTGTTGCATCGCAAAGATTTCGTAGAGTTAAAAAAGAAGAACATTATTCTCTTATTCAAGAACCAGGTTCAGTTTACGTCGGCCATGCTACACCAATTCTGAAATTCTGAGGATATATTCAAGTCTACTGTTTCTTTTCTGTCTGCTCGTGATATATCACTTGAAAATTTAGTTGTCATAGGATGTGATGGAACTGTCATTAACACTGGTTGGAAAAATGGTCTTATTCGCCGTTTAGAAATACATTTACGACAACCTTTACAATGGCCAGTTTGTCTTCTATATTTTGATGAACTTCCTTTTCGGCATCTATTCCAATACTTGGACGGTAAATCAACAGGTCCGAAATCTTTGAAAGGTCCAATTGGTGAAAAACTTATTGATTGTGAAAAACGCCTGAGATAGACAGAAAAATATTGAGTAAAGATCGACAATATTTTCTTGATATTTCTATGGCAATAAAGTCTGAAATCAGCAAAGAAGACTTGGCTGTAAAAGATCCTGGTCCCTTGTCACATTCGAGGTGGTTGACAACAGCTAATCGAACTCTAAGGTTGTACCTAAGCGAGGAAGTTCCGACGCAACAACTTCAAGATATAGTTTTATTTATTTTAAATTTATACATGCCAATGTGGTTTATAACTAAAAAAAAGTAAAAACTTGACAGAAGGACCAAAACTTGTGTACAATCTTCAAGGTACCTCTCTGAAGATTTACGCAATATTGTCAATCGTGTAATCGAAAGAAACGGATTTTTCGCACACTCTGAACATCTAATGCTAGCCATGGCACTAGATAATGGGAAAAAATAAGAGAACTCGGACTTCGGCGGATTTTGAAGGCAAGGCAGATGGACCAGAAGAGAAAAGTAATAAGAAGTTACAAGCCACCCAGACTGAATTTCAATGCCCAAAACTACACAGAAATAATTGTTTCTTTGTGGTCTAGTCTCCATGTTGTGTGTGTATATGTAAAAATAGAAAAAAATGTATTCTTAAATAATTCGATTTAAAGAAATTTATTTTAATTTATTTAGGACCACTTGCACCAAAGTTATCTGACAGCAGTAACTACTGATTTATCCTGAGATAAGCTAATTTATCTAATTTAAAAAAAAACTGGTTGCACCATTACATTTATCAACCTATTCATAGATAAATATTTAAAATAGTTATCCAGTCTCATTTCTCTGGATAACTCTTATTAACTGTCAATATTAATTTAAAAGGAAGGGAAAACTTTCAAAACCCATTACAAAAAGCGAGAAAACATTATTATTATGCTCATGATGTTTAAGTTTTTCTACATATGTACATATGTATGTATGTATGTATGTATGTACATATCTACAAGTTCCAATTTTCGTTTGCTATAATTAATGAAAGAGGACGTCACTGATGTCTTTTGTTAAGGTCTTCTTCTACCAAAATCATGTTATTTATTTTTAGTTGTACTTATCTATTAAGATTTCAACAGATGTATGCACATAATTATGTAAGCACATCACAACAAAATATACAAAACAACAATACCTTTGGCCAATTGCTGAATTGCTAAGCTCAAAAAGAGAATCTACAAAGTGGTAAAATTGGGAGCTCTTGAACGCTTTTATAGTGAATTAGACATCGCAAAACCGATAGAGAATGAAACTATTTAAAAAAAAATCAGAAAAAACATGACATTTATGACTTAAGTTTCATTGTTTTTTTTTCTAATGTTGCTCTTTCTGTAATTAAATAAGTATCCTATAGTTACTTATCCAAGTTAGTTTTTTCATTTGTGCAACGTCACAACAAAAATAATAAACTTATTTTTATATCCAAGGATAGCTATCTCCAATTTTAGAAATTTATCCTTTGGTTTCGTGCAAGTCGCCCTTAATAATTTATAATTATTTTTCACAACATCAATTTTTAAAAACTTATAAAAGCGACGCGTTTCGGTTTCTATAAAACTATCTTCGGGCTTCAATTTGACTTTTTTCGCGGTGTTGTATTGCCAAGAGTTCACCTTCTTTTGATTGCCGTTTATGAATGTTGTTGGGTATTGTGGGTGAGGTATAATTATCTGCTTAGGTGTTGAATTGCTGTGTTGTATAGTGTATTCGTTTTTATAGTTAATTTGTCATTTAGTATTTTGTCTTGTTCAGTCTTATAAGCTCTGTAAATTTCGTACTCCTCTAATGCGTCTAATTTTGTCCCTTTTTTACATATATGTTATGGTTTTAGATTTTTCTCGAAGTCAGTGTAAATGTGGTTATGGTCCATTAGGTGCTGTGCGTATGTTGATTTTGTATTCTGTTTTGGTCAAATTGAAGCCCGAAGATGGTTTTATAGAAACCGAAACGCGTCGCTTTTATAAGTTTTTAAAAATTAATGTTTTGAAAAATAATTTTAAATTATTAAATAAATTAAAATAAATTTCTTTAAATCGAATTATTTAAGAATACCTTTTTATTTATTTTTACAGAAATTATTGATTGGGTGGATTGTGATTTGTCATCTCCCCCTTTGTTGCAAAGTATAAGTGATGCGGAAATAACTTCGTACATTAAAAGTGACTCAATCCCTAAATGGAAAACTGATTTCCCAGTTCACACGCATTCAGTTGAACGTTGCGTAAAACTCGTTTCGGTAGCCTCTTCAAAGGTTTGTGGAGTAGAGAACAGAGATGGGTTTATAAGAACCACCTTGATGTCAAGAGCAGCCATGCCAAATTTTTCGCATAAGACAGAATTCAAAGTTCCTTCAGCTCAAAGAGAATGAGAATGAATCGTTCAAAATTGAACATAATAACGTCATTACTCTGATCAAATGCTCAAACAAAACTTAATTTTTCAATAAAATATTCGTTCCTTAAAATTATTATAAAGGGTTTTCCAATAAGAGGTGTTATTTTGAATAGCCCGCTATTTCGGTAGCTGTCACTTTTGAAGCTGTCATTTTTTGACATTTGACAAGTATTAAGCCATTAATAAAAATGGAACGATACACGCTTCAACAACGCATTGAAATTATTAAAATTCACTATAAAAATGGTGAAAATTTGGCAGAGACGGTTCGTAAAACTAAAACATTTTTGGGTCGTCGTGAAGCACCTTGTCGGACCGCAATACAGAAATTGGTGGACAAATTCGAGCTGTTGGGACAAGTTAGTGATGTGAAGAATAAAACCCGTGCACGTCGCTCAAGAACAACTGAGAATATTGCTGTTGTAGCCCAAAGTGTTGAAGAAAACCCAGGTTTGTCCATTCCTCGTCGTTCTTTGGAATTAGTCATTCCACAAACGTCATTACACCGTATTTTGCATAAAGACTTGAGTCTTAAGGCTTATAAAGTTCAGTTAACACAAGAACTCAAGCCGGCTGATCATCAACAACGTCGTGTCTTTGCTGATTGGGTCCTTGAAATGCATGAAAATGATCCGGAATTTCATCGAAAAATCATCTTGACTGATGAGGCCCATTTCCACCTCGGAGGCTACGTCAACAAGCAAAACTGTCGCATCTGGGGCTCGGAAAACCCAAGAGTTATTGTTGAAAAGCCTCTCCATCCTCAACGCGTGACTGTTTGGTGCGGTTTATGGTCCGGCGGGGTCATTGGACCTTACTTTTTCGAAAATGAGGCTGGAGCAACAGTTACGGTCAATGGATTGCGCTATCGAGAGATGATTAATGATTTTGTATGGCCGGAATTGGATGGTATTGATCTGGACAACGTTTACTTTCAACAAGACGGCGCTACGTGCCACACAAGCAATGAAACCATCGATCTTTTACGGGAAAAGTTTCCGGACCGTGTTATCTCTCGAAGAGGTGATCACAATTGGCCACCGAGATCTTGTGATTTAACACCTTGCGACTTCTTCCTTTGGAGCCACGTGAAAGATAAGTTCAACGCCAACAGCCCAGCGTCGATTCAAGACCTCAAAGATGGAATTCGTGAGGCTATCGAGGAGATAGGGCAGCCACTTTGCGATTTGGTTATGGAAAATTTCATGAAAAGGATATGGTCCTGTAAGCGTGGTCGTGGCGGCCATTTGGCTGATGTTGTGTTCCATTATTAACGGCATACCTTCCTCTTTATAATGAAAAAATGCAATTTTTCTTGAATATCAAAATAACACCTCTTATTGGAAAACCCTTTATATGGTGTAACTGAACTTATTTCTTAATTTTAAACCTTTTTTCAAATGGAAACCAGGTAGATACGAAGAATGAAATTTGTAAGTATTATTTTTCTCTAAATATTATCTTCCTCAATTTGCACTTTTTTCGAAATTTCATCATTTTTGACGTTTTTGCGCGAACGGAAGCCCTTAAAAGATTTAAACCTTTCTTTTTTCTACTTCATATATGGCTCATAAACGAGTCGCCTGAAACTATTATATTCAAAAATTAATAAAAGTTAGGGTAGTTCAATTTTTTTTTTAAATACCATTTTTTTAAAAAAAATTCCAAACATCAAAGTGCATGCGCGATCGGAAGATATGAACCGATGTTTATAATATTTCAAATCTTGCTTAGTCTTCCCAATTCGCAAGTTTTCCGCGGTATTACGATTTGAAACTCGAAAAAAAATGTTTTTCGGCCCACTCTAGTGCTGAGGCATAAATTATTCTCACAATATTTTCTTCAATTTGCTCTACCGAGCTTGTTGGCTGGAGTGGAAGGAAGTTACATTGGTAATCTAGATTTGCTTCGTAACGAGAGGCTTTACTTTGAATCCATTTCAATTTTCTTAGAGTATCCAAGTTCCTCGGTTGGTTTTCTTCGTTAAAATGCGCTTTAATCGTAATTGGTAAGTGAGAAGAAAAAACAGCCAGAAGCACTTCAAAACTATCGACTACATTGAACCACTCTCCAGATATGGCCCAAAAGTCAATTACTGATTGTCCTTGACCGCTAATGAACGTGAAATTACCATCTACGTCGCCATTCGCCACCCCATTCAGTACAAAAAATCCAAAATCTTCAAAAAATTCTGCCAGTAGTTTACCATTTCTGTTAAGAGTTATATCTTTTGAATTCCTGTTGGCACCAAAATTCAGCAGAGTTTGTGACATATAAGCAGGATGATTCTGGTAATTACCAATACGAGCATTGAGATCGCCAATAATAAGGGTATTTTCCAAAGAAGAATTGGTCATAAAACTACAGAAGTTTTCAAAATCATTCTGCCAATTATTGCACTTAACATACACCGGTATAATATAAAAATTCAAATTATTACTTAATATATGAATAAAAAGTTTGTTATCAATTGTCTTAAACTGAGCAAGGTGAGAAATATTAGATTTTATGGCACAAAGTATACCTCCACTCGCCCTCCCATGTGCACTACTTCGTATCGCTGAAACAAAAGTTATTTTATAATTTTTGAAATATTTAAAAAAATCATTTTCATCTTTTGGTTCTAAAAAAGTTTCTATTAATATAATGATATCAAAATTAAAATATATTTAAAGAAATCAGGTTGCAAGAGTTTGCTTTTAAGACCTGTTATATTATAAGCTAAAATCATTAAATTTAGTAAATTTATAGTTTTTGGGCAGACGACAGTTTTGTCCTAATGCGTAGTCGACCTAACACCTTTCATCAAATAATGCCCAGGTGGCGGTAACGTCGACTCAGAGCCAGATGATGATTGTTGGTTTTCAACTGCGACTAACTTCGCTCCCTCGCTGCAGTAAAAATACTCCAGAGAACTGTCACCAAACATGTTGTTGATAAACGTCAACTCCGCGACTGTTTTTATAACCAGGCTTCGTGAATGTTTGAAAGCAAATGTGTAATTGTTTATTTGCAATTTATCACCTTTAACATTGATTTTTGCATCCGGTTTAATTTCCAACAGTTTGTTTTTATAGACATTTAGTGTTCGTCTCTTTTGTCGATACATCAATGATTGCTCTCGGTAGATACTAGATACTAATGCCCTTTCTCTTTAGTTGGCTCGCGGCGGACAAGATTTGTTCTGCCTCTTCTGCCGAATGAACTTCCACGAAGACCGTACCTCTTTGTAGTTGAGTGTTGTGGAGTACCCGAGTTTTCTTCAAGTGAATTTCTTCACCTTCTTTTAACTTGAGAAGCCCCTGGCATGTTTGTTTAGCTAGGTCAACAGCATTGGTTTCTCTGTCTAGAGGAAGGTGTACCACCAGACAGTTTTCGGTAGATTTTCGCGAAATCATTTCTATTTGAGACTCCAATAGATCACACCGCTCGGTCATAGCCTTTAATTTTTGGTTCAATTGTGCATTAGTGGCAGAGTTGTAAAGACTGACAGTCTTTTCAGTACTGCAGTTAATACAGTCCCAGTTAATTAACTTAACTTTTGAATGCAAGTTAATACTGTGAGTAAGTACTTTAACTGCAAAGCAAACAGGCAGCAGTCAGTACTAACATTCCGGCTGTGCAGTTAAAAAAAAGTTAATTAGCTTTAAGTTAATTAACTGCAGTATTTGTGACTTGATTTAAGTCTTTTAGTCAGTTGAAAGTCATTTGTACTGCGATGGTTCAACTTTTAGTCAGTAAGTCTTTTAACTGCAGTCAATGAGCTGTAAGTCTTTGAACTAAAATACTATAGATTTATACTTATAACACAACAGAATAAAATGAAAATAAATTAAAATATTTGCATTATTTATTTGGCATTATATGCGTGCGGCGTGATGTACCAGTGCGAACTATTTTTGATAAAAAACAAAAACCAAAATTTAAGGACTTACAGTTAATTAACTGCAGTTAAAAGACTTACTGACTAAAAGTTGAACCATCGCAGTATAAATGACTTTCAACTGACTAAAAGACTAAAATCAAGTCAAAAGTACTGCAGTTAATTAACTTAAAGTTAATTAACTTTTTTTTTAACTTCACAGTCGGAATGTTAGTACTGACTGCTGACTATTGTATTACAGTTAAATTCTTTTGGCAAGTTAAAAGACTTAAGGAAGTAAGTCTTTTTATTCAATTAACTGCAGTACTGAAAAGACTGCAGTCTTTACAACTCTGATTAGTGGACTTTAATTCATTCAGGTCGGTAGATAAGAATGCAACATCAGATTTCGTGGCCAAATCAGATATAGTCTTATTTAAAAGGTCTTGCAATTGAGTGATCGACATATTTCCAACTGCTATTGTTAGATTCTGGTGAAGTGTCCGTTATCCCTCTTTTATTGTTCATAAGGATATTCCGTAGATGGATATTCGAATTTTTTAAACTTAAAAATACCTCCTTCCTTGGACAGAAAAGTGAAATATTCGATCACAAAACGATTTTCTATTGCAAAAAGTGTTGTTTTGTATACTTTTAAAAAATGTTGGCTTAATTTTTTCAAAAGAAATTTCAACTTTATTAAGAGCTGAGTTTAGATTACACTTTTAGCACTGACAGTTGAAATGCACAGAATTCACTTAGCAGCAACCAGTTGGAACCATTCAGCAAACATTCAGGAACCGGGCAAACCCCAAGGAAATGGCCAATACCTTCCCTATTTTGTAAATTGCAAAGGCTGCAAATGTTCATCAAATCGTTTCTATGCGGCATAAAGTTAAGATGTAACATTTCCCCTCATACTTTAAAAATCTTTCCAACTGCTCCACTTGAAAGGTTGGTGTTGAAGTAATTGAGAGAACAGAGATTGTAATTTACTTTAGAATAGTAATTTCTCTCTACAGATGATCTGGCTTTTTCTATTAAGGTGTATCTTTCGTTTTCGTCTGTGATTTGAATTATTTCATACAACAATTTTCGTATCTGCACACAATTTTTTTCTTCTACGCCAAAGGTTAAACCACAATCTGCCGCCAATCATGCCTCTAGTCTCGTCCTTTTTTGCAAGCCTGGAGGAAATTGATCGAAAAAAAACTATGTCACGTCGGGGCTGAAGAATTTACATTTTAAATGCAACAACAACTAATCCCCTCCAGGCATAGCTAAGGGCACATAATTTTCGGGGCTTAACTGTTTTAACGGCGTGAATTACATACATACTTCTAATCAATAGTTTTTTATGGAAACTCCATTTCTTTTTTGTGATGGCGTCGATAATCCCCAATATCATTTTTTTAACCAAATCCCTCCGGGCTTGCAAAAAAACACGGCTTTTATGAACATAATGCTATGTATATGCGAAACTAATAGAAAACTATCGAAGACCGAAATTTCAATGTATAAATCCTAGCTTATCACGTTATGTATTTTATTACAGACTTTTCTGTGAAATGCCAAAGATTTAAAAATCATTGCGTAACAGCGCACTACTCAGAGGATGAATTTTCAAAGAAAAATGTAAAGAAGTTTCATCACGCGAAATTCGTAGTGTGATAGCAGACTAAGCACCATTAAATTTATGTTTTTTTCAACACAACCCGATATCCCACCTAACATCCGCCATTTTAATGGTGAAAAGCTGGTGAGTTGAAATTTTTTTAAAGATGGCTGCGTTATTTGCACATACAAAATGGTTGTTCTGGCAAAACGGAACAATCCCACCCCGTTAAATTGTTGTTGCAATTCACATCTATTCATGGACACAAAACGAAATTACAAAAACAACAATGTAAACAAATGGGTTTTGGAGGGTGATACGTACGTAAGATTGGCATCTTCATATAGAGTGTTTTTGGTTCAGGCAACACACTCTGAGCAGTAGCTCAAAGAGGCAAATTCACCTGAAAAAGAAATTAATATATGTGATCTAAGTGTTGTATCGTATAATGTTGGTGGGTTGGGCAATAAATGGATGTTCCCGGATTTTGTAAAGTTTCTGTATTCTTTTGATATTATATGTTTATTGGAAACGCATATTTGGGGTGATAAAAGTGAAGGTTTCAAAAAATATATTTCTGCATATAATTGCTATTGAATTTCTGCCAAAAAAACTGCATCAAGAGGAAGAGCAAGTGGTGGCTCGCTTCTTGCTCTGAAAAAAGATATGAAAGTTAAATGCGAAGTGCACCAGACTGAGAATTTTGTTTACGCAGAATTGAAAAATAGGCCTACATTTTACATTATCCCAGTTTATTTAAATTGTAAAAGATGGCAGCAAGACTTTGATGATATTAATGACTTGTTGTGCTCGCTTAAAACTCATAACATTATGGTAATAGGGGATCTGAATGGAAGAATAGCTGATTGTAACCCGACAGCTAAAATAGGAACTCATGAAAGAAAGTCTAAAGATTTAAAAATAAATGCCGAAGGGAAAAAACTATTATATATGTGTAATGAGTTTGGACTAGGTATTTTAAATGGTTCTGTGGATGGGGGTTTAGAAGGCGAGTTGACTTTCATCGGAAAACAAGGTAGCTCCACAATCGACTATTGTCTTGTTGGAGGAGATTTGCTTTCCAACATTAAGGCTTTCGAAGTTGGAACCATCATACACACTGATCACCTTCCAATTTCGGTGAATCTGGGAACGCAGAATGTACCAATTAAAAACGATGAAAGGTGCTTAGTCCCACAAAAGCTAAAATGGAAAAAATACTTTAAAAGTGAGTTTCAGGCCAGAATGGATTCGCGTATACTTAAAAGGAATCACTAACATTTGCTAAACACTATCCCTTATGTAAGTTGGAAACAATAATTATTGATGTGGCTAAATGGATGAAAAAACCGGTAACGGTAAATAGTAAAAACGAATGGTATGATTTTCACTGCGAAAGGCTGCGTAAAAAATCTTTAGCACTGTTGAAGTCCTTGAGAAATAATAACTTACAAAGTCTTAGATCTGCTTATGTGGAGGCTAATAAAGAGTTTAAACGCTATTGCAAAGAGAAGAAATTTAAATATGAAGAGAACCTAGCGCTGTCCATTAGTCAATGTAGGGATTCGAGGGAGTTTTGGGCAATGACAAGGAAAATAAGTAGTTATGAAATATACACTCAGGAGACATGCTTAGACTTAAATAACGCGCGTGAGCACTTTGCCAGTCTCTTAACCGACCGAAATGACCAAAACTATTTCAACTATGCTAGACCACACCTACACAACGACGTTTTAGATGCAGTAATATGCAAAGAAGAATTAGATACAGTCTTGAAATCTCTCAAAGACGGAAAAGCAGCTGGATCAAATGGAATTCCTACAGAGTTTTTTAAATACAGTTCGGATAGCTTTAAAGGTAAATTAAAAGATGCCCTCAACATTATCTTTACATTTGGTTACCCTCCAGAACACTTTTATGAAGCTCTTATACGACCAGTTTATAAGAAAGGTGATCCTTTGGACGCGCAAAACTACAGAGGTATCTCTTTCCTGAATTCGGCTTTGAAGATATATTCTGCGATTCTCTGCAATAAGCTAACTCGGTGGGTAGAGGAAAATGGTAAATTAAGTGAGTTTCAGTCGGGTTTTCGCAAAACCTATTCAACGGTATACAACATCTTTGTCTTTTCAAGTATAGCTAGAATTAAGCTCAGCAACAACAAAAAGTTGTATGCCTTTTTCGTTGATTTTAAAGCAGCTTTTGACACTATTAATAGAAAAGCATTATTTTAGAAATTTCATAACCTGGGATTATCATCGAATTTTGTTTCTGTGCTGGAGAAACTATATCATGCAACGAGTGCCCAAGTTGACAACGGTAAAGGACTATCACTTAAGTTTGAAATCTTGATGATCTAGTGGAGTTTCTGCTTTGCGGTGTCAGGATTGGAAGCAACAATATAAAAGTCATCATGTATGCCGATGATATCGTAATTATATCGGAATCTCCTGCCTCTCTTCAATTGATGATAAATAGGCTGGCAGAGTATTGCAAGATTTGGAGTTTAGAAGTCAATACTCAGAAATCTAAAATAATGATTTTTCAAAACGGGAGTGGAAGACTTTCGAAAGAAGAAAACTGGAAATATGACGGAAATATTTTAGATATAGTCAAAGAATACACATATTTGGGAATGGTCTTCACATTTAACCTAAGTTTAGAAAAGCACCTCAAGCTAAAAGCAAACAACGCTAAAACTGCCATCTGTACTAACTGGAAGAAAATATTTAACAATAAACTGGTTTCAACTAAAACGAAATATAAAGTTTTTAACGCTACTGCAAGATCGATTCTTTTCTATGTGGCGCAGGCCTGGAGTCTAAGAAAATATGATGGTGTGGAAAATATACTGCTCTTCTTCTTAAAGAAAATATTTTGCTTACCGAATAACTCTCCAAAGTACATGTACTACTTTGAAACAGGACTTTCTACTCTTTTCAGAAAGGTATGTAAGTGTAATATCAGCAGGTTCCCATGAATGCTCAATGCTTGGTTCATCGACATCCAATCGGATCACGTTTCCGAAGGTCAACGTCGCTGGCGTGTGTTGACTTTTCACCCTTCGAAAATCTACGTCCCGTAGATCAGTGACGTCAGTAATCGGCATCCGAATGTCCTTCTAATTTTGGTTTGCTCTTTCCTGTGGTAACTTTATAGTCTTCCGCTAACCTTCTGCCATATCAGGCATGCAAACGAGATGAGCAACAATAGGATGACGGCGTCTGAAATGGTGGAAATTCGTACCTTTTTTCGTAAGGTTACTGAGGCGTTCTATGTTTCGGAGGCTAAGGCTATGGACAAATTGCGCATCTATTTTATGTCCTTCGCTAGTGATATTCGTCATAATTGTTACCACCTTGCAAAACTGTAGAGCTTAAACTCGTGAACGTCCTGTTCTTAATTTGGATGGTTTCGTTGTTTAGCCGCACAATTAAAGTTCCTGATAAGGTTTGTATGGAGTTGTTAGACGTAAGTTCGCCATCAAAATTCGTCAGAAAGATCTCTTGGATCAGCTCGATGACTTCATTGGGGTTAGTACGATACGTACATGCCGCGCGGCCACCTTTAAGTAGTCTAGCTAGAAAATGCTCTTCTGGAACTTTCTGGAGAGCTTCTTCCCTGCAGACAGTTGAGTTGTTGATGGAGAGACAACTTCCCACTATGCCGTAGGTTTCTTCCTGATTAACTAGGACTCTATTGAAGTCGATATTAACTTGTTTATCATTAAGGATGGTTGGTCTTACTAGGAGCATGTTATAGTCGTCCTTTCTGACCTTTGGTATCGACAATACGTAAAGAAGCATTGAACTGTTGGCGTAAATCGACGGTGTTCCGAACTCAATGGCTCCAACTTCGTTTTCATATGGAAGCGTCTCGAATTCGTTTATTAGCATTGTGGCTTCATCGTGGTTCAGGAGATTTGTATTGAAAATACCACTCTTCGCCATCTGGCAGGCTCGGACGATTTCATTTACTTCCTCCTTGATTAGTAAGACTTGGTGAATGATGTCTTGTTCAAATTTTTGAATATCTGCTACCATTATTTCGTGATTAGAGGTATCAATTACCCAGTTAATTTTCCTGGTCATGTCCTCTATTACGTTGGACATTTTCTCGTTCACTTTGTACTGTTGGTTATTATTCTCTACGATTTCCTGTTGACTTTGAAGAATTCTGTTCCAATCCGCTGCATCTGGATTTCCTGCAAGCCATTTTAATGCCGAACCAATCCATTCAATTGACTTCTGCTCCCTCAGTGGTTTTGCCTTCAGCAAATTTATACGGTCGGTTACTTGATTAAGGTGGAAGTTAACCAGCTGTTTCCTGTCTAAGTCCCGGAAGTTCTTCTCTATTGATTCAGATACCTCTTATAGTTGATGCTCGAATTGGCTCAAGTTGATGACGTGGACGAGATTAAAGTTGCCGTTGATTATCCAAGCCCGCTTCTCCTTGATGGAAACCAATGGTGATGTATAGGCAAACAGCTGCAAACTCTGGGCTGTTGCTAGACAGGTTAGGCAGGGCAGTCTGTAAATAAAATTTAAGAAATATCTAGGAAATATCTTTAGCTAGTGAACGTTTTCTACTGCTTACTGATTCAATTACTTAATTACTTGGACATATATGTACCTATATTACGTTTAATACAATTTGGAATTTTTTAATTAATTTAAATTTATTTATAAATTTGAAAATTGTCTGAAATCTTTTTAAGTAAATGAAATCAAGTTATGTTTAATGTAGGAAAGAATATATGTAATTCATCTTATAATACAATTTGGAATTTGTTTAATCAATTTAAATTTATTTCTAAATTAGAAAATTGTCTTAAATCTTTTCAAGAATATATGTAATTCATCTTATCATTTTTTTTTTTTATTATTTAAGCTTTACATTTTTAATGTGTTAATAAACAGTTAATTTATTATCTTTAGCTACTATTTCTTTACGGAATAGTGGTTTGTTTTTTGCTTTTATGCCCTTGGAGGCTGTGTATATAACATCGCCTTTTTTATAAGTTTTGGGCTGTACTCTTTTCTTATTTCTATAGAGATTTGTTTCTCTTTGTTTTCTTTGTATTTCATGTTTTAATTCTCAATTGACCTTGGTGCGCGGAAATCGAGGTAATTTCGAAAAAGATGTCGCTCGGTTTGCGCTTAGTAACAGAGTGGATCGTTCTATTGTATCTGTCGACTGCAATGTTAAGCAATTCTTTCAGTCGCAGATCTTTATGCTCTTGTTTGAGGCAACGGTATATTTCTAAGATTGTCGAGTGGAATCTCTCGACTTGACCATTGACCTCGGATCGACGTACGGGTGTATTATAAAGTTTTATCCCTAACAATTTAATGAAATTGATTATGATGGGGCTAAGAATACTACTTTCATTATTGCTGACTAACATTTCCGGAGCTGTGAAATAATTTAGAATTTTGATGATTTTCTCTCGGAGGTGTAAGACAGATCTGTTCTTGATGTGGAACAGTTTCCCAAATTTTGAAAATTTGTCCACGCAGCTGATGAATTTTTCATTGTGGATTTCAACAATATCCAGATGAAGAATTTGACAAGGATAAGAGGGGATAGAGGTGTTGATTGGAATTCAGGGTAACTTGGAGGCCTATCATATTTGTTAACATTACAAATTTCGCATGTCTTCGTGTATTTCTTGATAAGACTAGTCATTTTTGGAAAGTAGTAGCTTTCAAGGAGTTGTTCCTTGTTTCCACGCGGATTCCTATGGGCCCTTCTGTGCTCCTTCATAATCAACTCACATACTCTATTCTCATTTTTTATATCTTCGACGACTCTCTGAGTAATTCTAAGCTTATACCTGGTGAAATTATTTAAATACACCGCTTGTAACAACGACAAGCAACTCTCTGGTATTTTAATACCATTTGCAACGTTCGGATTTAGTTTCTCTTTCAATAAAGCTGTTAGATTTTCCCTATTTGGTTCAGGAATCGCGGAGTAAAAACGAAGGTACCCCGGATGAGGCTCTTCATGGGCTTCTATACCCCGGCCAACTTTGACAATTATCTGGTTACGGAAAACGTTTATAGGGGCTTCCACGTGTGGAATTAGATCTGTACTATCTTGATCAGCGCTATGGGCGGTTGAGCTTGATGATTGAGCTTCTTCTGCTGTTTCTGTCATCTGACCATTTTCTGATTCATCTGCATCAACAGTAGCAGCATCAGTGCTACAATTCTCAACGGCGGTTTCTGTAGATTCGTTTTCGGTTAAAATAACACTTGGTGCCGTCTCAGTGCGTTCTGAGTCGGTCAAGTGATTGACTTCCGTCTTCAAAATGGAAACAGCGTCTGCGACTACATTAGATTTTCCTGTATGGTAGATTAGTTCGCAGTTATACTCTTCAATACGAGCCTTCCAGCGCTTCAACTTAGCATTGTGGTTTTTGTTACCCAATGAATAAGTCAAAGGCTGATGGTCCGTATGGCGGTCAGCCATCAGCCGAATAGGGGGAATAACATGTAGCATACGAAAACATGCACATGGCGTAACTATTCAAGACTGGTGGAAGTGTGATCATAGCCTCTTCGCGGCGGCCGCTAGAAACAAGCCTTTAAAAAGGTTTGGCTAATATGATCGGGCTGGTTCCACAGGTTGCCAACCGGTTAATTCTCTGTTCCGTAAAACTAAAAGAATTTTGAGACCAACAACAAGCCTCAGAAACGGACTGATCTCACGACGACAACCCACGCAAAGAAAACGGAAAAACGACTTACGAATTTTCTTATGGAACGTACGATCGCTCTATAGAGCTCGAGCTGCTCAGCAGCTAGCCGATGCCCTGTCAAAATATAAAGCTGACATAACAGCACTACAAGAAATTAGATGGACAGGGAATGGTGTTCTACAGAAGAAAGATTATGACTTATACTACAGCTGTCATACAAAACACCATGTGCTCGGGGTAGGCTTCCTAGTCGGCGAAAAAATGAAGTCTGCCATCATCGGCTTTAACGCTATAAGCGAAAGGCTATGCACCCTTCGCGTGCGAGGCAAATTTAAGAACATCAGCCTCATTAACGTTCATGGACCTACGGAGGAGTCCTCAGACGAAGAAAAAGAGACTTACTACGAACAAGTCGAGAGGGCCCTCAATGCCTGTCCAAGGTATGACGTAAAAATCATCCTTGGGGATTTGAATGCAAAAATAGGTCGGGAGCCGGTATTCAGGCATTACGCAGGCACCCATAGTTTGCATGAGAACACTAATGACAATGGACTTCGAGTCTTAGAATTGGCAGCATCGAAAAACATGGTCGTTGCGAGTACCAGGTTCCCGCGTAAAGATATCTACAAAGCCACCTGGGTATCACCTGATGGAGTCACTCGTAACCAAATTGACCACGTGTTGATAGACCGTCGCCACTACTCGAATTTGATGACGGTACGAACCTACCGAGGTGCCAATATCGACTCGGATCACTATCTTGTTGGTATGGTTTTCCGAGGGCGGATCGCCTTGCGAAGACGTATTGCATCAGTTGGTCAAACAATCAAGGTAGCGGAGCACGAATTTGAAGTGGTGCAATCCTTTAAATACCTTGGGTCAATAGTAGCAGCCGATAACAATATAGAAGAAGAAATACGCGGGAGTTATATTATATTGTAATTAAACGATCTTTTATGTTTCCCGGGTCGATTGCGACTGCCGGTAGTTTTATTATCATCAATTATAGCTTATAATACACAAAAGGTCAATGCATCCACTTTCCGATGGCCTTCAGATATAGACATTTTCCCATCGTCACCGGAAAGTGGTGTTGCCTTACTTTATGGGTTGCGAAGCAACACAAATGTTCCGTCTTCAAGTTTGCTGACTTGCATTTGTGTAACTTCACCCCCCTTTAATTCAAGATTCTCCTGAATTTTGTTTTCTATGTTTTTTATAATTATTTTAACATTTTTGTTCTTTCTTTGAATTAAGAAGATGAGAACTCCAATTATAATTACGGCTATGATAACAATGAAGATTGTGACGGAACTAATAATATAATTGTTGTTTTTATGGTACTTTAATTCATTTATGTGGTTAAGATTTTCGATTTGATACATTTTTAACATTGTTTCAAAATTTAATTTTTCTTTTACAATTACATTTTGATCTTCTTCGTAGGAAAATTTATGAACAAATTCTATATTAAAATTTGATATGGAAATATTTCTTATGTTTATTGTACAATTATTGATATTGATTATAAAATTTCCACTTAAAATTAAATTTCTATCGTCACAACCGTTATTTACAATTTCTTCTTTAAGATTTTTACAAATTACCAAATTTTCTTCGATATTTAAAATTTCAGTTTTGTTGTTTGTTTTAAAATTACATAAGCCATCAATCAAACAATTATCCATTTTATTCAAGTCTTTTATATAAATATTGTTGGGATTATAATTAAATTTTATTTTATTTAGATCAATAAATTCTGTAGGTAATAAATTTATTTCTTTAAAATCTTTGTTAGGCATCGGTATTATCATTTTTAATTGGGTTTGGATGTAACTTTTCGGAAGCTTAATAGCTAAAATTAATTTTGTGCCGTTAAGTTTAAATGCTCCTATTTTGGAATGTTTTAGTTTGAAAAAATCTAAATCAGAACCCACTATTTCTGCTCCTGTTAATATGCTAGGATGTAAAATACCCTGTTTGGCAGATGCTATATTGTCAAGAATATTATCAATTTTATCTTCTAATATTTTTAATTTCAAAAGTTGGTCTGTTTTCAAAAGTTTCAATGTTAAATTTTGTTGGCTATCTACTACATTATTGTAAATTTCCAAAATATGTTTTCGATCTTCTACAATGACGTCATTAAAATTTTTAATATTATTCATAATATTTCTGTTGATATCTATTTGCTTATTTAAATTTTCAATGGCATTTCTGTTATTAATATCAACAACTTTAAAATGATCTAAAATATCTTCCCTATCATTATCGTCCATGGTTCCGAATAACCATTTCTGACCTGTTCCGATAAAATTTGCTAAACCTCTCTTTTGTCGAAAGGTGGAAACTATAGCCCTAACTTTTGACTTGATGTTGATAATTTCTGTTAATATTTGAATGTTATTTTCCAAGTGCAATTTTTTCAAATTTATTTCGAGTCCTTCAACAATGCTCATTATTTCAAACGAATCTATTATGTGAACAATCGTCTGGGTTTCGTTAATCAGCTCAACTGTTCCTCGATTGATGACTGTAAATCCCTGGTCAGTTTGTATTTGGGAGATTAGAAGAGCTGGGTCCGCTACCGTTGCTGTCATCATAATTATCCACAGCATGAGCCAGATTAGAACCTGCAAATTTATTAGGCCTTTTAACTGTTGTCGGATGAACATTACGTAATTTATTTTTTTCTGAAGTAAGGTTCATTTTTGTGACGTAAATGCTTATAATTTCTAATAAATCCTTCACTTCTAGCTTCATGGAAATCTTCCCTATCTAAATTTCTTTTATTTAAAATATGTTTCTTACGTTTATCAGCTTTTTCTTTTAAAATTTTTGATTCCGTTTCCACTGCCATATTTGGACTCATTTCAAGAGTGGAGTGGTACCTATTGTTATATATTTTGACTGCCTTGTGAAGTTTTTGGTTAGTAGTTAAATCTTTATTTTTAATAGTTAATAATATTTCAAGTAGCGTAGAATGAAACCGTTCAATATCAGAGTTTCCTGTATGAGAGTTCGGCTTAGTGAAGTGAATTTGAATATCTTCTTCTCGGAAGAATTCTTTTATATTTTCTGAGTTGAATTCATTATCGCAAACAATTTTCTTTGGGTTTCCGAACTTAGAAAATTGTTCTTCAATACATTCAAGTTTGCTTACCCAATTTTTACTAATTAAGCTATAGATATAAGCTTTTTTGGTAAGTTTATCCAAGAAAGTAAGATAAAAAAGTTTACTAAAATGGTATATATCCATATGTAGTATTTCATTAGCTTCTGTAGGTGTTTCAGAAGTTTTGAATTTAGGTTTGATAGGTTTTCTGTCATATTTATCTTCTTGGCATGTCTGACAATTTCCTATTACCTTGGATATTTGCTTCACTAGACCTGGAAAATAAACTTTATTTTTCAAAGTTTTGTAGGTTTCAATAATTCCGGAATGACTACTCTCTTCACATGGTATAAGGAAATTTGTTTAAAAATGTCTGCTTCAGTTCTTACTTCAAGAGCTCTAAGTGTGCATTTAACAAATGTCAAGTTTTTATCATCCTTAAAAAGTTTTATTAAACATTGTTGAATTTTGTTGTACTCATGGTACGATAACTCTGTATAAATTCCTACTTTTCCTTTTATAAGAGTTCGTTTAAAGAGATCTTCCCAATATAACTGATTTTTAGTCATATCTACATGGATGATTCTCCTACCATGACACATTTTGACTTCTGTTGAAACAAAATTAGATAAAATTATTTGTGTTTTATATTTATTGACTATTTCTTCCTTTATTGGAAAATGATCCAACTGTTGTTCTGGTGCTGAGTGGACAGTTGCCACATTCGAGTCAGATTCACCGTCTATTTGATCAACATCTTTGATGCGGCTCAAGAAATCTGCAACTTTATTGTCTTTACCCCTTAAGTATTCTTTATCATAATTAAATTCGGATAATTTGAGTAACCATCGCTAATTTCTAGCTGAAAACTCTTTGCCGTTGTATTTTTTGTTTAGATACTTAATGGGTTGATGGTCTGTGACTATTTTAAATTTACTTCCCCAGAGGTAGGGTCGAAAGTATGTCACTGACCAGACAATAGCAAGAAATTCTTTGTCAGTGGGTGAATATTTTTTTTCATGATCATTCAAAGATCTCGAAGCATAGCAAACAGGTTGCCCTTCTTGAGTGAGCACTGCACCAATAGCGAAGTTGGAAGCGTCAGTAAATAAAGTAAAAGGTTTTTGAAAATTAGGAAATCTAAGTATAGGGTAGTTAGTGATGTTTCGTTTCAAAGTTTCGAAAGCTTGTATGTATTCTGGGTCTCTTGTATTAATTTTTGAATTTTTCTTTAAATATTTAATCATCGGATAAGCAATTTTCGAGTAATTTTTTACAAATTTTCGATAAAATCCTGTTATACCCAGAAAAGATTTCAGTTCTTTCTCTGATGATGGCAATTTGTAATCCAAAATACATTTGACTTTTTCTGGATTAGGTTTCATACCTTCTTCAGTCAAGATATGCCCTAAAAATTCCGTATCTTTTTAAAGGAAGGTGCATTTGTCAAACTGGACCTTAAGGTTATGTTTGGCAAGTGTACTAAAGATTGTGGTGATGGCAATGAGATGTTCTTCTAGACTAGTGGAAAATATAAGAATATCGTCAAGATAGACTACACAGATCTTATTTATGTGTTCCCTTAGTATTTCATTCATGAGCCTTTGAAACGTCGCTGGGGCGTTTTTGAGGCCAAAAGGCATTCGAGTAAACTCATGTAAACCATTTGGAGTAACAAATGCAGTTTTATGAATATCCTCGGGGCGCATTTTTATTTGGTAGTAGCCTTTAGCTAAATCCAATGTCGTAAAATACTGGGCTCTCCCTAACTTGTCTAATATACTATCTATATTAGGCAGAGGGTACTTATCATCAAAAGTGATTTCATTTATTTTCCTATAGTCCACACAAAGTCTAAACTTTTGTTCACCTGATCTTCCAATCTTTTTCGGGACTACAACAATGGGAGAAGAGTATCTACTGTTAGATTTTCGAACAATACCCTGTTTTTCCATATCTGAAACTTGTCTCCGAACTTCCTCTTCATGTTTTGGAGGCAATCTATAAAGTCTGGAATTAACTTGCTGATCCGTTTTTGTTCTTATTTCATGCAAAATAGTTTCCGTATTTGTTAGTTGATCACCCTCTTTATAAATCAAATTTTGAAACTGATTTAAAATTTTAATAACTCCTTCTTTTTCCTGTGAGTTTAAATGCAAAAGATCTATATTGTCTGCCGTTTCACTGGAAAGTTCTTAGTTATTAATTTCGGATGTTTCCTCGGAATATAATTTTATTTTTGCCGTATTGACTAATTCTATAATTTTTCTTTTCATATCCATTTTAGTAAAATTTTGTCTTATTATGTCCATACCAACGAGAAGGTCATAGTCTTTATTGGTTAAATTCATTTTATGCCATTTTAACTTGCTATGACTTCCCATTCTGAATTCTTTTGGTACGTCTGTAACAATAATTTGTATGAATTCTTTTGTTTTGTTATTGATTGTACTAAAAAAAACTGATTTTTCTTCAAATACAGGAAACAGACTACAATCAACCCTGGATGAATTAATTAGGCTGACTGTAGATCCTGTGTCTATCAAAGCCTTATATTTCTTATCATCTATCGAAAAGTTGCAAAATATTTTATGTCCGAGGCTTAGTTCCGAAAATCCGCAATTGGCTCTATATTATTATTCTCTTCCAAACTAACTATCCTTGAACTACTAGGCTCATTATGACTCGTTAAACTATTTATACCCATCGGCTGTTGGTTTTGATTACTATTTCTAGCCTGGCCTGATGGATTAAACACTTGTTGTCTGACTTGCCCAGATCTATTGTTCGTATATCTAGTCTGATCAGATCTATTGTTTGTATATCTAGTCTGACCCGATCTATTGTTTGAAGGTAGTCTAGCTTGTCCCGACCTATCCTGGTGTCTATTATTGTCAACCTGACCTGAATTATTCTGCCAAGCTCTATTGTTTTTATTTGGATTCGTCCCTAACCTATCCTGGTTAGTGACAAAATTAGTTCTGCTTTAATTTTTTTTTAGATTCCATTCACTATCTGGAATGTAAGTTCTTAAAATGCCTAAAATAGAATTTAGGTCGAAATTGTTTCTTATCTCCCTAGATAACTGACCTACAGTAAGCTCTTTTATTTTTGCTATTAAGAGCTGCTTGCCAGAACTAATAATTTCGATTTTGTTGTTCTCATAGAGTGCATATTCGTGACACTCTTTCAAAATTAATTCTATTTTATTACATAAATCTAAAATATTATTTACCTTTAGATTATTTATTTTATTCCAAATATTGTTGACGTCGATTATTGGGCGGAAGTGTTGAACAAGCTCGTTTCTAGTTTCCTTCCACGATGTCAACGAATTTAAGTATAAAAGGCTTTTGGCTTCACCTACAACCTTTATGTTGTAGATCGCCTTGAATACCTCTACAACACTTTTATTCTGTTTTTTTTTTTTTTTTTTTTTTTTAACCGGGTGGAGATAGTTTAAAGTCACTACTGTATCAGGGTGGTGGAGGGGTTGTGGATGGTAAACAAACAAATATATGAACAAAATTTAAACTGATTTTTAGTTTTATTTTTTTTTCCACTTTTTATATTTTTGTTTATACCTATATCAGTTCGTTCCGCGACTGCGCCAGTTATATTATATTGTAATCAAACGATCTTTTATGTTTCCCGGGTCGATTGCGACTGCCGGTAGTTTTATTATCATCAATTATAGCTTATAATACACAAAAGGTCAATGCATCCACTTTCCGATGGCCTTCAGATATAGACATTTTCCCATCGTCACCGGAAAGTGGTGTTGCCTTACTTTATGGGTTGCGAAGCAACACAAATGTTCCGTCTTCAAGTTTGCTGACTTGCATTTGTGTAACTCGGGCGGCTTCTCAAATCCAACAGAGCCTACTATAGTCTGTCAAAGCTCTTCAAATCCAGAAATCTCACCTTAACTTCAAAACTGCTGCTGTACAGGACCATGGTCCTGCCAGTACTCACATATGGATCCGAGACTTGGGTGCTTAGCAAAAGGCACTCCAACCTCTTAGCCGCGTTCGAGAGAAAAGTCTTAAGGAGAATTGTTGGCCCCATATGTGAGGAAGGACGATTCCGGAGACGGTACAATCATGAATTGTACGCAATCTACCTTGAAGCAGATATCGTGACAAAAATTAAGCTCGGTAGACTCCGGTGGGCAGGTCACCTAGCTCGCATGAGCGAAGAGGAACCTGCTCGGAAAGTTCTTTGTGGTACATTCTATGGAAGACGACAGCGTGGTAGACCATGCTTGCGCTGGAGAGATGGCGTAGACCAGGACGCCCAGAGCCTTGGGGTGCGCAACTGGATGGCGGCGGCTCGAGACCGGGATGGGTGGAGAGACTTGTTGAAGGAGGCCAGGACCGGACCCCGGTTGTCGAGCCGACGATGATGATGATGATGGTCCGTATATATACGAATCTTCCTGGCCCCGTAGAGATACGAGCGGAGGTTGTCTAATGCCCACACAATTGCCAACATCTCTTTCTCATTCGTGGCATATCGCTCTTCTGCTTTACTGAGAGATTTTGAGATGTATGCTATCGGACGATCCTTTCCCCATTCGCCTTGAGAAAGGACGGCTCCTATCGCAAAGTTGGATGGGTCGGTTGTTAGATTAAAGGCCTTTTCAAAATCTGGAAAGGCAAGCACTTCAGATGACGTAAGCAATGTCTTCAAATCTGTAAACGCCTGCAAAGGTTCGTTGTCCAACTTAACCGGGACACGTTTGGACTCGTTGGCCCTTACCTGTGCATATTTCCCTCTAGTCAAGATGGTCAAAAGCTTTGCAACCTTCGCGTAGTCACGTATAAATTTTCTGTAATAAGATGTCAGTCCCTTTATTTTTAAGTCTTTCAAGGTGTCAGGGGGTGAGATAGCCTGTATGGCTCACACTTTGCTTGGGTCAGGCTGTATACCCTGGGGAGTGATCACATAACCGATAAATTCTACTTGGGTCTTCATAAATTGTGTTTTCTCTAGATTTACCTTTTACTGCCAGTTACTGAGTCAGTTCGGCGTTTATAATCGATTACAACTCGATATTGCTTTTCCCCTGAGGGCTTCGGCTTTTTGGGTACAACCCATATTGGCGAGTTGTATGGACTATTTGAAGGACGAATAGTTCCTTCATCAAGCAGACTCCTTTTCTCCTTTTCAACAACCTCTCTCATGCTCGCAGGGTATGGGTAACTTTTGGCGTTCACAGGTTCGGTTGTATTTGTTCTTATTTCTGCCCTAACATTTGTTCTTATTGGCTCGTTTGTATCAATTGGTCCAAAAACCGATTCATATTTGCGAATCATTTCACGGATATTTTTCCTGACACTTTCTGGAAGATCTTCGTCCACAACAGCATTTACCTGTGCAGAAATACGAGCTTTAAGGGGAATAACAATACCAGAATATTCTATTTCCGGTCTATTACCGCTTCTAGTTCCTTTAGCGTGTCGTCACCGATAATTCCATCAAACGGCACTAATCCTGGGAGTACGTAGAAATTCAAAATAGTATCGTTGCCTGCTTTTTCGAAAAAATTACCGGAAACCTTTTTGTTAATGCTAATGTTTCCAGCAGCGCAGCGCACAGAAAATGGTTTCGGTAATTGGGGCGTTCTTTGTTTTATTGATTGGCTTATAAAATTCTTGTTAGCACCAGTGCCTATCAAGAATTTCATTATAGTGCCGCCCTGTGTCACGTACTCTATATATGGAACGCTGGAGAGGCTCCCGTCATAAAATTTACGGTGTCCTAAACAGTGTCCTCGACGTTATCTTCCACTACATGCTGATATTCATCAGCGTAGGCTTCGTGTTCCGACAAAACTTCGGTATTGTATAACCTTTGTTGTTTCCCGTAGTTGTTGCTATAACCCTCCGATCTGGCTACTCTCTTGAATGGGTTACCATTCCTAGGACGGTTGATATAATCAACCTGTCTTGATTGTACCGAGCCCAACTCCATTCTCTCATGCGGTTTTGGAGCTGTTGGCCTAGGTGGAGGATTATCATTTCGTCGATAGTTCTGTGATGAGCCAGGATGCGAGAATTTTTTCAGTGGCATCACTGGCCTCACATCATTCGACCTTCCATTCATTGGCCTAAGGGTTTGATTTATTGGAGCAGTTACAGAGTTGGGTAAGTGTGGGTTATGAATTACGTTGCTCCTGAAGTTCAAGTTTTGAACCTCTAAGCAAGCCGTGTAGGCCTCAGGCAGAGTCTTGGGTTTTTGTATGATTAACATACGAGACAGGTCACCAGACAGCCCACGTATGAAGACATCGAGCGCACGATTGCGGTAGGTTTCGATAAGGGCGTTTACCGTCTCTGACGAGTAAGTCTCCGTTTTAATTTTATTGTTAATTAGGGAGAATTAATGATTTACCGTAGCGTAAAATTCATCTATCTTGATCGACTTAAAATCGACTCCACATTATGGATCCACGACACATATTGTGTCGGGTTCCCATCAAATACCTGGAGCTCCTTCACACTATCTGGGAGCTTACTGAATTCCTTCAGCTCAGCCTCGGTTCTCGGGCCTATCAATGGCGCTTCACCAGCCCTAGTGTCATTGACACCACTCGTGCTACCTCTGTTTGCAACCTCGAGCGACATCACTCTATTTTCCACGGTTCTCAATTGTTCATATATGCGATTTACCGCACCGGTCAGATCTTGTACTGATCTTTTTAACTCATCCATTTGTTAGGTATGAGGTTTTATATTTTTTAATTATTTAGAACAATTTTTTCAAGAGAAACTTCAAATTTTCCAACTTTTTGTTTCACACACGTTTCTTTTCGAAAATTTCTCAAATAATTTTGAATTTATTTTTCTTTCACAAATTTTCTTTTTGCAAATTTCTCAAATACTTTTGAATTTATTTTTGTTTCAAAAATCTTTCTTTTCGCAAACTTCTCCAATAATTTTGAATTTATTTTACACGTGTTTTACTTCTGTATAATTCTTATGCTCACAAAATTATCAAATAATTTCCAAATTTATTTATTATATTTTTTATCTTTTGGACTCAATTTTTACTTTCTCTTTCCTTTATAGGATTAACTTTATTTTTTAAGTTTTAGCCCAATTTTTCCACTCAGTTTATTCAGTTTGTTTATCATTATCTACGGTTGTAAATGTTCTATAAAAAAAGGAAAAGTTACTATAATGGTTTTCAAGAGGAAACCGGCAAGGAAGTGTCGTGTTAGTCCCGTTTAGTCGCTTAAAGACGACCTACTATTGGCACGATCAATCTTCGCACCACATCCTTTTGCCTTTTCGAATATCCGCATGTTCCCATGTGAATGCGGAAAGTCGTGATCAAGAACCAGAAAAGCAACAGTGTTCCCATGTGTACAGTAACGATCACTTTAACTAAAAAGTGTCCTGGTCTTGACTATCACTGATTCATAGGCGAAAAGGATGCAGTTTGCCGGTCCCTGCTCGGGCGCCAATTAGGGATTTCACATCCTTGATTATAAAAAAAAAACCGAACGCCAACCGTAGTTGGCCTAACTGTTTGTACCGTACAATAAAAGACAAGGATAGCTTAAGTATGAAATCTATATTTATTTAACCCGTATGACTCTACGTCTACCAATCGACTGACTTCCTAACCCACCTATTGTCCATTCGCGCAGCCAATCAAAATGCTGACCAAGCTATTTCGCCTACTGGATGAATAAGGGTATATCGGATTATGCACCACCTAAGCTAACGCAAAGGTATGTAAGTGCAATATCAGCAGGTTCCCATGAATGCTCAATGCTTGGTTCATCGACATCCAATCGGATCACGTTTCCGAAGGTCAACGTCGATATACAATAACTTTACTCGATACAAAGATATGTTACACATCATTTGCGAATATACTTATACTTACTCTAACTACTTTCTTATTCTTCGACAATTAAAAAAAAAAAATAAAAAATTAAAGTTTATACCTACCAATATACATACCTACTTGTTTAAAACAAAATAAATGCCTACCTACCTGATCTTGATATTGGTAGACAGATTAATTTATTTGCAGACAGATTTACTAGGCTTGTTCTCAGACAAGAGTTTTTCTTTAGTATAGAAATTAATTTAACGAGTTTTTAGAATTGGGGAGAGTACGATAACTTTGGCGCCAAAAATTGATAATGGTTTCTTGTAGAAGGGTCAAAAATAAGCATTTTTTACTATGGGTGGGGAGGGTCTACCTCACCCCGTTTAGGAGGTAGGGGCAATTTTAGAAAAAATTACTTAAAATTAAAAAATAATTATTGAAAAACAACGGCAACACTTACAGTAATTAGATATACTAATCCTGGGAGTACGTAGTACCGCTCGGAATCTAAACTTTAATCCTGCATTTAAATTAAATTATTTTAGCCGATAGTTTTTTAAAAAATTCGCAGGCAAACTCAAATTTTTGATAAAAAATGGAAAAAAAAAGTTTAGACCAATTTTTCTCAAAATTTTGAAATGTTGCGCTAAATTAGCTAGTAAAAGTTAATGAAAATATTAATTCTGAATCGAACACAAAAAACCGAAACGATTTATGTCTTCCAGTTTTTGATAAAATTGAAACTAAAACTACTTTCTTATGAGATTTTTGTTTTTTTTGGTATTTACGTTGATTAGGTTCATCCTTGTATGTTAAGTACAGCAATTCATTTAGCGTTACCGAGAATGCACCACGAGGAGGTAGGATTGCATTGCATTCCGCGTCCCAGTCGGTCAGTTATTGAGTAAGTCAGGAGTTAGTTAAAAATAGTAAAGTCAATGTTCATTTGTTAAAGAGGTATGTAAGTCTCGTCAATGAAGTCATCGTCCGTACTGGTGTTACTGTCGAGTTCATTGAGTTCGTCGTTGATGGTGAAAAGCCGAGGTTGTTTTGGCGGTAAAAAACCCTCTATGTGCTCACTGTGAACAGTGGGAGGGTCGAAGTCCTTTAGTTGCAAACCCATACTTTCTTCACCATCGATAAAACCTGGGTACACTTTTTTTACGTCTAGTAAAAATTTCATGATTTGGGAGCCCAAGTCGTCTTTATATTTTTGTTCAAGGCAGTATTTTCTATAAAATAAAAGTGCCATATATTGGTGAAGGTGGTGCGTTGTTTTCCGGCATAAAATAGTTTTTTTTTTAAGAAGCTTGTTTTCTTCGCCGCCAATGTTAACATCAACGTGAGACGCTATTATTTCGGCTATTGCACGACAACAGTTAAAGTTATCTACTTTAGTAGATTTACTAAGCTCACTTTAGGTGCATCAAGCTAGCAGGACACCTTTCCCAAAAATACATATAAACGGTCCGGAAGTGGATATTTGTTGAAAATGAATTAGTTACGCAAAAAAAAAATGTATCGCACTTTCGGATTCCGAAAAATTGGGTGTCCTGCTAAGTTGTCGTCAAGTTAGCAGGACACCCAATTTCTCGAAATCCAACAGAGCGAATAATTTTTTTTTGCGTAACTAATCGGCAACTAAATAGCAGCTAATTACTACATACTCTTTATTCTGAAAATTGAAAAGTGTCCTGCTAACTTGATGCACCTGCTCACTTTTACTGTCGTGATGGTGCTGTTTTGAACATTACAACTGCATTATATAGGTATGTAAGACACAAATATACATTATTAAGAAATTTATATATTTGCTGCAGTCGTACAGTATTACCTAATGTGAATTTTGTATAATGCAAAACATTTTCATGTCTGCAAATTTTAAATGTGCAACTTTGGGAATCAGCTGTTGACTTGGATATAAGACAAATTGAAAGTTTAAATCCAGATTCTTTAAATGCAAAAGAAATTTGAATCCAGATTCTTTAAATGCAAAAGAAACTTTGCATACACCCAACCTCGCACATACCCCAAATCCTATAGTGTGCCAAGCAGGGGGGTTGCAGGGGGCAGCATGCCCCCCTTACATATCTCACTATTTATACGCCGTAGTGCTGGGTGCTAGCATTGTATATATGTAAGCAACAAAAAAACTAGAAGACATAAATCAATTCGGTTTTTTGTGGACGATTCAAAATTGATATTTGCATTGACCACAAAAAGCCAATTCAGCGCATCGTTTCACAATTTTGAGAAAATTTAGTCTAAGCCTTTTTTCCATTTTTTTTATCAAAATTTTGAGTTTACATGCGAATTTTTTAAAAACTATTAGCTAAAATAATTTAATTTAAATGCAGGATTAAAGTTTAGATTCCTAGCTTTCAAAAAAGGTATATTAATTTACTGTAACTGTTGCCGTTTTTTTTTTTAAAATTATTTTTTCATTTTAAGTCATTTTTTTCTAAAATTGCCCCTACTTCCTAAACGGGGCGAGATGGACCCCCCCTACCATAGTAAAAAGTGCTTGTTTTTGACCCCTCTAAGAAAAACCGTTATCAATTTTTGGCGCCAAAGTTATCGTACTCGTGCCTTAGAATTTAATTAAAATAATTTCATTTAAACTTAAAATACTAATAAAAAAATTCACAAGAGCACTCTGATCAGCTTGGTGTTCAAATTAAGACTGCTGAAATCATTCCTCTACTCCGTTGTTTTGCGTTCTCGTTTTTCTTAGGGGTTGGTTTGTTTAAGATAGTGAATATTGAATAATAATAATAATTAGTCCTTCCTGGAATTGGTTGAACCTAATGTGCCGGATGTTGTTTTTCTTATTGTTAGTTTAGGATTTCGTAAAACTGTTTTTCGGTTTTACGATCGGTTTTATGATAGGTCTGCATCCCTTAGATTTGCGTTGCCTGGATGCTATTTATGGAATGTGGGGACTAGAATGTTAACTCCCCCTTTCCTTTAAGAAGCGCGCCCCGCAGCTTCATATTGCCGTACAAGCATTTCTATTCTTTCGGCTCGCTGGTTGAGATGTTGTTCTGGAGTAAGCTTAGGAGTTCTTATTCTGTAAAGAATAACTCTAAATGTTGTAACGAGGACCGTGAATGAGACAAGTCCAAAAGCAGAGATAATAGGGCTTTTAGTTGCTTCAATCTGTAAAGATACTAATAAGTTTATATTATCAAACTTTAGTTGCTCGTCAAGTGATTCGATATATTGGCCAATTTCATATTTGTCGATTGTGTAGGTCTTCAGGTAATTCTGGATCAGGCGTGTAGGATTCTCGTATGATATTCCATCAATAACAGTGTTATTTTCAAAATTCACTAGCTAGACACCCTTTAAAGTTTCGTTGTCCACGGCCGGCGTGTTCGCCGGATAGAAGAATGGTTCCATCTTTAATTAATTCTAAGTCTATATTCTTTTCCTTAATTTTATTACATACTGTTTTTTGGTTGTTTAATAGTTCTGACAGACATGTTTTATTTTTATTTGTTTCGCAGAACGTATACTTTAACTCATGTTTGCAATTTTGTACATTTGTGAATGTTTTGTTACATTTGGCAATTTCTTTACTTAAAATTAGTTTCCCATCTTTCTGGCTCATGGCCCTACTTTCGTATAACTTACAATTTTTTTGAATGATGGGGTATTTAATATAAATTATAATAATTCCTTTTTTTTGTAAGATTTTAAATTTAGAAACATCGATTAGGTCACTAATAGTAAAAGTTTAATAAATTTATTTTTTACAATTTTGTTTATATCATCAATATTTAAGATAGCTGGATTATAAATATTTAACTTAGCTAGAGTGAGTGTGTTCATCAAATTTTGAAGCTCAAAGATAATTAATTTACATTTTTCGGAAATAAGCTCACTTTTAATTGTATGTTTTACAGATTGTATTGCTTCGAACAGTTTAGAATTGGTTACAAATTGTTTATTGTTGTTTATTATAAGATCGTTAATTTTATTCTCTACCATAATATCATCATCATGGTCTGGGGTACCAACCAGATATCCATTTCCAGATAGTTCCTATTGTTTCAATTGCTCGTTTAGAGCGAGAAACCATAAGTTGGTCTAAAAGCGTTTGTATAATATTGAAATTGCTGTTATGTGTGTTATCTTTCGGTGAGTCAGCATAGATTGTATTATCTTAATGTTGTTCCAATGATTCTTTGGTTCTGTCAAGAAAATCTTGAAAATAAGTCAACTTAGTCACGTGGAAGATGTTTGAAGTATTTTCATATAGAAGTGCGTCACTAGTTTCGACTAGCACATAATTGTCTCGAGTGTAATCGATGATTTCTGCTCTGGTTGATAGCATGAATGTTAAGAGAAGGGTGATGATGTCCATTGTCTGGAATTAAAATTTAAGATTATCTTTGTGGACAATCTTACCATTTTTAAGTTTAACTTTGTTCCCTAAATCTTCGGATACTTTCCGGGGTTTATACTTGGGTTGCAATTTGCCCCAGTGGGCACCTGTAGTCTTTTGATACACTGTATCATCGGGTTTGACTTCTTTAGATTTTCTTTTTTTATTATGGACCTCAAGCATTTTATCTTGAACCATTGTTAATTTTAATGGAACATCGGAGTGATTAATTTTATTAAACAAAACTTCTGCGGGTTTCTTTTCAGTGGACGAATGAATAGTTTTATTATATTCTTTAGCTGCTCTGATGAATACTTCAACTACATCTAAAAATTTATACTCCTCTTTAACGCATCTGGCTATCTCCTGAAGGGTACTATGAGCTCGTTGCACTTGACCATTAGTCGTATCTACTGTGGTTAGCTGGGGTATAGTTTACAGTGATATCAGACCTTTGCATTAGTGATACGAAAGAAGCCGAGGTAAATGTGGGATCTTGGTCGCATACTAAGTGTTTACAGCCAGTAAATGCTTGCAGTAGCTCAAGAACTTTGTTTTGCATTTCTTGGCGATTTTCTAGAGTTTTAATAACTAAGAATTTAGACTAAGCATCGATGCATGTAAGAATCTTTACTTTTTCTGCAAACATTACATCAATATGAACGCATTCCCCCTCTTTTACAGGAATTGGTGCCTCACCAATTGGTTGTTTATTAGGGTGCCTGTCGTATTTATTTACGTTGCATACCTCGCAGTTCCTTGCAAATTGTTGGAATTCATCTGACATTCCAGGCCAATAATATTTATCAATAACTTGTTTAAGGTTTTCCCTGAAGTTTCTGTGCGCACGGGTATGCGTTTGTGCCACTATTGATACCTGGTCATCTTTATTAGAAATATCGTGGGCAAAATATTTGTCCTGTATGAATTTATTCGTGAAATGTTCTTTCAAAATGTTTCTAATATCATAGATTGTTTCGGGTGTAGCAAACAAAGCTACTAAATCTTCTTTTATAAATTCCTTGAATAAAGGTATCAGGTCGGAAGGATCGTTATATGTAATGATATGTCTATCTTTCCTGGGGAAAGGTTTAGTATGTTCGTGAATAGTTTATTCTATTATTATCTGTAGGTTCATCACTACTTTCCGCTAAGTGTTGAGTGGCTTCAAAAGAACTGTCTGAAATCTGGTTTAAATTTTGTCTAGATAGGGCGTCAGCCACTACGTTTGTAGTTCCAGGTTTATAGACCATTTTCGATGCATGTTCTTCAATAAGAGCGTGAAAGCGTTTCATCTTAGCATTAGGGTTTCTAGGTGAAACTGCAAATGTCAAAGGCTGGTGATCCGTATGGATCTCTAAATAAGTAACTCCATACATATAATTATGTAAGTTTTTTAGAGCGAAAACTATGGCATAGAGTTCTTTCTCGTTTGCCGCAAAGCTTTTCTCATTTTTTCCTAATGTTTTGGATATAAAAGTTATGGGTTTTCCATCTTGCGATAATACCGCTCCGATCGCATCGTCTCACAGAGGAGTATTTGCATCAAAAACCTGGCCAAAATTATTTTTCGTTATTTTTGTTATCATTTCTATTAAAAATTAACAATTATAACACAAATTACAATATACAGTTGAATTTTTTTATTTTACATATGTTTTGATGAAAATAAATGCCAACAAATCTGTTATGGTAAACATATTAGGGTACTTGATGTTTTTTTTTTTCTAATTAGGTGAACCTAATAGCTGAATTCTTCCCACGAATCTTCCTCAAATGAATCTTCGCAATCTCTCCTTGAGAACTTCCTGGCATAATTAAGACGGTAGAGTCTGTAAGATCACATTTTTTTGTAAGGTTAGGTTTACCTTAGTTTTTTTATTTAATTTAAAAAAAAAAAACTTACCTGAAATGTTTATTTCTAGCTTCTGATGCTTCTTCTGAAAGTTGGCCAATAGGAAGCAGAGCGTTTTGTATGACTAGAGATCCATGCATTAAAATTTTATGCATGGTTGGAGTCATAGGGTACCATTGGTATAAGTTGACATAAAGCCTAGCTGTATCCATGGTGTACAAATCAAATTTGCCAGCATTAATTTTGAATCCTCTTGAAATCGTCTCTAAAATGATGCGATAATTTCGTACTGTTTTCGCGATAACCCTGCTTCAATAAACATGGAAAGTGCTTTTAGTATCGACATTTTTTCTTTATTTTCCTTAAAGCTATCGTAGAATGCTTGCCTATACTTCTGAGCTCTTTGAGGTGTTTTTAAAATTTATGTTAGTACTTTTGAAGCATGATTCTTCCCAGACTCTTTTAACTTCATCTGACTCGCAAACGCTAGCTCCTAAGTTTGAAAATTATCCCGTATACTTTCAGTTTTTCTCCTTTTACTCCTATCGCCTAATTCTTCAAATGACTTTTTAGGTCTACCTGGTCTGACAGTAGTGATTGGGCCTGTTAAAGTTCCTTCAAGCCAAGATTTCTTTCTTTCTAAGAAAATTTTTTTTTTTTTACTTAAATCTATCCATTTTTGCTTTAGGTCACACAAAACTTTTGCTACTTTTGGCTTAAAAATTGCAAGTTGTTCTTTTTAACAAGAAGAAGCAGTACTTAGTAAAAATTTTTTTAAGTAATTAATTTTTTCATTAATATTCCCCTGGCAATTTTCTTCCATCATATCAAATAAATATTGTTTCGTCACAACTCTGGAACCTGATGATCCTAATAGGAAAATGTGCTATGTATTAACATGGTGCATACATATAAAATACATACATACATTTATAACATAAACATTCACGGCACAGAACATTCTCATTAAATTAATCTAATTGCTCACGTTTTTTTCTACGTACCTCATAAATAGTTCTCAGTATTTTTTTTTCTTTTCATCCCAATCTAAATTTAGATCCCACAAAAAAAAAATTAAACAAATAACACCAGTAAGATTCATTTAAAATAAAACCTTGCATAACATATTAGTGCTTTTTACACGAAAGTGAAAAACTCATTGACCCACAGTACCTACTGTAGATCGCACGTAGGAGCAACCAATTTTTGTTTCATCAACTTGAGGAATATTCAAAGTAACGTATGAACTTCGATTCATTGCAGATTAACTGGGTATACTAAAACAAAATCATTAAAACTTGAAAAATAACTTAAACAAAATATTATCTTTTATACATTAGTTCGAAGCCCGAATTGAAACAAAAAAACAACGACTAATGTTTTCAAAATTCAATGGAAATTGTGAATACATACCTGAAGCAGAATTCTCTATTTAAATTTTTTTAGCTTCTTATCACAACACTTCGATATCACTTATTGAATAACACTTACCAAAGTAGCACGCTTTAAAATAAAAGTGCAGTAGATGCAACTGTTAACTTTGAACTTATTTTATCACAACTCACGATCAACAAAAAAAAAAAAACAAATACAGTACATTGACCCATGTGTATATAGCACCCGCTATACCAAGCTTTTAGTTGTCAATTTTACTTTTCAGAAAATTGACTTTTGGCCAGATTTTTAGTGCAAATACTCCTATGTGCGTCTGAAGCATCGGTAGTGAGGACAAATTTTTTTGAAAAATCGGGCTGGTTAAGTTCGGTTTCAGTTATTAGGTGGTCTTTAAGTACATTAAATGCTTGCGAAGCTTCCGCATCTAATTTAATGTTCGTCTTCTTTGCCATGTGGGTAGACACTTGCCCACTATCGCTTTGAAGGTACTTGGTCAATGGTTTAGCTATGCTTGCATAGTTCTTAATAAACTTACGGTAGTAACCAATCATACCTAAGAAACTTCTGAGTTGACGAAGAGTCGTTGGCTCAGGGTATTCTTTGATTGTTGCTACCTTGTTCGGGTTGGTTTTTATAACGTTATGCCCGACGACATAGCCCAAGAAGTCTACCTTTTCTTGGTATAGCATTGACTTTTCAATAGAAATTTTCATATTCGCTGTTTTAAGAACATGGATTATGGTATCGAAATGTTCTGTATGCTCTTGGATACTGTGTGAATACACAATGATATCGTCTATATAGACGTGGCATATTTTGGCAATATATGGTCTCAAAATACTATCCATTGCTCTTTGAAAGATTTATGGAGCATTTTTCAATCCAAAAGGCAATCGTACGAATTCGTACTTGTCATTATTAACACAAAAACTAGTTTTTTCTATCTCTGATTCCTTCATCATTATCTGATGGAACCCTGATTCTAAATCCAGCGTGGAAAAATACTTAGCTTTTCCAAGGTTGGATAAAATTAGGTTGGTATCCGGTATTGGATACTTGTCTGATATAGTATTTTCGTTCAATTTCTTGTAATCAATGACTAACCTGTTTTTAGGCGAGCCATCTTCATTTGCACCTTTTTTTGGTACAACCCATACAGGACTATTGTATGGAGATTTGGAAGGTCTTATTATACCTTCTTTTAACATTTTAATGACTTCTTTATTCACAAATTCATTAGCTGATAGAGGGTATGGATACTGTTTGCTCCAGACAGGCTTATCGTTTACTGTGTGGATTTCCGCTACGACATCTGTTCTGAACTGAAGTGTAGTGTCAATGTTTGAGTGAATACTTTTTATTTTCTTCACCATTGGTTCCACTAATGTACCATGATCCTCAATATGATTAATCATCATACTTATTTCTTCGTCAAAATAGATTTTATCTATTTTGTTCCCATATTTAAGGGTATTATTTTCTAAACATGGTCGTTGCGAGTACCAGGTTCCCGCGTAAAGATATCTACAAAGCCAACTGGGTATCACCTGATGGAGTAACTCGTAACCAAATTGACCACGTGTTGATAGACCGTCGCCACTACTCGAACTTGATGACGGTACGAACGTACCGAGGTGCCAATATCGACTCGGATCACTATCTTGTTGGTATGGTTTTCCGAGGGCGGATTGCCTTGCGAAGACGTATTGCATCCGCCGATCAGGTTCGAATCAACAAGGCTGCTCTGCGCAATGAAAACACCAGTAACACCTTTGGTAATGCGTTAGGACTCGCCCTAGAACTGGGTAGAGTAAGTCCTGGAGCCAGTATGCTGGGCGTAGATGAGAAGTGGGCACGCCTTAAGAATACTGTCATTAGTACTGCCAACTCCATCTTAGACAGCAGTCGTAGAAATCGGAACGACTGGTTTGATGATGAATGCAAGCTAGCGACTGAACGTAAGAATGTTGCGTACCGAGCAATGCAACAATCTCATAGAACGCGGGCACGCGAAGACGAATATAAAGAGCTCAGAAGAATTGAAAAACGGCTTCACAGACAGAAAAAATCAGCCTTCGAGAAGAACATAATCTGTGAAATAGAGAAAAGCCGAGAGCGAGGTCCGCACCAGGCGCGGAAGTTCTACCAATCCGTCCGAAACATGACGCAGTACACACAACGCTGCACATACTGCAAGGACGGAGAGGGAAATCTGATCACCGATCCTCAAAGCATACTGGAGCGATGGGAAGTGTACTTCAATGAATTGCTAAATGGTCAGCTCACTGCAGAAGTGGAGGCTCCACTACTTCAAGAATAGTACCCTATGTTGCCGCCACCAAGCATAGAAGCGGTTGAGAAGGCTATAGGCCGGCTAAAGAAAAACAAAGCCCCGGGAGCCGATGGTATACTAGCGGAACTATTTCAACACGGTGGGCCAGCTTTACGTCAAGCAATTCATGAGATTATAGTGCACGTGTGGGAGCATGAAGAAATTCCAGAAGACTGGCGAAAAGGTATAATTTGCCCCATACATAAGAAGGGAGATGTCACAACGTGCAGCAATTATAGAGGTATCACGTTGTTGAGTACCGCCTATAAGATACTCTCCTCTATCCTACAAGACCGGATAACCCCATACGCTAAAACCATCATCGGACAATATCAGTGTGGTTTCATTCCAGGCAAATCAACAACTGATTAGATCTTTACCCTTAGGCAGGCGATGGAAAAATGTCTAGAATTTAACATCCCAACATACCACCTGTTTATAGACTTTAAGGCCGCCTACGATAGCATAGCCAGGGTAGAACTTTACAAAGCCATGAGATAATTCGGCATCCCAAATAAATTGACACGACTATGTAGGTTGACCATGACCAACGTACAACGTAACAAGCCAAGTAAAAATAGCCGGATTGCTATCCAAACCAATCAACATCTTTAATGGACTCCGACAAGGGGATGGTTTGGCCTGCCTGGCGTTGGAGAAAGCAATCCGTGACTCTGGCACGGCAACAAGAGGGACCATCGTCAACAAGTCCAGCCAGATACTGGTTTACGCGGACGACATCGACATCATCGGGAGAACCGAGCAAGCTGTACATGATTCCTTCATCCAGATCGAGCAGGCGGCACAAAAGCTGGGGCTGCACATTAGTGAAGGTAAAACAAAGTACATGGTGGCGTCGAATGCGAGAGGAACAGTTGGTCAAACAATCAAGGTAGCGGAGCACGAATTTGAAGTGGTGCAATCCTTTTAATACCTTGGGTCAATAGTAGCAGCCGATAACAATATAGAAGAAGAAATACGCGGGCGGCTTCTCAAATCCAACAGAGCCTACTATAGTCTGTCAAAGCTCTTCAAATCCAGAAATCTCACCATAACTTCAAAACTGCTGCTGTACAGGACCATGGTCCTGCCAGTACTCACATATGGATCCGAGACTTGGGTGCTTAGCAAAAGGCACTCCGACCTCTTAGCCGCGTTCGAGAGAAAAGTCTTAAGGAGAATTGTTGGCCCCATTTGTGAGGAAGGACGATTCCGGAGACGGTACAATCATGAATTGTACGCAATCTACCTTGAAGCAGATATCGTGAGAAAAATTAAGCTCGGTAGACTTCGGTGGGCAGTGCACCTAGCTCGCATGAGCGAAGAGGAACCTGCTCGGAAAGTTCTTTGTGGTACATTCTATGGTAGACGACAGCGTGGTAGACCATGCCTGCGCTGGAGAGGTGGCGTAGACCAGGACGCCCGGAGCCTTGGGGTGCGCAACTGGATGGCGGCGGCTCGAGACTGGGATGGGTGGAGAGACTTGTTGAAGGAGGCCAGGACCGGACCCCGGTTGTCGAGCCGACGATGATGATGATTTTCTTATTTAATCTCAGCATTTATTGAGCTGAGCAATTTTGCTCCTATTAAAATTTCGTACTCCAAGTTTGGGAGACCGTAAAAACGTGTTTTTCTTTCGAAAATAAATGCTTCATGGCAAATTTTTATTATTGTTTCCCCATTTACAGTGCAAGCGCGTTTAAATATTGCTAACAGAATGGGATTGCTTAAAATGTTTGGTTGACAGTAGTTACTACTGGCACCAGTATCTAATGGGTGATTTTTAAGCTGGTTTGGTTTTGGCAACACTGGTTTTGACAGCTGACGTGTGTTTAGTACCTTGTGTCACTGTCAAACAGCTTTAGTTTGGTTTGCAATTTAACCATGGATCGTCTTACAAATGAACAACGCTTGCAAATTATTGAATTTAACTATCAAAATTCGTGCTCGGTTCGAAATGTTCATCGCGCGCTGCTTGTGTTCAGCGATGAGGCTCATTTTTGGTTGAATGGGTACGTAAATAAGCAAAATTGCCGCATTTGGAGTGAAGATCAGCCAGAAGCATTGCAACAGCTACCAATGCATCCCGAAAAAGCCACTGTTTGGTGCGGTTTATGGGCCGGCGGCATTATTGGGCCTATTTCTTCAAAGATGATGCGAATCGCAGCGTTACTGTCAATGGTGAACGCTACCGAGCGATGATAACAAACTTTTTTTTGCCCGAAATGGAAGTTCTTGACTTGCATGATATGTGGTTTCAACAAGACGGTGCCACATGCCACACAGCACGCGAAACAATGGCGCAATTGCGAGGCGAGTTTGGTGAACAGTTAATTTCACGTTTCGGGCCGGTCAATTGGCCGCCTAGATCGTGCGATTTGACACCATTAGATTATTTTTTGTGGGGGTATGTCAAGGTTAATGTCTATAGGGACAAGCCCGCTTCGATTGACGCACTGGAAGCCAACATCCATGCATTCATTCGTGAGATACCGGCCGATATGTGTGAAAGAGTATGCCAAAATTGGACTCAGCGGATGGGGTACCTGAGACGCAGCCGCGGTCAACATTTGCATGAAATTATCTTTAAACATTAAATTGCAAGGTTCAAACTATCGATTCAAATAAATATTTCATTCATTTTTTCGAATTTTTTGTGTTTTTTTTTTAAAAAAAGTTCTAAACCTCTTAAAAAATCACCCGTTATTAAAATCTTTATATTTCTACCATTTACTCTTCGTCGTAAGTGGGGTAGCCCCACTCTTCGCCTAAAATATCACTACCTTCGTTGAGGTTATTGATCCTCTCATTTTGTTGTGGAGGTGGTTGAATAGAGTGATTTGCACTCGGTTCTCTTTCTCGTTTAAAGATTGGACGCGTATTATTGTTGTATGTGTTATACTGAGGTTTTTGCCAACGGGAGTTGTTGCCATGCTTATTATAATTATAAGTATTATTTGCACGGAATGGGTTGGTATTATTTGTCTGCTAATATGTATTTCTTTAAATCTATTCAGCTCTTGAGAACTAATAGGTTTGTTAGCAGAGCTACCAAGAACCATTGGTTCAAACCGCTGTGGTAATTGTCTACAATCATTTCTATATTGGTGTTGTGGAACTTGTGCGTGGTTATTCCGTGTAGGAAAACGAAGAATGTTTGAACCTTTCTTATTTTCCCCTTTATAAGATGTAAATTGAAGCGCGAAATTAGCTCTTGTGTTATTGCTTTCTAATTCCTGAGCCTTAGCAAGAGCGTTTGGTACATCTTGTGGATTTAGTGAAAATAAAATATTAGATAACTGACCATTTAGACCAGTAATAAATACTCGCAAGGTATTTCGTCGGTGTATACTATTAAGTTCTAGTGTGACCGGTGAATTGGAACCATGCGTCATAGTTGTTTTATTGGTCAAGAGAGCTAATTTCTGATTAACAGAGTTATAGCAGTCTATCCTTGCCTTAGAATACTCAGCTCCTGTTCTATTATATGAACTGGTCTCTTGTCCGCGTAGGCAAAATCTAATCGGGAAAATATGGCATCGAAATTCAACACTGTGCCATGATTAGTTAAAATATCATTCGCGTGTTGCGTGATATTGTTACGGAAAATTGTTAGTGCCGCGAAATATTTTTTACTATCCACGTCGTATAATGATATGGAGTTGTGAGCAGCTTCTCGCCAACTCGTGTATGAGGTCTGACTTCCAGAAAATTCTGGCAAAGATTTTATAACGTCCAATGGTTCATTACATGTAATCGTCGGATCTATTTTTTGTGTTGTATAATCCGTAATGGAACTAGTAATCCCCATTGATGAGATGAGGTTCTGTAATTTTTGTATCTCATTTTTGTGTATATCTTCTTTATCTTTCATAACGCTTTGAATTGCTTCATTATTGCGCCTTATGGCTATTGCTATAAGTTCGTCAATTGTTTGCTCAGTTAAAGCAGGAGCAAAAGCCATTTCTAGTTTAATATTTTCTAAGGAGTCTAAGTGGTAGTTTTCACCGCTATCTGATTTTTTTGGGTTATGTCTATATTTTTTCCACATATACTTCTTATTACAATCACTATTCTTATCAAATAATTTTATATAATTTCTTAAAATACGTTCTTACTAAAATAAACTTTATTTTCCTTTTGTGACAGGATACTTTCTGGATTTCAAAGCTTCGTTTTTTCCTCAGGATACTGGTCTTTGGTGAAGTACGACTTTTACTTTTTGTTACTGCTACTTTTCCTTGTCTGTGCAAGGTACTTTGGCTGGTTAGTTTTTTTGGCACAGGATATCACACACTGATTTTACTTTTTATTTTTAAATCGTTTAGCGCGTGAGGATCCCGGTTGAGCCCCCAATTAATTTAACGAGTTTTTAGAATTTAATTAAAATAATTTTATTTAAACTTAAAATACTAATACACAAATTCACAAGAGCACTCTGATCAGCTTGGTGTTCAAATTAAGACTGCTGAAATCATTCCTCTACTCCGCTGTTGTGCGTTCTCGTTTGTCTTAGGGGTTGGTTTGTTTAAGATAGTGAATATTGAATAATGATAATAATTAGTCCTTCCTGGAATTGGTCGAACCTAATGTGCCGGATGTTGTTTTTCTTATTGTTAGTTTAGGATATCGTAAAACTGTTTTCGGTTTTACGATCGGTTTTATGATAGGTCTGCATCCCTTAGATTTGCGTTGCCTGGATGCTATTTATGGAATGTGGGAACTAGAATGTTAACTTAGATATTAATTTTTAGGATACTGAATAGGAACATTTAAACTCAAAAAACTTAACTGTGTCCTTGCATTTACATTACAATTTAGGTATCATGATTCCTTTAAACATTGAAGATTTGCACCTCTTATAATAATTGAATGTTCATTCCAATCGATATATTTTCTATAAAAATATAATCTTTGTTATATTATCTTTTATTTAATAATCCAGCCTTGAAGATAAAAAAAAAATTACCAAAGTTATAAGCCATTTCCGGAGAGCTATACATGATCAACCAAATCCTGAATTTTATCGACCAAATAGGCAGTTTGTAATTTTGAAAAATGTTGCGTAAAGAAATGTTCATTAGTCAAAATTATTATAAAATACAAATTTTGAAAATAGAAGTTTGAAAAATGAGCACATAATTATAAATATAGTGGAAAACTTTCTGTTAAGCGTTTTGAAGGCTCTCAGCTGCTCAAAATTAATGCAAATATAATTATGTGGTGTTTGGGAGAAATATGATAAACATTTTAAAATTTGCGTCTTCACTTCCACTTTGCATCGAGCTAGAAGCAAAACGAAATTACCGATTTTCTTCAAATTTGGAATAGTTATGAACGTTTGTCAAATTACGTTTCAAATTTGAAAGAAATCGGTGAATCCGGTTATAGGCTCTAGCTTAATGTAAAGTGGACGTAAAGACGCAAATCTTTAAATGGAGTTATCATGTTCCTTCCCAACACCACAATAATATTGAAGTAAGCTTTAAAAAATTAAAATAATTTCCATAGATACTTCATTTTTGAAAAAAAACAGTATTTCTCGACTTATATTATGCAGCTAGCTATTTATTTTGTTGGCACCTTGAAATGATCAAAATGTGAATTGACTTGCAATCGATTAATAAATTGAAATTAAATTGAGAAGCTTGTGAACAATGTAGAGCAATGATTTCTATATCAAGACGTTTTCCAGGACTTGTTGAAAAATTGAAACCATTTTCTAATCGTGGTGGAAATATCAATTTAGCAAGTTTTTAATATAAGAATTTTTCAAAAACACATTTTTATATCTTAAGTTCAATTGAGGTTGGGTTTTTATGTCAGATTTCTTAAAAAAATGCTAAGTCAGCATAAAGGCAGCAGAATAAGCATGCAGAGCAAAGAAAAATTATAACTTTTTTAATGGGGGACGTAGAGCTATATAGGTCCTACTTTGATCAATTTTGTTCGCAGTATACTATTGTATGATGTTAAAAAAGATACATTTACACACATAGACATAAATTCAAAACGAAACGTAACAGTCATCAGTAGATAGTTTGGTCAACTGACTGTATTTTTAAAGCAGAAAGGAAAAGAGCTTGCAAGCACATATTATTGTCATTTTTATTTGTACTGGGTGCGATATCTTTGTAACTCGACTATCTGTGGTTGTATTTAAGTTCCATAATATTCAAGTTATATACCATTTTGCCGGGTGATCTGCTTGAAAAGTATATACGTATATACCTACCTATTTATTTCTACACCCTAAGTTTTTTTTTATCAAAATCGTTATAGCTGTTTTTGAGAAAAATAAGTTTTTTCTTAATGGTTGTATGGCAAGTACATACCGTTATTTTTGGGCAAAAAAAAATTTTGATTTCTCCTCTTGGGATTTACAAAAAAAAAACCTTAATTTCAAATTGTATTTTTTTTCTGAACGAATTCAAGTACTACAGAAACTGGGGGAGGCGGGATACCATGTTACAAAACATTACGAGCCCTTCAACTTTATTCCTCATCTTCGAATTCGGCTTTTTTAGTCTGATTGTTTATAATGAATGGCTCATTACTCGTCGATATTCACAAAAATCTAGTAAAAGAAGATACGGAGTCTTTTATAATAAAAATATACCTAGGTACCTATACCGTTTTGGTAAACAACACCGAAAATTGCAATTCCAGTCTTCAAACAATTAAAAAGACCAAAACAATTTTTCGTTTTTTGAAATAAGCGTTATTACCTATAGTATTTATTATTAACATAAAAGAATAAATGTGAGTACCTACCATAAGAAAAATTAAATCAATATTCAAGGAATATAACATCGCCTTACAAATTTTATAAAAATATTTTGTTTGCCCTCAAAAACTACCCCCATCCACCCTGAGAAAAGGCGCCTGTGTAAGCAGGTACCTTTGTTTAGTAGTAAAAGCTGCTTTTAGATTGCCGTTCGGATATACATATAGGTATATATTCTCCAGCCCCAAATGTGAAAAAAAAGAAATCCTTAAAAACTAATTCCTTGAAACCGTTCTTCATATCTAAATATGTACATGCATTTCTCTGCCCTACAAAAATTCTCAGAAGGAATAAAAAGAAATTCACCTGTACCTAAATAAATTAATGAAAATGTTTTTTTTTAATTTCTCAAGGAATATCTACAAAACAACCTCACAAAAATAAATAAAACCAAAAGAAAATCCTTTCTACCTTTAACGAAGATCGCGATTTGCGATGAAAGAACAAAAATGTTACTGCACAGATACCCACCATCATCATGATCACAAAAAATAATAAGCAAAAAACTAAAAAAAAAAGCGAAAAATAAAAACAACGAAAACATTATTTTTGTCCTTTATGCATTTTGAAGAGATTTCAAATTTTAAATTTTTTCCAGAGAGATTTTTCGCTCTCGCTCTTTAATTGACAAATGCAACATTTCGCAACATGTTGTCGTATCCAATATCAGATACGGACGGTTTTATCAAAGATAATATAATACAAAGACGTCGCATCCAGTACAAGCAAAGTGAACCCAAAATAAAACCAAAGATAATATAATACCAAGATGTCGCATCCAGTACAAGCAAAGTGAACCCAAAATAAAACCTTCCGTATCTGATATTGGATACGACAACATGTTGCGAAATGTTGCATTGGTCAATTTAAAGAGCGAGAGCGAAAAATCTCTCTGGAAACAATTTAAAATTTGAAATCTCTTCAAAATGCATATATCTCAAGGACAAACAAATGTTTTCGTTGTTTTTTTCTTTCGCTTTTTTTTAGTTTTTTGCTTATTATTTTTTGTGATGACGATGATGGTGGGTATCCGTATACCTAGATAGACATGCAGTAACATTTTTGTTCTTTCATCGCAAATCGCGATCTTCTTAAAAGGTAGCAGCGATTTTCTTTTGGTTTTATTTATTTTTGTGAGGTTGTTTTGTATTCCTTGAGAAATTGAAAAATCATTTTCATTAATTTATTTAGGTACAGGTGAATTCATAACTTGTGAGGAAAGCTGATTTATAGTTAGGTAGGTATAGATAGGTTGGTTTGAAATGTGTATGCAGCGATTTAATGAATACGTCCGTCGTAACAAGATACATTTTGCAATGGTTACCTAGGTATTTCTGGTTTTTTTTTTTCAATTTTTCATTCGTCTCGATCGGTGGCAAGAATTTTTGTTTTTATTCCTTGTGAGAATTTTTGTAGGGCAGCGAGATACATGTAAGTTAACACGTCGCATTTACATGCACTCTGTTATGATTTGCCAGCTCAGCAAATCATGCTTGAGCAAGTTATGGTTTCCCACGATTGTCGAATATCATATATCGTCGCATTGGGGGTAATGCGCGGGAACGTTCAAGGTCGCTGAATCAGCGAATCATCGTGGGATATGGCATATGGTTAAGCTTAGGTTTAGGAAATATATTGTAATTAGTTTTAGTCTTATCGTCAGGAGCATAGAGAATAGTCGAATTAAACCTTAATAATTAATATTATAAAATACCCGCTCTTTTATTTCAGTAAGTCGAACCGTTGGGCCAACCCCTTGGTTGGCGTTCGCGTTTTTTTTGGAATAACGGATCGGCAATCCGTTTATTGGCGCCCGAGCAGGGGCTGGCGAACTGCATCCTTTTCGCCTGGGAATCAATGCCAAGTTTAGTACGCTTCCTTGAAGTGGCCGTAATTATAACCATGGGAACATAATTACCATTCTAAGCTTAAGCATAATCTTTCACATACCCATGGGAACATGTGATTATTCCAAAAGGCTGAAGGATGTGGTGTGAAGTTCATCGTGCCGGTTTCCCTTTTTGAAACCCAATACGCGACGCGACGAGACGTGGAATTAAAATTTCTTTTCGTTCCCTCTTTTTACAGATCATAATCTACAAAAGAACTTTACAAAATAAAACCATAAAAAAAAAGAAAAATGCTCATAGTGTGAGTGAAAGAAAAAAAAAGAAAAGAAATAATACTTTGAGTATAAAGCTTTTGAAAATAAAATTTTTCATACAAAATTCACAAAGCTTGATAAAATTTCAAAAGAAAATATAAAGCGTTATGCAAAAAAAAAAAATCAAAAATTTAAAGCTTTTGAAAATAATTTAAAAAAAAAAGAAAAAAATTGTTCACAAAGCTTGACAAAATAAAATATAAAAAATTGACCAAAAGAAAAAAAAAAAAAAAATCAAAAATTTAAAGCTTTTGAAAATAAAATTTTTCATTAAAAAATTCACAAAGCTTTGTAAAATTATAAATTGCAAAATAAAATATAAAGAATTATGCAAAAAAAAAGATCAAAAATTTCTATATTATAAAATTATAGAATACAAAAAAATATATATAAAAAATTGTGTGAGAATTGTGCAAAAATAAAGTAAAAAATTTTACAAAATTATAAAATTAAATTAATAAAAATTAGTTTAGTGCAAAAAAAAATTAAATTAAAAAGCAAAAAGAAAAGAATCAAAAGCTTCTGAAGAAAGGATCTATAAAGCTTTTGCCTGAAACAAGGTATCTAAAACTTTTGAAGAAAGAATCCATAAAGATTGTGTCTGGGATAAGGTAAGCCTTTTGTTTGTTAAAAAAAAAAAGGAAGTTTTTCCTCTTATTAAAAATGGATCAAGTTGCTCAACAAATTGTTGAATTGACTGGAGCAGTCAGCAACTTAATAACTCAACTGAAGGGTTTTGAAAGGAGGCTCGGAGTTGTTGAGGAGAAGGCAACTTTAACTTTCCCTCCAGAAGGCGCTTCGGGCAGTAATCGTGGTTTTGACCTCAGTCCTCCACAAACAGAGGCTGACCTGAGAGAAATTAGTAAGCTGCCCGATTGCGTGAAAGAGCTGCAGGTCTTTAATGGGAATCCTACGCAGTATGTATCGTGGATACATGCTGTGGAAGGAATTCTTAAAGACTATGAAATAGTCAAGTCGAAGCCCCTCTACCGTGCTATCCTCCAACATATCCGGGGCAAAATTAGGGGCCCTGCTGACGCTGCTCTAGTGAGCTATAATATATTCGACGGTGACTGGCTCGAGATGAAAACTTGCTTGTCGCTGCATTACACGGATAAGCGAGATTTGCGGACTCTGGAGCACCAGTTGAACCAGCTTGCTAAGAAAAGCAGCAAGTTTGACAAATTTTATGCGGCCGTTAACCACCAATTATCGTTGATGGTTAACAAAATAAAAACTGAATCGTACAGTGAAGAGACGATAAGAGCTCTGGTAGAAACATACCGGAATAGGGCTCTGGATGTATTCGTGCGCGGCCTTAACGGCGACATTTCACGAATGCTAATGATACAAAGACCCACGACCCCCCGGAAGCATATTCTGCCTGCTAAGAGATACAAAATCTCAACTACCGTAACAATTCAGTTCATTCCTCTTCCTTCAACAACACGATTACGGCCCCTATAAACCAAAATTTTAAGAACCTAGAGTTTAAACCCTATTTACCCCCGAGAAAGCCTCAACAGAATCCTGCAGGAAGAAATAATCGGTCCACCTGGAGCTCTCCTCGCGAAAATGGCCCACCACCAATGCCTGGACCAAAGCCTTTAGAGAAAATGGACTATGACCGATCTGTTCAAAGCAAACAGGTCAATTATGTGAATCGCCCGAAATCCCAAAACCCATTTAAACGTAGGGCAACTTCTGACAACTTCCCTAACAAGCAACAACGCCTATACAATATTGAAGTGGAAGCTGAAGTGGATTTAGATGAATACTCTACTTCTGCAGAAGAGGCTGTTTGTGAGGAAGTAAATTTTATGACAAAGGGCCATCCAGCGTACCATACTTAGAGTATGCAATTAAGGATGGAGCCTTGTTGAAATTTCTTATTGATACGGGGGCCAAAAAGAATTTTGAAAGCTCAAAAATCGACCAGCCTACCATTTTACTTAAAAAACCATTTGACGTACAGTCCGCCGCAGGAAAAATAAAAATATCTCAATATGTCGAGGGAAGATTCTTTGCTTTAGCCGGAAACGATACTGTTGTCAAATTCTTTGTCCTACTTGATTCTTTCGATGGGATCATTGGCGATGACACGCTGAAGGAGCTTGAGGCTGTCGTCGATAGGAAGAATAATTTGCTAACAATAAAATCCGACATCAAAATTCCTTTGAAAGAAAAAATATCACGGCAGATAAATGTTGCCTTTAGCGAGGATCTTTCCTACGAGGTTAGACAGGGATTACAGTCATTGGTTGAGAAACACAGATCGCTCTTTGGACCAATTAATGTGACCGAGGTAATTAACACTTCTATTCAGGCAGAAATAAGAACGAATACAGACGAACCTATATATACAAAGAGCTATCCATACCCAGCATGCCTAAGAGAAGTGGTTGAGGATGAAATAGCTAATCTCCTAGAGGAAGGGATAATAAGGCCATCGAAAAGTCCTTATAATTCACCAATCTGGGTCGTGCCCAAAAAACCCAAGGCTAATGGTGAAAAACAATATAGGATGGTCATCGACTACAAAAGACTGAACAGCGTGACAATATCGGACGCATATCCGATACCGGATATCAACGCCACGCTTGCTAGCCTAGGGAACGCTAAATATTTTACGACTTTAGATTTGACTTCGGGAAAGAAATGTTGGCTATAGTCTGGGCCTTAGACAACCTCAGATCTTACCTTTACGGAGCAAAGAAAATCCGAATATTCACCGACCATCAACCACTGACTTACGCCCTAGGCAACCGCAACTACAACGCGAAGCTGAAGCGTTGGAAGGCCAGGATAGAGGAGTACAACTGCGAATTGATTTACAAACCCGGTAAATCCAATGTTGTAGCAGATGCGCTCTCAAGACTCCGAATTGATAACGAGCAATTCAAATATCAAATAATCATAAATGTAGCCAGACCTGCCAATTCTTATGAGGAACCGCATCCCGGTTACTCTATACACTTTGCTGCAACTCCATACTTGGATAAAGACGCCTTGACGGATATTCTGAAGGCAAGACTCCAGCCCACCATTGTCAACGGCGTTAAGATTCCGGAACTTTGTATGCAGTTATTACAGAAAGTCTACTTGGAAACCTTTTCGAACTATAAAATTAGACTGACACAAAGATTGGTAGAGGATGTTAAGGACGAGAATCAAGTGTGGGAACTCATAAGTAAGGAACACAAGCGGGCACATAGAAATGCTCGAGAAAACAAGGAACAACTTCTTGAAAAATATTTTTTCCCTAAAATGAATAGCTTGATAACGCGCTATGTGAAGTCCTGTGACATCTGTCTAGCCAATAAATACGACAGACACCCGGCAACTCCTATGTTTCAGCCTACCCCAGTTCCATCCTATCCATGTGAAATACTTCATATGGACATTATGGAAATCCAAGGGAAGAAATTCATTTCATGTATCGACAAATTCTCCAAATTTGCCAAACTGTTCCACATAAAGAATAAGTCTTCTCTCCATCTAAGGGATAAAGTGATAAAAATCCTTCACTACTTCACTGTTCCAAAGATGCTAGTCACTGACAATGAGAGAAGCTTTCTTAGTCCAATAATGGTTAACTTTATTAAAATGCTAGATATTCAAATGTATCGGACCCCTGTCAACCGGAGCGAAATTAACGGACAAGTGGAGAGATTTCATTCAACAATTCTTGAAATCTATCAATGCTTGAAGGCTGAATACAAAGAACTAAAGCTAAGAGAACTTTTAAACATGTCTGTTGACCGCTATAACAACTCGATTCACTCTGTTACTGAAAGAAAACCATCTGATATGTTTTTTAACAGAAGTAACAGGGTGAACTTTCAAAATATGGCAAATTTCAGGATAAAGGTTAACCAAGAGCTGAGAGAAAAAATTCGGCAAAAACAAAAAAACCGAACTGCTTGGTACAATAAAAAAAAGACAAATCCCAAAAAATTTAAATAAGGGGACATAGTTTACACTTCCTTCAAGAGGATTCAGGGCAAGCATAAGCCACTGTATCGGAAGGAAGTTGTGGCCAAAGAAAATAAGGTTACTATTGTAACAGACACAGGCCGAAAGATTCATAAGACGCAAGTTAAAAATATATAAAAATAAAAGAATAGACATAAAAAAAGCACATATACATAAAAGCACAATAGCACATTCAATATACAAAAAAAATAATAAAAAAGCACTTACAAAAATGAAAGCACATACATAGATATAATAAATGAAACGTATACTATCTATGTTTATTCCTTAGAGAATACATACAATATATACAAAATCCATAAACAAAAAAAAAAAAAGGGGAAGGATGCCTTATCCTGTAAAATAAAACCCCTTACTTATTAATAATTATTCTCTTATTTTTTTCTAATATTAAAATTAATTCCGAAAGGAACATTAAAAATAAATACTTATCAATAATTATTCTCTTATCTTTTCTAGCATTAAAATTACTTCTAGGAAAATATTTTTTTATTTTTAGTGTGCAAATTAATTTTACAATCATTTTATTTTATTATGTAACTTATGTAATCTAGCCTGTAAGGCTGCAATTACATATATAAATTTAACAATTATCTCTCTCTTACACACATAAGATTAACCATTATGCTAGCAACAAGTGCTTAGGGACTCAACACCTTCAATTACAAAGCACCGCTCATTTCCCTGAAAGAAGGAAGAGGATGGATAATCGATGGTAACTTCAAGCTGGTGCATGTGATTGACCTTGGACATTTTGAGGAAATGCTTGGAAAGCTCGATGAAATAATAGACAGCAATCTTAAAGAACAGGATCGTAAGCAACTAATCCAATATCACCTCAATCAAACTAGAGAGCGCATAGATCTATTGAAAGGCAGATCACTTCGCAAAACAAGATCAATAAACTGGATTGGCAGTGCCTGGAAGTGGATAGCAGGCAACCCTGATGCAGCAGACTGGGATCAGATCCTTCGGACCGAAGAAAAAATTGCACTCAACAATAATCAACAGTACAAAATAAACAACAAGATATTTGGCATCACTGCAGAAATAACGGGAAAAATCAATCTTCTCATAAGCAGGGTCAATAATGGTATAAAGGATACGATTTCCGGCAGAATTGAACAAGACATTTTAAATGAGATACTCGTAGTTAAAGGAGAAATAAATAAAATCGTATGTGCTTGCCAGATCGCAAAGAAAGGCCTTATTAACACCAATCTATTGGATAAGGAGGAAATTGGTAGGCTTGTCAATGAAATTGAGACTCTGCCTTATGCCAACGAGATCGAGGCAATAGAGTATGGGACACCAGCTGTTTTTACTAACGAGACAATGTTGCTCTACATACTATCTATGCCCAAGGTTAGAAAAGATGAATTCAACCTCTTACAAACAAGAGCATCGATCATAGGGAACAAGCAAATTGATCTTAATTTCAACAGAATGCTAGTCAACCATCAAGAGACGTACGGTATTATAGATAGTTGCCTTTCAATAAGTAACATGACAGTTTGTAGCGAAACCGCATTAGAGAAAGTTCCTGAAGAAGATTGTGTGGCAAGATTATTAAAAGGAGGTTCGGCAACCTGTACATACCGTACGAACACAAGAAAGGTTATTGAACTCATCAATTCGGATACGATATTCCTGACTAATTTTAAGGGTGAAGTCAAATCTAATATTTTCCAGAGATCTCTTGAGGGCACCTTTATCCTACAGATCCAAAATGAAACAGTACAGTTGAACAACAAAACCTTCAGAAGCCACAGCATAACGGCCCTACAAGCCCTTCCGCCTGTACTGACGAAAATTACAAAACAGGATAACAAGATGGACCTAGGTTATGTGCATAACATTCGTCTAACAAACATCGAACGTCTAAGTAACCTCGATGAAAGATTTAAGATCTCCCTAATTGCAAAAGCTATAATAGTCCTATTTCTCATAATTACTATACATTACCTTTGGCGAAAGATGCATCTGAAAATCAGCTTTCCATCGATTCCTATTTTCCTATCCAAGGACAGCATCCTACCCCACAGAAACCCCTTAACCAGTCATCCAATACGGACCCCAGAGCTGATCTACGGGACGTAGGTTTTTGAAGGGGGAGGAGTTAACACGTCGCATTTACATGCGCTCTGTTATGATTTTCCAGCTCAGCAAATCATGCTTGAGCAAGTTATGGTTTCCCACGATTGGCGAATATCATATATCGTCCCTTTGGGGTAAATGCACGGGAACGTTCAAGGTCGCTGAATCAGCGAATCATCGTGGTATATGGCATATGGTTAAGCTTAGGTTTAGGAAATAGATTGTAATTAGTTTTAGTCTTATCGTCAGGAGCATAGAGAATAGTCGAATTAAACCTTAATAATTAATATTATAAAATACCCGCTCTTTTATTTCAGTAAGTCGAACCGTTGGGCCAACCCCTTGGTTGGCGTTCGCGTTTTTTTTTGGAATAACGGATCGGCAATCCGTTTATTATGTATGAAGGAAAGTTTCAAGGAAAAGTTTTTTTTAAGGATTTCTCTGTTTTCATGTTTGAGGGTGGAGAATATATTTTTTTTATGGACGACTGTTTTGAAACAGGTAGACTTAATTGCATTCTTGCGCCCGTCTCGATCTTTTAATAATGGCAAGAATTTTCGTTTTTGCTAGTTTCGAGGAATTTTGGTTGGGATAAAAAATGTAGGTGGATATGAAGGAAATAGGTACCTATCTCTTGTTACTTTTTGGGGTGGAGAATATTAGACGCGTTTTGTTATAGCTTAAGATCCATACTGATCATCCCATAAAAATAAAACGATACGGATCTTGATGACAGCTGTGTTGTATACCTATCTCTATTTTGCTTACGTTGGTTCATTTTCTTTTTACTTTACACGGCATTTTATACTATCTACCTTACCACGAGAAGACATCTACCCGTATTAGTAACAACTAATTTTCAGATCTTCAAAATAGATCCAGATAGAGAGCAGGGTCCCAAATTGTTGTTGTATTACGTGTTTGGTACATAGGTTAGGAGGGGTGAAAATGCGGCGAGCCGCATCATCGCGCTCGGATCTCAATGGATCCATTGTGGTGCCCAGGAAATAGTTGAGGTGAAGGAAGAGGATGGTTGGGAAAAGGAGTAAGAGGAGTTTAGGTGTGGGTATTAAATGTTAAAAAATTATCCTGATCCAGGTCCGTAGATAATAAAACGTGGCTATTACCTACCTATTTTGTTTTATTTTTTTTTAAATTTATTCGGTAAATAAAAACAATGAACAATGCTTGGAAAAGCCAATTATATTACCTCATAAGGGCGGTCGATACAAAAACAGGAGTTGATTTTGAAATAAAATCCAGGAGCTCTAGGCAGGGAGTAATTTTTTCAAAGCTTAACCACAACTTGTGCAGCAATAGTTATTTCAGTCCAACTTGTCAAACAGCTTTGATTACACTTATCTTCAAAGCCAGAGCAGAGATACTAACTCTCAATTTCATCCCAAACAGGAGCGATCTTCCAGTAATTTGTGAACTTTGTAACCTGAGAGAAAAAGAGGATGTGCTTCACTTCATAGGTAGGTGCCCTGCCTTGATGGATATTAGAAGAAATGTTTACGGAAAAAAATCATCTTACAAACAACGAAATGTTGAATATATTAAATGGCCAAAATTGGGTGAACCTTTATAAATATATAAGCTGGGCTCTGCGATATAGAAAATCCATTGTTGATGAAATGTTCTAGATTAAATACATATACCGTAAAGCTATTTATTTATTTCTGAACTAGATATGTATATAATTTTAAATTTTGTTTTAATAAAATGTTGTCACTCTGGCAGACGGCGTAAGCCATGCTATAAAATGAATTATTGTACAAACTTTTATAAAGAAACAAAAAATTGAATAAAAGCCATTTATAATTGAAAATAAAAACAAATGCTTAGAAATACGTTTAAATGATAAATAGGTAAGCAGGTATCACGGAAATAGGCTTTCACGACAATGTACCCCCTACACCGATTACTAAGCAGTTACATATCAAAAATCCATACCTACCTGTTTACCTTCCTAATCTTTATTTTTATATAAATGTAATTATGTATATTTATTTCGTTAAGAAGGATAATTTTCCTCTTGCAAATTATTATCTTCAAAATTAGGTATACCTACCTACACCTATATTTTTTAATTCTTTTAGTTTCCAAATATAATGTTTTTATTGAAGAATATGTACCTATATGTATTCCTCCCGGTTAAAAGAAACAGCGCGTTAAAAGAGTATGCAATCGCTATTTGAATTTGTGTAATATGTACTGATTTTTTTTAAACTTCCGTTGATTAAAAATCATTCTTTTTTAATATTCCATTTCATAAAATAAAACTTCTCATTTCTTTAAATCGAAGGTTCTATAACTCGAATTTTTTTTCTCACATTTTGAGAGTTTGACTTATATGGAAGTTACACTGTATTTGATTTTTATCTTTTTGAGCTATTTTGACTGATGACAGAAAATATTGATTCAAATATTAAATATTATTAATTAAATACAACCACAGATAGTCGAGTTACAAAGAAATCGCATCCAGTACAAATAAAAATGACAATATTATGTGCTTGCAAGCTCTTCTCCTTTTTGCTTTAAATAGAGTCGGTAAACCAAACTATCTACTGATGACTGTTACGTTTCGTTTTGTATCTATGTCTATATGTGTTAATGTATCTTTTTCAACATCATACAATAGTATACTGCTCACAAAATTGATCAAAGTGGGACCTATATAGCTCTACGTCCCGCACGTTAAAAAAGTTATAATTTTTCTTTGCTCTGCATGCTTATTTTGCTGCCTTATTCTGACTTAGCATTTTTTAAGAAATCTAAAATAAAAAACCAACCTCACTTGAACTTAAAATATAAAAATGTGTTTTTGAAAAATTCTTATATTAAAAACCTGCTAAATTGATATTTCGACCACGATTAGCAAATGGTTTCAATTTTTCAACAAGTCCTGGAAAACGTCTTGATATAGACATCATTGCTGTACATTGTTCACAAGCTTCTCAGTTTAATTTCAATGTCTTAATCGATTGCAAGTCAATTCACATTTTTATCATTTCAAGGTGCCAACAAAATAAATAGGTAGCTGCATCAAATTGGCTATAAGTCGAGAAATATCTACTGTTTTTTTTTTCAAAAATAAAGTATTTATGGAAATTATTTTAAATTTTTAAAGCTTACTTCAATACTGTGGTGTTTGGGAGGAACATGATAACTCCATTTAAAGATTTGCGTCTTTACGTCCACTTTACATCGAGCTAGAGCCTATAAACGGATGCACCGATTTCTTTCAAATTTGAAACATTTTTCAAAATTACAAACTGCCTATTTGGTCGATAAAATTCAGGATTTGGGTGATCATGTATAGCTCTCCGGAAATGGCTTATAACTTTGGTAATTCTTTTTTTTATCTTCAAGGCTGAGTTATTAAATAAAAGATAATATAACAAAGATTATATTTTTATAGAAAATATATCGATTGGAATGAACATTCAATTATTATAAGAGGTGCAATTCTTCAATGTTTAAAGGAATCATGATACCTAAATTGTAATGTAAATGCAAAAACACAGTTAAATTTTTTGAGTTTTAATGTAACTATTCAGTATCCTAAAAATAAATATCTATACTAAAGAAAAACTCTTCTCTAAGAACAAACCTAGTAAATCTGTCTGTAGGCATCTATTTTGTTTTAAACAAGTACGTATGTACATTGGTAGGTATAAACTTTTTTTTTTTTATTTTTTTTTTTCAATCGTCGAAGAATAAAAAGTAGGTAGTTAGAGTAAGTAAAGGTATATTCGCAAATGATGTGTAACATATCTTTGTATCGATTAAAGTTATTGTATAGCTAAGATACTATTTATTGGATATTTAAAGCATAAACTAAGATTCATTATACCATAATAATGATACCTTTTATTTCTTAATATTTACGTTTTTTATTGATTTTCTAGGCTAATTTGCTCGAAAATAGCGATATTTTTTCGCTGTCAATTATAATTTATACATATCTATTTCTAAGCATTTGTTTTTATTTACCGAATAAATAAATAAAAACACAAACAAAATAGGTAGGTAATAGCCACGTTTTATTATCTACGGACCTTGATAAGGATCATTTTTTAACAACAACTTGGGATCCTGCTCTCTATGTGGATCTATTTTGAAGATCCGAAAATTAGTTGTTACTAACGCGGGTAGATGTTTTCTCGTGGTAAGATAGGTAGTATGAAATGCAGTGTAATGAAAAAAGACAACGAATACATGAAAATGAACCAAAGTAAGCAAAATAGAGATAGGTATACAACACAGCTGTCATCAAGATCCGTATCGTTTTATTTTTATGGGATGATCGGTATAGATCTTAAGCTATAACAAAACGCGTCTAATATTCTCCACCCCAAAAAGTAACAAGAGATAGGTAGGTACCTATTTCCTTCATATCCACCTACATTTTGTATCCCAACCAGAATACCTCGAAACTACCAAAAACGAAAATTCTTGCCATTATTAAAAGATCGAGACGGACGCAAGAATGCAATTTAGTCTACCTGTTTCAAAACAGTCGTCCATAAAAAAAAATATATTCTCCATCCTCAAACATGAAAACAGAGAAATCCTTAAAAAAAAAACTTTTCCTTGAAACTACAAAAATTCTCACAAGGAATAAAACAAAAATTCTTGCCAAAGATCGAGACGAATGAAAAATTGAAAAAAAAAAACAGAAGTACCTAGGTAACCATTGCAAAATGTATCTTGTTACGACGGACGTATTCATTAAATCGGTGCATACACATTTCACACCAACCTATCTATACCTACCTAACTATAAATCAGCTTTCCTCACAAGTTATGAATTCACCTGTACCTAAATAAATTATTGAAAATGATTTTTTAATTTCTCAAGGAATACAAAACAACCTCACAAAAATAAATAAAACCAAAAGAAAATCGCTGCTACCTTTTACGAAGATCGCGATTTGCGATGAAACAAAAAACAACGAAAACATTTGTTTGTCCTTGAGATATATGCATTTTGAAGAGATTTCAAATTTCAAATTGTTTCCAGAGAGATTTTTCGCTCTCGCTCTTTAAATTGACCAATGCAACATTTCGCAACATGTTGTCGTATCCAATATCAGATACGGACGGTTTTATTTTGGGTTCACTTTGCTTGAACTGGATGCGACATCTTGGTATTATATTATCATTGATGAGATAAATTTATCAGATCTTCAGAAAAATATTCTCATACAAATTTTGACAGCTCGTTTCTACAGAGATAAAGTTATATGGTTTCTGAGGTTTATCTGAGTTTTCCGCCGTTGCATGGATACCCTTTTTGTAAAAATCCCGGCCACCCACATCAATGAGTGTAGGAAAAGGTAATGCAATAACAATAAAAACAAAATAACTCGAATTAATTTTCATCAATAAACCAAAATCGAAATGAGCATTCGGGAAACCATTCAGAGGCCGGAACCAGTGGCAGGCTTCGGACACAAACTTAATCTGATCTCGCCACATCTTTCATATAAACTTAAATAAAAAAATTAGTAGAGTAGATTAAATAAAAATTTCATCCGAAACCTTGCTAAATCCTCAACCTTCAAAATTTCTCATAGATGGTGGTAGTGAAATTAGTCTGATTAAAATAGATAAATTAAAACCAGAACCTCCCATTGACTCAAACATTATTCATTCATTATCTGGTATTACAGATTCCGTGATTCATACTAAGGGTGTTATATACTTACGCATAAACCTACCCCAAAATATTATTATTATTTCTTATCCCTTTCACGTTGTAGATAAAAACTTCCCTATAAGCACTGATGGAATCATAGATAACAATTTTCTAGATGATAATAAAGCTCAAATCGACTATAGGACTAAAATGCTTACATTCTCTTTTAAAAATTTAATTATTGAATATGATTTAATCCTTTCACATTTAGTCACTATCCCACCTAGACCCAAAATCGTAGTCCCTGTTCTTAAAGAAGTTAATGTGGACAGTAAATGTCTCTCCCAACAATTTTCTAATGGAATATATATTGGCAATAGCATTACTCCTGCCAATAGTTCTATCTATAACATATATGTCGTTAATTCTTCTGAATCTCCTATTGAATTTAATATTAAATACCTTATATTGGACGAAGTCTCCAACTATAACATTTTACGAATTCAAAATTATCCTGAATCAGATGATAGAATCCAATCTAAAAAAGACCTAGTGGTGACAGATAACATGTCAAAGAAAGAAAAAGAATCAATGCTAAATATATGTATCTTGTATAGCGAACTCTTACATCTCAAAGGAGACAAACTTACTCATACCTCTTCAGTCCAACACCCAATCCTTACCCCTGATGCTTCACCTACTTATATTAAGCCCTACAGGTTGCCGGAAGCTATAAGACAAGAGGTTGACAAACGCATGATCGTTGTTCCCAAAAAACCTGATAAGGACGGTAATAATAAATGGAGAATCGTTGTCGATTTTCGCAAACTCAATGACAAAACTGTCGGTGATGCAATTCCATTACCCAACATAACTGATATCCTAGATCAGTTGGGAAGCTCAAAATTTTTTCTACTTTGGATCTCGCCAGTGGATTCCATCAAATCCAAGTTAGATCGGAAGATAGAGTGAAGATAGAGTGGAGTTTACCGAAGCAAGCTACCGTGAGTGGACGTGTGCGAGAGTGGTGGAGCGAAAACTTGCCAAATACCCCCAGTACCACAACAAAAATTAAATATCCTGTTTTTTTTCTGTGCCCCTATGCGCCCCTTATCAAAAAAAATAAAATACTAAATACCTAATATTGTTTAAACCCAAATAAAAACTAAAAAAAAACAAATCGCGCCGCGAAAGTAAAAGAAAAAACAATATCCCATAATTAAATGTTCACAATTAAACAGTGCAAGTGAAAGTGCCAGTGTTCAGTGCGTGTAAAAAACAACAACAACAAGGTCAACCGTACATCGAAGATGACGATGCACAACGCACAAACATCATAGCACAGCGGTAAATTTCCCTACCTCTCCTTCCCACATCACTCACAGTGCTTTGGCTTCGTCATTACATGCATACATACAATGCTTGTAATCGATTAAGCCAAGGCATATCACATAAATAGTTGGTATTGATTTTGGGTATCCAGGGGCGGATCAGTACATTTGCTGTTAAGGCATAACACTAGTAGTATTTGTACTGTGAAGTCATTTTGGGGCCCAAAGTTGATACCAGCTTAGTTAATTGTCTGATTTGGTTTTTTGTGTCTGTTTTTTCGTAATGGTAGGTGAATTTAGGGTTGATTACAGCAACATTCGGGGACTTAGGTAGAATTTTTGTGCTGCATATGTCCATACTGCGAAAAACAGGCCAGCTGTTTTGGCACTAAGCGAAACCCAGGTAGGGGAAAATACTGATCACTCGGAATTCAGCCTACATGGTTATAGCTTAGTGCCTCTATTTTTCCTACATCATGGTCTCGCCGTGTATGTTCGAAATGATGTTGCTTATCAGCTTCAGCCACAATATGGTTCATGTTGGAATACCAACTTTAATTTCATGTGGTTTAAATTCACTGTCCATAAGCGCATCATGCTTACTTGTTTTATTTATCGTAGTCCTAGTTTGGATAGTAATTCGACTCCTAATGAATTTGATGCACTATCCGACTCCATCCAGAGAATTATTTCGCATTTTCCGCACCGTGAAATCGTTGTTACGGGCGATTTCAATGTACATAATTCTTCGTGGCTACGCTATTCGGGTCAGACAACACGCGAAGGAAGGTATGCCGAGATTTTTGCTGAGTTAAACAACATGACTCAGCTTGTTGACGAGCCCCACTCTAGACTTGTTCCTTACTTCTGACCCTGATAAATACACTATTAGTCTATTACCGCCTCTAGGCTCATCAGACCATTGTATCATATCTGCTAATTTCTCGTGTCAACAAAACTCCGTTAAAGAAAAAACTCCTAAAGGAACCGTTTGGCAATACGAGAAAGCCAACTGGGACTGTCTAAATATTTTCTTCAGGAACTTTAACTGGTCACTATGCTTCCTCGATAGTGACGTAGATTCCAGCGCAGATATGGTTGCAAATTTAATTCTTTGTGGAATGAGAAATTTTATCCCGAACAGGGTAAAATCTATCAAACCCAAAGAAAACTCATGGTTTGATTCGAGCTGCAAAGAGGTTATTAGGGTCAGAGAAGTAAGTTTCCGAAGTTACAAAGCCAACCCAACTGAGGAAAACCGGAAAAAGTTTCAACAAGCTAGAAAGACCTGCAACGTTCACATTCGACGAACCAAATTTCTACATGATCAAAAATTACGGCAAAAAATACTACAATGTCCCAGAGGTAGTAAAAATGTTTGGTCATTTGTAAAAAAAATACGAAATACCACCTCGTCCTTGGTTCCAACGCTCGTCTCCAACGATACTCCTTTTGTCAGCTCACTCGATAAAGCCAATTTGCTTGCAGCACAGTTTGCTGTTAATTCGACGCTGCCAGAAGAAGATATGACTCCACCTGTACTTGAGAGCGTAAACGATTTTATGGGGCAAATCTTCTTTCGCACTCGTGCAGTTGCTAGAGTTCTGAAAGATCTCGACATTCACAAATCCGCTGACCCGGATAGTATCCCTCCCATTGTTCTGAAGAGGTGTTCTTCAACGCTGGCAAAACCACTGCGTAAGCTTTTCCATCTGTCCTACACTACTGGTCTCTTTCCGAGTGGATGGAAAACAGCATTTGTCCAGCCTGTCCCTAAAAAAGGCGTGTCTTCTTGCCCCTTCAACTATCGACCAATTGCACTTACGTCCCTTCTTTCCAAGGTCATGGAAACGCTGATTAATCATCAGCTTAAGAAATATCTCGAAGAACGAAAGCTTCTTAATGACCGTCAGTATGGCTTTGGTAGCAATAGGTCCACCGGCGATCTGATGGTATATCTCTCCGAACAGTGGAACAAATCTTTACATCGTTTTGGCGAAAGTAAGATTATTGCACTTGATATTTCAAAAGCATTTGATAGAGTTTGGCACCAAGCTCTCTTATCGAAAACGCGTGCATTTGGTATCGATGAATCTCTTCTTCGTTGGATTAGAAATTACCTTTCGGACCGATCAATACAAGTTGTATTGGACGGTTTCAAGTCTGATATCTACAAAATAAATGCTGGTGTGCCCCAGGGCTCCGTTTTGTCTCCGACCCTCTTCCTAATATTCATGAATGATCTGTTATCTGAAACTTCTAATCCATTAAACTGTTTTGCTGACGACAGTACCATCAGCTTTTCATATTCGTTTCAAGATTCACGTCCATGTTCTTCAGATGTGGAACTTCAACGGCAGCGTATGATAAGCTCATTAAATTCTGATCTCGACAGCATTGTCCAATGGGGAATCAAAAACCGTGTAGAATTTAATGCTTCCAAAACTCAATGCTGTCTCCTGTCGTTAAAGCGGAACCCGCCCCCCATGCCGCTATCCATGAGCGGTTCTTGGATAGAGGAAACTGAACAGCTTTCAGTACTCGGTATGTGTGTCACAGACTACTTTTTGTGGAACGACCATATATTTGACATAGCCAAAAACGCTGCTCAGTGTTTAGGTTTTCTCCGTCGATACAAGAAATTTTTCTCCCCTTCTGATCTGGCCGTGATCTACAAAGCCTTTATTCGTCGAAAACTTGAGTACAACTCCCATATTTGGGCAGGTGCACCAAAAACCCACTTGAGCCTATTGGATAGAATACAAAAGAGAGCTCTGAAAATGATAGGTGAAAGAACTATAACGGAAACATTTACATCTCTTGAGCACCGTCGCAATGTTTCATGTCTATCATTATTCTACCGCTATTTCTATAAACAGTGTTCTAGTGAAATAGCCAGTTGCATTCATCCCCTTAAACAATTCAACCGTAATACCCGCGCTTCTAGGAATGCCCATCAGTTTACCCTTGAGCCCAACTTCGGACGTACTGTTAAGTACAGAGATTCTTTCCTTAGTCGCACTACACGAATGTGGAATGCTCTACCCAGCCCTGTTTTCCCCTCCTATTGTGATCTTCAGACATTTAAAACCAATGTGCATCGGTATCTCCTTTTCAATCCCCTCCAATCTACCTAATCGCTCGTGCTGTGTATATCATATCAAGGGTAGTCACAACCCCTTTAGTGCGCGCTAAATTAAAAAAAAAAAAAACACCTTCTCTTCACCATTTAGTCATTACGAATTCATTAAAATGCCTTACGGATTAAAAGGTGCCCCAGCCACCTTCCAAACGTTAATTAATTATGTATCGACTGGTCTTCAAGGTATAATAACTTTTGTATATATAGATGACATAGTGGTCTATGGTAAGACTTTAGAAGAACACAATTCAAAACTAAAAGAAATACCCTAAAATTGCAACCCGATAAATGGCAGTTTTTGCGAACAGAACTCACCTACCTAGGACACGTCATAAATGAATCAGGTATCAAAACCGATCGGCGGTCAGCCATCATCTGAATAGGGGGAATAACATGCAGCATACGAAAACATGCACGTGCCGTAACTATTCGGGATTGGTGGAAGTGTGATCATAGCCTCTTCGCGGCGGCAGCTAGAAACAAGCCTTTAAAAAGGTTTGGCTAATATGATCGGGCTGTTTCCATAGGTTGGCAACAGGCTAATTCCTTGTTTCGTAAAACTAAACGAATTTCGAGGCCTACAACAAGCCTCGGAAATGGACTGATCTCACGACGACAACCCACGCAAAGAAAACGGAAAAACGATTTACGAATTTTCTTATGGAACGTACGATCGCCCTGTAGAGCTCGAGCTGCTCAGCAGCTAGCCGATGCCCTGTCAAAATATAAAGCTGACATAACAGCACTACAAGAAATTAGATGGACAGGGAATGGTGTTCTACAGAAGAAAGATTATGACTTATATTACAGTTGTCATACAAAACACCATGTGCTCGGGGTAGGCTTCCTAGTCAGCGAAAAAATGAAGTCTGCCATCATCGGCTTTAACGCTATAAGCGAAAGGCTATGCACCCTTCGCGTGCGAGGCAAATTTAAGAACATCAGCCTCATTAACGTTCACGGACCTACGGAGGAGTCCTCAGACGAAGAAAAAGAGACTTACTACGAACAAGTCGAAAGGGCCCTCAATGCCTGTCCAAGGTATGAAGTAAAAATCATCCTTGGGGATTTGAATGCAAAAATAGGTCGGGAGCCGGTATTCAGACATTACGCAGGCACCCATAGTTTGCATGAGAACACTAACGACAATGGACCTGCGAGTACCAGGTTCCCGCGTAAAGATATCCACAAAGCCACCTGGGTATCACCTGATACCTCACCGTCGCCACTACTCGAACTTGATGACGGTACGAACGTACCGAGGTGCCAATATCGACTCGGATCACTATCTTGTTGGTATGGTTTTCCGAGGGCGGATTGCCTTGCGAAGACGTATTGCACCCGCCGATGAGGTTCGAATCAACATGGCTGCTCTGCGCAATAAAAACACCAGTAACACCTTTGGTAATGCGTTAGGACTCGCCCTAGAACTGGGTAGAGTAAGTCCTGGAGCCAGTATGCTGCGCGTAGATGAGAAGTGGACACGCCTTAAGAATACTGTCATTAGTACTGCCAACTCCATCTTAGGCAGCAGTCGTAGAAATCGGAACGACTGGTTTGATGATGAATGCAAGCTAGCGACTGAGCGTAAGAATGTTGCGTACCGAGCAATGCAACAATCTCATAGAACGTGGGCACGCGAAGACGAATATAAAGAGCTCAGAAGAATTGAAAAACGGCTTCACAGACAGAAAAAATCAGCCTGGGAGAAGAACATAATCTGTGAAATAGAGAAAAGCCGAGAGCGAGGTCCGCACCAGGCGCGGAAGTTCTACCAATCCGTCCGAAACATGACGCAGTACACACCACGCTGCACATACTGCAAGGACGGAGAGGGAAATCTGATCACCGATCCTCAGAGCATACTGGAGCGATGGGAAGTGTACTTCAATGAATTGCTAAATGGTCAGCTCACTGCAGAAGTGGAGGCTCCACTACTTCAAGAAGAGTACCCTATGTTGCCGCCACCAAGCATAGAAGCGGTTGAGAAGGCTATAGGCCGGCTAAAGAAAAACAAAGCCCCGGGAGCCGATGGTATACCAGCCGAACTATTTCAACACGGTGGGCCAGCCTTACGTCAAGCAATTCATGAGATTATAGTGCACGTGTGGGAGCATGAAGAAATTCCAGAAGACTGGCGAAAAGGTATCATTTGCCCCATACATAAGAAGGGAGATGTCACAACGTGCAGCAATTATAGAGGTATCACGTTGTTGAGTACCGCCTATAAGATACTCTCCTCTATCCTACAAGACCGGATAACCCCATACGCTAAAACCATCATCGGACAATATCAGTGTGGTATCATTCCAGGCAAATCAACAACTGATCAGATCTTTACCCTTAGGCAGGCGATGGAAAAATGTCTAGAATTTAACATCCCAACATACCACCTGTTTATAGACTTTAAGGCCGCCTACGATAGCATAGCCAGGGTAGAACTTTACAAAGCCATGAGAGAATTCGGCATCCCAAATAAATTGACACGACTATGTAGGTTGACCATGACCAACGTAACAAGCCAAGTAAAAATAGCCGGATTGCTATCCAAACCAATCAACATCTTTAATGGACTCCGACAAGGGGATGGTTTGGCCTGCCTGGCGTTGGAGAAAGCAATCCGTGACTCTGGCACGGCAACAAGAGGGGCCATCGTCAACAGGTCCAGCCAGATACTGGCTTACGCAGACGACATCGACATCATCGGAAGAACTGAGCAAGCTGTACATGATTCCTTCATCCAGATCGAGCAGGCTGCACATTAGTGAAGGTAAAACAATGTACATGGTGGCGTCGAATGCGAGAGGAACAGTTGTTCAAACAATCAAGGTAGCGGAGCACGAATTTGAAGTGGTGCAATCCTTTAAATACCTTGGGTCAATAGTAGCAGCCGATAACAATATAGAAGAAGAAATACGCGGGCGGCTTCTCAAATCCAACAGAGCCTACTATAGTCTGTCAAAGCTCTTCAAATCCAGAAATCTCACCATAACTTCAAAACTGCTGCTGTACAGGACCATGGTCCTGCCAGTACTCACATATGGATCCGAGACTTGGGTGCTTAGCAAAAGGCACTCCGACCTTTTAGCCGCGTTCGAGAGAAAAGTCTTAAGGAGAATTGTTGGCCCCATATGTGAGGAAGGACGATTCCGGAGACGGTACAATCATGAATTGTACGCAATCTACCTTGAAGCAGATATCGTGACAAAAATTAAGCTCGGTAGACTCCGGTGGGCAGGGCACCTAGCTCGCATGAGCGAAGAGGAACCTGCTCGGAAAGTTCTTTGTGGTACATTCTATGGTAGACGACAGCGTGGTAGACCATGCTTGCGCTGGAGAGGTGGCGTAGACCAGGACGCCCGGAGCCTTGTGGTGCGCAACTGGATGGCGGCGGCTCGAGACCGGGATGGGTGGAGAGACTTGTTGAAGGAGGCCAGGACCGGACCCCGGTTGTCGAGCCGACGATGATGATGAAACCCAGGTTATAACTTAGTGCCTTTATTTTTCTCACACCATGGTCTCGCAATTTATGTACGTAAGGATGTAGCTTATCAGCTTCAACCGCAATATGGCCCGTGTTTAAATACAAACTTTAATTTTATGTGCTTTAAATTCACTGTACATAAGCACATCATTCATACATGTTTTATTTATCGCAGCCCAAGTTTGGATGGTAATTCGACTTCAAACGAATTCGATGCACTATCCGACTTCATCCAGAGAATTGTTTCCCACTATCCGCACGGTGAAATCGTTGTTACGGGCGATTTCAATGTACACAATTCTTCGTGGCTGCGCTATTCTGGTCAGACAACACCCGAAGGAAGGTATGCCGAGATCTTTGCTTAGTTGAACAACCTGACTCAGCTTGTCGACGAGCCTACTCGGATTCCTGACGTTGCAGGTCAATCCGCCAACACTCTAGACTTGTTTCTTACCTCTGACCCTGGTAAATACACTATCAGTGTATGATCGCCTCTAGGCACATCAGACCATTGTGTCATATCTGCCAATTTCTCGTGTCAACAAAGCCCAGTTAAAGAAAAAAGCCCCAAGAGAACCGTTTGGCAATACGAGAAAGCCAACTGGGACGGCCTCAACGATTTCTTCAAAAACTTTAACTGGTCACTATGCTTCCTCGATAGTGACTTAGACTCCAGTGTAGATATGATTACAAAGTTAATTCTTCTCGGAATGAGAAATTTTATCCCGAACAGGGAAAAATCTATCAAACCGAAAAAAAACGTATGGTTTGATTTGAGCTGTAAAGAGGTTATCAGGGTCAGAGAAGTAAGTTTCCGAAGTTACAAAGCCAACCCCACTGAGGAAAACCGGAATAAGTTCAAGCAAGCTAGAAAGACCAGTAACGGTCATATTCGACGAACCAAATTTTTGCATGATCAAAATTTAAGGCAGAAAATACTGCAATGTCCCAAAGGCAGTAAAAATGTTTGGTCTTTTGTAAAAAACAATCGAAATACTACTTCGTCTTCGGTTCCAACGCTCGTCTTCAACGACACCCCCTTTGTCAGCTCACTAGATAAGGCCAATTTGCTTATTATGCTTGTTAATTCGACGCTGACTGAAAGTGATATGCCACCTCCTGTACTTGAAGATGTTAACGATTTCATGGGAGCAATCTTCTTTCGTACACGTACTGTTTCAAGAGTGTTGAAAGATCTCGATATACAAATCCGCTGGCCCAGATAGTATCCCTCCTATAGTTCTGAAGAGGTGTTCTTCTTCGCTGGCAAAACCACTGCGTAAGCTTTTCCATCTGTCCTACTCTACTTGTCTCTTTCCGAGTGGATGGAAAACAGCATTTGTCCAGCCTTTCCCCAAAAAAGGCGAATCTTCTTCCCCCTCTAACTATCGCCCAATTGCACTTACTTCCCTTCTTTCCAAGGTCATGGAAACGCTGATTAACCATCAGCTTAAGAAATATCTTGAGGAACGAAAGCTTCTTAATGACTGACTTTCATAGCAATAGGTCCACTGGTGATCTGGTGGTATATCTCACCGAACAGTGGCATAAATCTTAACATCGTTGTGGCGACAGTAAGATTATTGCACTTGATATTTCAAAAGCATTTGATAGAGTTTGGCATCAAGCTCTCTTATCAAAAATGCGTGCATTTGGTATCGATGAATCTCTTCTTCGATGGATTAGAAATTACCTTTCGGACCGATCAATACGGACGGTTTCAAGTCTGATATCCACAAAATAAATGCTGGTGTGCCACAGGGCTCTGTCTTGTCTCCAACTCTCTTCCTAATATCTGAAGTCTGAAACTTCTTATCCATTAAACTGTTTTGCTGAGGACTGTACCCTCAGCTTTTCATATTCGTTTCTAGATTCACATCCTTGTCCTTTTGATGTGGAACTTCAACGGCAGCTTATGATAAGCTCATTAAATTCTGATCTCGATAGCATTGTGCAATGGGGAAATACAAATCGAGTAGAATTTAATGCTTCAAAAACACAATGCTGCCTTCTGTCGTTAAAGCGAAACCCACCCCAAATGCCGCTATCCATGAGCGACACTTGCATGGAGGAAACTGAAAAACTTTCAGTTCTTGGTATGTGTATCACAGACCATCTTTTATGAAATGATCACATATTTGGTATCGCCAAAAACGCTGCTAAGTGTTTGGGGTTTCTCCCTCGATGCAAGAAATTTGTCTCCCCCTCTGATCTAGCTGTAATCTATAAAGCCTTCATTCGTCCAAAAATGGAATACAACTCTCATATTTGGGCAGGTGCTCCAGTAACCCACTTGAATCTATTAGATAGAATTCAGAAGAGAGCTTTAAAAATGATAGGCGATAAAACTATAACGGAAACAATTGAAACCCTAGAACACCGCCGTAAAGTTTCATGTCTTTCATTATTTTATCGCTATTTCGATTATCAATGTTCTAGTGAAATAGCCAGTTGCATTCCTCCCCTTAAACAATTCAACTGTAATACCCGTAATTCAAGAAATGCGCATCAGTTTACCCTTGAGCCCAACTTCGGACGTACTGTTAAGTACAGAGATTCCTTCTTTAGTCGTACTACAAGAATGTGGAATACTTTACCCGGCCCAATTTTTCCTTGCCATTTCGATGTTCAGACATTTAAAACCAATGTGCATCGGTATCTCCTTTCAAATCCTCTCCCACTTTCCTAAACGCTCGCACTGTGTGTTAACATTATAAGGGTAGTCATAACCCCTTGAGTGCACGCAAAATATAAAAAAAAAAGCTGTATATGATTCCTTTATCCAGATCGAACAGGCGGCACAAAATCTGGGGCTGCACATTAGTGAAGGTAAAACAAAGTACATGGTGGCATCGAATGCGAGAGGAACAGTTGGTCAAACAATCAAGGTAGCGGAGCACGAATTTGAAGTGGTGCAATCCTTTAAATACCTTGGGTCAATAGTAGCAGCCGATAACAATATAGAAGAAGAAATACGCGGGCGGCTTCTCAAATCCAACAGAGCCTACTATAGTCTGTCAAAGCTCTTCAAATCCAGAAATCTCACCATAACTTCAAAACTGCTGCTGTACAGGACCATGGTCCTGCCAGTACTCACATATGGATCCGAGACTTGGGTGCTTAGCAAAAGGCACTCCGACCTTTTAGCCGCGTTCGAGAGAAAAGTCTTAAGGAGAATTGTTGGCCCCATATGTGAGGAAGGACGATTCCGGAGACGGTACAATCATGAATTGTACGCAATCTACCTTGAAGCAGATATCGTGTCAAAAATTAAGCTCGGTAGACTCCGGTGGGCAGGGCACCTAGCTCGCATGAGCGAAGAGGAACCTGCTCGGAAAGTTCTTTGTGGTACATTCTGTCTAGACGACAGCGTGGTAGACCATGCTTGCGCTGGAGAGATGGCGTAGACCACCGTGGGGTGCGCAACTGGATGGCGGCAGCTCGAGACCGGGATGGGTGGAGAGACTTGTTGAAGGAGGCCAGGACCGGACCCCGGTTGTCGAGCCGATGATGATTATGATGATGATCAAACCCGATCCACAAAAAATCGAATGTGAAAAGAATTTCGCTCAACCCGAAAATGCCATCGCCGTTACATTAAAGATATACAAAAATTTCCAAATCTCTTACTAATCTTTTACGCAAGGATGTTCGTTTTGACTGGACTCCTCTTTGTTCAAATTCCTTTCATGGATTAAAAGAAAGACTAATTAATCCGCCCCTTCTTCAATATCCTGACTTCACCAAAAACTTTATCTTAACAACGGATGCAAGCGATGTAGCTATTAGTAGTGTCCTTTCGCAAGGTGAAATTGGTAATGACCTTCCTATATCTTATGCATCACGAACTTTTAATAAAAGTGAAAAAAAATTATTCTACTACTGATAATGAACTTTTAGATATTGTTTGAACAATCAAACATTTCCGACCTTATCTGTTTGGTAGAATATTGCAACTGTAGACTGATCATAAACCTCTAGTTTATATTCACAACTGTAAAGATAAAAATTCCAGAATGATGAGATATCGCCTGTAGCTCGAAGATTTTGAATATGAAATCATTCATAAAAAAGGTGAACAAAATACAAACGCTGACTGTCTTAGCAGAATCGCAAATGACTCTTCGATGTGATACACATCCTCTTCTACTTCTTCTCAAAATTTGTCATCTTCATCATCTTTTATATCATCTGCAAGTACTAACTCTCGTTCTACATCTTCAACTTCAAATCCTGGTTCTACATCGTCACATCCTAATTCTTGCTCTCCACCAACAAATACAAATTCGTCTTCTTCAACGTCAACTACTAATGCTTCTCCATCATCCATAAAGTCAAATTCGTCTTCTTAATCTTCAATTTCTAATTTTTGTTCAAAACCGATTCCTAATTCTTGCTCAAAATCTTCAAATAAAAATACAAATTCTAATTCTTGTTCAACGCCTTTAGTCAAGTCATAACTACTAACGCTTCGAATATTCCTTCGTCAAAACCAGATTTTTCAGAAAATGAAATCAAAACTATTCTTAAGGAATTCCATTTAAATCCCATTGGAGAACACTGCGGTGTCAACAGAACCTTTAAAAGCATAAAATTATATCATAGTTGGAAGAATATGTTTTAAGATATAAAAAGCTACATTAAAAATTGCGAACCCTGTCAGAAAAACAAAGTAACAAAATACACCATGGAACCTATGGTTATAACTTCAACTTCTAAATACCCTTCGAAAAAAATTCTATTGATATCGTTGGTCACTATCCTATAACTAATAATGATAATAAATATCTTTTAGCATTCATCGATGATCTTACTAAATACACTGATGCGATTCCTTTACCAAATCAAGATGGGGAACACAATAGCTGCAGCATTCGTCAAAGAAATAATATTTCGCTGTGGCACTCCCAAATATGTGTTGTCGGACCAAGGACAAAACTTCCTTAGCGATATATTCAAAAATGTATGCAAGCTTCTAAAAATTAACAAACTCCAAACTACTGCATACCGACCGCAATCAAATGAAGCCACAGCGAATGAAGCCACAGAAACTTCGTCGAATATTTGCGTTGCTTCATCAATATATCCCAAGATGATTGGGATAATTGGATTTAATATGCCGTTTTCGTCCATAAGACTACTCCTAACACTTCAACTTCGTACACTCCCTTTGAACTGTAGACAAATTGAACTTCCTTTTAGTGCCCAGAAGTTTGTTACAACTATGATTTGTATGCCAATGAACTTAAATCAAGGCTTCAACATTGTCACGAAATCGCTGGGGAAAAACTTCTGAAGAGTGAGGAATCTTCAAAACTATAGGACGATAAAAACACAAAATCCTTTCAAATAGGAACGCTTGTTTTACTCAAAAATTAAAGCAAACCCTAAAATAAAAATAAAAAGCTTGTTCCTCTTTGGTCAGGACCCTACGAAATCTTATCTAAGTCAGAAGTAAACTCCGACATTAAAATTAAAAAATAAATAGTTAAAGTCTACAACAATAGACTCAAAATTTTTCAAGTTAATTAAAAACTTCAATCTCAATACTCTTTCCAGAAATGGAGATACCTTTAATTGTAATTTCTGTAACATAATCTTGAGTTACCAAATAATGATCAACAACGAGCAACTATATGAAATCATCGACTTTAAAAACAAGTCAGGAATATATTACGAACACGTTGGTAACCTTAAGCTTTTCTCTAATCAATGGAATTTACTCATATATACTAACCTTACCGAACTCAACTTTCAATATAATTCAATTTTATTGACCTATTAAAAAATTTCATCTTCTTGTAAACAACTTCTTTCTTCTCACGAACTCCAATCCCAATGCGAATCCCTTTCTACCCTTTCTACGTTGATACTTGATCGAATAAAATCGCAAGATCAAATTATTAATAAATACCTAGGAACCACCATAAAACCTATATTACAAAAGAGAGAATTAATAAATGCTATTGGTTCTAATCCTAATTTATCTAATCTAATTTATATCCAAGCAACTATTATAATCCACCAATTAAACCTTACAAATAACCAAATTATTAAAATTGAAAAAACTAGTAAAATCATTAAACAAATAAGCAATAACTCAAATATTAACAACATAATTAATAAATCCTTTTTTCAACTGAACGAACTTTTCACGATGTTCAACTCCTTATCAGAATATTATTATTCAACCAAAGAACACCTCCTTCACGCTATTTACTCCGCAGCCCATGGAAAACTTCATCCATACCTTATTATGATCCTTCTAAACTCACCAAAGAAATAACAAAAATACAATAACTCCTTCCAGTAGAAAGTCGCTTACCACTTTTTAATCTCCACACATTTTAATCTCCTCGAAACTCACGTTTACTACATTGACAACCAAATTAATTTTGTATTAACTATTCCTCTTACTTCTTCCAAAAAACTATGACGTTTAGAAAATGACTATTATACCAAATCTCATCGAAAACAAAACCTATGCAATTATAATCCTCGAAAAACCTTATCTTATCGTAGACTCTGAAAAACAATTGTATTTTCTCTATGATAAGCAAGACTTAGACAAATATCAAACAAATACAAAAAATAATTATCTTTGCGAAGGAAACGCACCAATCCTTTTCACATCTTCAAGCAGCGCCTGCGAACTTTCTATTCTGCCAAGTGAAATCAGTAATTGCAATATTCAGTTAATGCAGATACATCACCCAATTTTCCTTCAGCTATCAGACTCCAATTCTTGGATTTTCGTTTCCCCTAATCCAGACAGATAACCTAATAATTAAATGCCAAAATCTTAACTCCCAAATAAACATAAATGCAACTGGTATTCTTAAAATGCAACCAAACTGTATGGCAAATACAAGATATCAATCTTTAAGCTCCAAAACAAATTTCGAAACAAAAACCAATCTTAACTTTATTTCATCAAATCCTTATTATCTTTCGTTTAATATAACATTATCACAATTTGAGAAAATTCCCAGTTATGTGACAAAGTCTTTTAATATACATAACCAAATTGATGACCTTAATTCTATCAGTAAGAATATAGACAACCTACAAAATTCCCAGTTTGTATATTCGAATGCCGATAGTGATAATAAAAATACTACCTTCGTGTCCCTCCTTCTAAAGCTTTCCGCCGTACCCATAGTTATAATAATATGTTGCTATATCAGAAAGAACTCTATAAATAATAAAAACGAATCGGATTCATTGTCATTGCCATCGCCAGAAGTAAAAGTTGATCCAACCCCACTGACGAAGCCTCAATTAGAAATTTTAGACTATGTCTAACTAAATCATTCAACGACAACGACATAACAAGACAATCTTCAAAAATCTAGAAATTAGATTTTATTTTGATTTCGTTTATATTTAATGTCCTTCCTACTACCCCAATATCATATTTAAGAAGCTGTACTAACAATTTTGCTTTGCTATTTGCTTGGTTCACGGACGTTATGAATCAACACGTAAATGCTTTGCACACACTCAATACTGAAATCTTTAGCCGTTTTTTATTATCAGAGATGATCCATATAGATCATCAAAATACATGCATTACAACAACAACACGAGATCCTGCTCTCTATCGGGATCACGTTTCATGAACCAAAATTTTAGTTTTCGCTATTGCTTCTCTGCTTTGCAAATGGTTAGGAATTGTGAACTGTGTAGTGTAAAGAAAAAAGAAAACCAATAAACGAAAGGAAAAAAGAGATAGGTATACAACACAGTTGTCACTAAGATCCGTATTGTTTTATTTTCATAAGATGATCTTTATGGATCATCGGCGATAATAAAATACGGCTTTTCCTTCATTCAACACGAAGTATGAGCAACAACGACCGGAATACTTACGAGTATTCCCGAAGACAGTGTCTTCGTTTTTAACCAAACTTTGGTAAGAACAATCGTATTGTTTATTGTATTATATCGTGTTTTATATGGAGCAAATAGACAGAATTGAAAATGTCTAACAGTTCGTTTACTTTAAGTAAACTCTTGTCGGATGGTTGAGGCTATGACTGGGGACTGTGGTGAGGATGAAAACAATAAATAAATGAAGTACTATTGACTGCTTTTAAACGATGCAATTTCTTCTTGCGATTTTTAAGCACGTCGGCGAGGGACGTATGTGGTGGCCGGGGTAGACGAAATTGCTGAGGTTGAACAAATTGCAGAGTTATCGCTCATTCTTCTTTGTGCTTTTCCTTTTTGTTCGAATGTGTTTTATTTTCATTCGTCGTCGACTCAGATAACTTCGCTTAATCAAGTGGAGTAAAGAGTGCAGTGAGATGATACTTCTTCACTTGCACAAAGTAAACTTTTCATTAAAAATCGCTGTCGTGTAAAAGGTATTTGCAATTAGAAGGAAACCAAAGGAGAAACGAAGATTAAAAATCGCTGTAGTGTAAAAGCAGTAATTGCAATTTTTTTGCTGTCCGATGGCAGCAGAGTTGGTCGAAGTCGATATTGTTTTCCTTTGGTTTTTTTATTTTCTGACCTGATGCAATGCAATGGGTTAGTAGCTTATGTCGAATTCCTTACAACAAACAAATCGATTCTGTTTAGAAAAAATTAGATTTGTTTAGAAAAAAATCGATTTTTCTATAGACAAATGAAATCCTTAGTTTTTAGCAAGATTTACATGAATTTGCACACAACACTAAGAAGATTTGAGATTTGATTTTCAGTTGAAAGTTTTTGTTGGTACCGTAAAAAGATAACAAGAGTGTTTAATTCCACAATTTCAGTGAATAATAATGCAAATAAATAAACAAAAATGTGAGTTGGTTGGTTTATAATTAATTAGAAATAGCAGAATCCTTATCTTTAAAGACGATTAATTCTATCAGGCGAACACGGTGCGTCGCCGGTGTGTTCCTTGTCGGATTTAAAGAATTCCGAATTCCTTCTTCTTTTCATTATTAAATTGTAATTTTTTGTTACTTGGATAAAAAAAACAATTGTTTGTCGTTTTGCAAATATTCACTGAAATGAATTTGTTTGTAATCTAATCAAAGGAACGCGATAAATTATTTGCACTTTGAAATATGTATTTGTTGTTAACTTGTAGGTGCACAACTTTTGTGTAAAAATTCCCGTACACACACCATCACATAAAAAAAAAATCGATTTGTTCACAAATTCCTCACAACCAAAATAAATAGATAATCGATTTGAAATAGTTGTAAGGAATTCAACATTAGTTTCAAATCTTGGTTATTTGAAGGAAAGCCATGCATTCTTGCAAGTTAGTTGAATATTAAAGTCAAAAATATGCCGGGAAAATAAATTAACTATTGCCAAATATATTATTTAGGAGATATTGACATTTTTGAATACATATTTCAGTAATAATAAAGAGAAAATATTTTCGATGGTAGATATATGTTTAAGAAAAAATATTGTATTATCTACCATGACGTGGTAAAAGGGTTTTAAACCAAATTATGTACCTTAATGAATAATGCAAAGCAATCAGTGAAAATGAATACACCTAAGTGTCTACCCATTTTGCATGAGTGCGGGACGTCCCTGTACCAACCCCAGTAACATCAGCAGAAACCGAACCAACTCCAAAACCTCGTCTAGCTCCATCAAATCTTTCTCGTTCACTTCCAATTCCATCTTCTCACAGCAAAGCCAAAACTCGCACCACTCCAAGGTACAAGTTTCGTTCTTAAGGGGGGAGGTGTTATAAAGTAAAGGGTGATTTTTTAGCTGGTTTGGTTTTGGCAACACTGGTTTTGACAGCTGACGTGTGTTTAGTACCTTGTGTCACTGTCAAACAGCTTCAGTTTGGTTTGCAATTTAACCATGGATCGTCTTACAAATGAACAACGCTTGCAAATTATTGAATTTTACTATCAAAATTCGTGCTCGGTTCGAAATGTTCATCGCGCGCTGCTTCCATTTTATGATCGGCATTCTCGACCTTCTGAGCAGTCTATTCGGAAGATTGTGACCAAATTTCGCACCAAATTTACTTTGTTGGACATTAAACCACCAACACGTTTACATACTGTGCGTAGTGAAGAAAATATTGCGGCCGTATCAGCTAGTGTGACAGAAGACCGCGAAATGTCGATTCGGCGCCGTTCCCAGCAGTTAGGCCTTTGTTACAGCACTACGTGGAAAATTTTGCGGAAGGATTTGGGCGTAAAGCCTTTTAAGATACAGCTGGTGCAAGAACTAAAGCCAGCCGACCTACCACAACGCCGAATTTTTGGTGAATGGGCTCTTGGAAAGCTGGCCGAGGATCCGCTTTTTTATCGAAAAATTGTGTTCAGCGATGAGGCTCATTTTTGGTTGAATGGGTACGTAAATAAGCGAAATTGCCGCATTTGGAGTGAAGATCAGCCAGAAGCATTGCAACAGCTACCAATGCATCCCGAAAAAGCCACTATTTGGTGCGGTTTATGGGCCGGCGGCATTATTGGCCCATATTTCTTCAAAGATGATGCGAATCGCAGCGTTACTGTCAATGGTGAACGCTACCGAGCGATGATAACAAACTTTTTTTTGCCCGAAATGGAAGTTCTTGACTTGCATGATATGTGGTTTCAACAAGACGGTGCCACATGCCACACAGCACGCGAAACAATGGCGCAATTGCGAGGCGAGTTTGGTGAACAGTTAATTTCACGTTTCGGGCCGGTCAATTGGCCGCCTAGATCGTGCGATTTGACACCATTAGATTATTTTTTGTGGGGGTATGTCAAGGCTAATGTCTATAGGGACAAGCCCGCTTCGATTGACGCACTGGAAGCCAACATCCATGCATTCATTCGTGAGATACCGGCCGATATGTGTGAAAGAGTATGCCAAAATTGGACTCAGCGGATGGGCTACCTGAGACGCAGCCGCGGTCAACATTTGCATGAAATTATCTTTAAACATTAAATTGCAAGGTTCAAACTATCGATTCAAATAAATATTTCATTCATTTTTTCGAATCTTTTGTGTTTTTTTTTTTTTAAAGTTCTAAACCTCTTAAAAAATCACCCATTATTACAATTTTTCTGATAAATACCATTGTTTTTGTAAACAATTCTAAATCAATAATTCATTGCTTTCGAAGCTTAAATAATACTTATGTAATTTTAGCTATATAGAGATTAGAAACATTAATATTTTTTGAACAACAATTATAAAGTAAAATTAAAGCTATATGAGCGACGATACTAAACTGTGTGGACGTGTTTTTTATTCGCTCCAATAAATCAGTCCCATTCCAATTTACCGATTAATGTATCAAAAAAGTTGTAATTTAAACTCTTTTGTATATTTTTTGACTATATTCTTTGACTTTGTTTTTATACCAAAAAAAGAAATAAAAAAATAAAAATGAAAATTGTTAAATAAAACTCAGTTTAATTGCTTCTACTCAAATAATATATCAGCTAGTGCAAGTACAAGAGTGGAACGAAAAGGCAAGGAAAGTGAGGCAAAAGGGTTACCTGCTCTCTGCAGGAACACAAATTTGTCGGCTACCCCAATCACAAAAACGGCGACAAAAAGCAAGAAGATAGCTTTCCAGAGACGCAAAGAGCCAAGCACAAGTACGGCAAACACTTCATTGTCATTTAGCTCACCCGTTCTCAACAGCCAAAACAGCTTACGAATAAGCACACCTACATTACTGGACCTTGAAACAACATTGACATCAAAATTTTCCCAGCTTATCTACGAGCTTGAAAGTAAGCTAAACAATCTAATCAGTGAGACCATAGCCACTCTTGATGCCCGAGTAAAGCAGTGTGAGAATGAAATAGGGGAGCTGAGGGAGAACAACAAGAAAATAATGACGTTTTCGATTGGATTTTCGGTCTATTCTACTCCTTTTTAATTCCAATCGAATATGAAAACACGGACTCTTGTAAATCTACACACACACTACCTTAAGCCGCCATTTTATAAAATAGCTTATTTAAGTATTTATCACTTTTGACAATTAATCCAACGAAAAACTTTACATGTATGTGTGTGTCCCTCGTCTACTCCAATTTGAAATTGGGAACAGAAGAAAACTTCGAAAACATTACTCGGAACAGCCAATCGAAGGCTTTTGGAGTAGTAGGGGTGAAAAAGGAGTGCAAAAGGAGTACTCCGAACATCCAAACGAAAACGACATAAGAGAAGAGCTTGCTGATTATCAGCGCAAACAAAGTCTCTGTAACGTGATAGTGAGAGGTATTCCTTTCGTACAAAACGAGAATCCAATTCATATTGCTAAAAAGATCGCCGTTACTATTCAATATAAACCTTCTTCTCACATCGATGCTTGTCGTCTGAGATCCAAGTTGCATGCTATCAACAACAACAAAAACAACAATAGCAGAAGCTCCTGCCCATTGCTTATTCGCTTTGTTTCACATTTTGAAAAACGAGCTTTTCTTTCATCATTTTACAAAAACAAAGGACTCTTGCTGAATTAAGGAGCTCTACTCATGGTGATGAACGTGATGGTGAACTTAATGCAAATTTACATTAATGAAAGCCTTATATCAGCGAATAGTTCCATATTGCGACATGCTAATCAACTGCGTAAAGAAGGTTTACTGTCATCAGTAAGATCGAGGAATGGTTTCGTATACGTTAAAAAAATGATAATCGTTCTGAAATCAGAATAACAACAATAACAACAATTCTTCACAACAAAAGCTTCATGCCAGCCGGTGTCTGCCGCTGTTATCTGTAATAACTTCATCATCTGCAGCTGATTTTATTTATTTATTTATTTATTTAATCTACAAGCCATATTACAGCTAACAGATATAAGCACTCCAAGAGACAAATTAAAAGGTGAATAAATACAATACTTCAATTTTAAATTTTGTACGATTAATATTAAGAAAATCAATGTTTGTAGAGACTTCATTGAAATATACAATGGACCTTTATAGAGTTTCATTACAACCATAGTTTGTCATATGAGTTCTTTGAAATAAGAACACTCTAGATCTCATAGACCTAGCGGGAACATAGATAGGTATTAAAGCAAGAAGCGATGGACATTTTATATGATAGCATAGTAAGTCTCTAATCAGCACTACACTATGAATTTTTCTTCTTGAATGTAAAGACTTTATTCCAAGTAATTGGCATCTAGCCTCATACCTAGGACTGAAGTCCCAACCCATTTTTTTAAATATATATTTCGTGAATCGTCTTTGAAATTTTTGAATCCGATCAGAATGGACTTTATATGCGGGACTAAAAATAACATCTGCGTATTCCAAAAGTGATCTGACAAGTGATATAAACAAAGATAATAATACGAAGGGATCTGAAAAGTCTTTTGCATCTCGTTTTATGAAACCTACTAACGAGTTTGCTAAGGGACCAAATAATCGAAATGACTTTTAAAAGAAAGGGGGGAATCAAGAAAAAAACCTTAGTCTTTAATACTTGAGACCCTATCTAAGGCTTCAGATTCAATTGCATAGTTGAAAAGCAGACATTGAAATTTTCTGGAAAAAGAAATAGGATAACATTTTTTGATATTCAATGTGAGGCCATTGATGTGACACCTATTTGACAGAGAATCAATATGTATCTCCAAGCTTAACTCGTTGTGTTCTAAAAGTTAGATATGAGGATAACCATCGAAGAAAGTGTGAATGCAAACCAAAAATCTCAAGTTTTTTCAGAAGTGTTTGGTGATTTACCGAATCAAAGGCTTTGCTAAAGTCAGTGTAAACTGCGTCCACCTGAAATTTTTGTTCCATTGCATTAGTGACGTACGAAGTGAAATATGTGAGATTGGTAACAGTAGATCGACCGGAGACGAAACCATGCTGAACTTCTGATAAATATTCACTTGTAAGAAAATCAAGCTTATTTTTCACCATACTTTCAAACAATTTGGGGATTGCAGAAAGTTTACAGATACCCCTGTAATTCTCAACATCATTTTTAGAACCAGATTTATGAATAGGAACCAAGTAAGACAGTTTCCATTCTTCAATCAAATTCCCTTCTTCGAGGGACTTATTGAATATAATATATAAAGGAGTACAAATGGAATCACAACAATTTTTGAGTACTGGCGCAGGAATGCCGTCTGGACCAGAACTATAGTTAGATTGAAGTAATTTCAACGCGGAATAAACTTCGGCGCTACTTAACTCGATCATTCCAATATCGATCCTACTTGTTATGTTATTCATCGAACTGTTATTAAATCCTGAATGCGAGTAAACAGACTCAAAATAATTAGCAAACAATTCGACTGTGGAGTCTAAATGTGATGATTCAACACCTTTGAAAAACATGGTATTTGGAATCCCTACTGATTTTCTTTTTGAATTGACAAACGAGCAGAACGATTTGCTGTTGTTTTTAATATTACTTTCAATTTGCAAGATATCTGCTCTGTATAAAAACTTACTAAGGACTACAGAATCTTTTCGCAATTCTAAAATTATTATAATCAGACTGATTTTTTGATTTATTGTAAATCACGTATGCTTTACGTTTCTTTCTTTTTAAATCACGAAGCTGCTTATTAATCCAAGGTGAAACCGATGTACAATTTCAATGAAGCGGATGTACACATTATTTAAGTCAAGAAATATAAATTCATTTGACCAATCAATATTTAAGAAATAATTATTTAGCTGAAGAAAATTAGTTTTAGAAAAATTATACGATCTTACATTTTGTTTAACATCATTTAGCGAATAAGTATAAAATTCAATTTCAAAGAATAGTTCTTTATGATGAATAGATTCGTTTAATAGAGAAAAAGGTGCTTTACTTAAATTAACTTTGAATTCATCACAACAAATAAAAATCAAATCAAGTATTTTTGTTAAAGAATTTTCTATATCATTTACTTGCACTAAGTTTAAAGAATATAAATAGTCAATAAATATTACTTTGAGGTCTTGTTTTATATTAAATGGAAATAACATTTTGTCAGCTTCGGACCTTTTCCATTGTATATCGGATAGATTAAAATCACCTAAGACACACAGGTTATCAGATATTGAACCAATATTATTTATAAAGACAATATTGTTAATATGTTTTTCATACAAATCAAGAGAGCTACTTGGAGGCACATAACTTACAATAAAATATTTTTTATTTATTTGATATTATTTTTCTATTTATTTTTTTTTTCTCTTATTCATTGGTAGATTTTTCATTTAATTTTAATAGTTCGTACTGATAATTCAATATTTATTTATCTATTACTTTTATTTTTTAACTTATCTGTGTAGATCTTCTTTTTCTGATTTCTTCTCTCTATCCTGGATGTAATATTGATGTTGCATAAATGTAAATACTTATCTTTTCTCAAACAGTGGTTTTATTGTTTGTTTTTCTGTTGAATTATGGTTCCTGTGTCTGGTTGTGTTGATGAAATTGCAGTGCTGTTGGTTATTAAAATATTATCCAGTGCGCACGGAGGTTTAAAAATTTTCTGCCTTAATGCTCGTAGCCTAAATTTAACTAAAATGGATTATTTAGGGTATATTTTTAAGGACTCGGGGGTTGACATTATCTGCATTTGTGAGAGTTGGTTGTGTTCTGAAGATTCAATCGATCACTTATATGATATCCTGGGGTTTAAACTCATGCGGAATGATAGAGTGACTACTACGATTGTTGGAGGACATTTCAACTGTCAAAGTGGAAGTGTAAATTTTTTGTAGCTCCTCCGTATATTTTAAATACTTATATAAGTTATTTTTAACTCAAAAAACGTAATTTAAGTGGTATTTTATCTCTTTTTATTAAAATTATTAAATTACTTACTAAAACAGTGGTTACTCAGTTTAAAATCACTATTTAATTTGCAAAAACCACCACCAATTTACGTTAGTACCGAACTTTCTTTCATAAACCGTAAAAGAACTTTAAAAGAAACTTCTCCTGAACAAACTACCAGCAAGAAAAACGCGATAAATCCATCAATCACAATGGTAGTTGGGAATCTCTAGATGAGCTTAAAACTATCCTTAACGATGCGCTGGCCGAGAAACTCAAGGATCTTGCTACAAAAGATGACCTTGTAGCACTTTATAACGAAATCAGTTCTTTAAAATCCGTTAACACCGAACTTAACAATAAACTGTCCTTGATGATGGAAAAATGTGATCTTTTGGAAAAACAACTGGAGGTCTTGTCACGCAAATCCTACGAAAAGTCTATTTTGGTACACCTTCCTTTAGACGAAGAAACCGATGCAGTCCAATTTGCAAAACAGACCTGCAAGGGGCTTCTACAGTTAAATGAAGGTGAAGAAGTTGAAGTTAAACGTGCCCAATAATTTCGTTCCAACAACACGCAAAGACTGACTGTCTTATTAGAGCTGACGTCTGCAGAGATCACCAACAAAATTATATCTGCTGCACACAAGCTCAAAAATACCGCAATAAGCATATTTAGAGAACAGTCACTTGTTTCCCGAAATAAAAGACAGAATCTACTAGCCATAAAAAAACAATTGCTAAACATAAACCGCGATGTTAAAATATTAATTAGAGGTAATAAACTACAAATCAACAACCATCAATTTCTATACAAGGTCTGTCTGTCAAAACTCCGGCTGAAATGACGTTTATAAATCAAGTGTTTGGTGAGAAATGCACTGAGCTCTTTGGCTGCAGCGAGGGAGCGAAGTTAGCTGCGATCTCAGATCGTCCATCTTCTTCTCGCTTTCAAGCGCAGCCAGCGCCATCTGGGAGTCAACGTAGAAACGATATAAATCATAATCAATAGGTAATTTCTGTCGTCTGCCAAAAAATTAAAATTTTCAAATTTTAAATATTTGTTGTTATAATATTACTGGTCTCAAAAGCAAACTATTGTTACCTGATTTTCTTAAATATATTTGTCAGTTTGATATAATAATTCTTTTAGAAACTTTTATAGAAGAAAAAAACGAACATGAATTGTATAAGAAATTTAAGGATTTTAAGATTATGTTTTCACCAGTAATAAGAACAAGTTTGCTTGGGAGAGCCAGTGGGGGTAAATTGTATGGTATTAAAAAAAGTTTGTGTGAAAATTTCGTTAAATTTAAAAGGGTTAATAAAAACATGAATTTTATAAGAAATTTAAAGATTTTAAGATTATGTTTTCACCAGCAATAAGAACAAGTTTCCTTTGGAGAGCCAGTGGGGGTATATTGTATGGTATCTTTGTATATAGAACCTATAGTCTACCACGAGACTGATTTTTTCTTCTTTATGTGTGGCCGTTACGCGGCGCTGTGCTCATCGACTATTTGGCAGTGGAGACTTGAAGCAGAGGGAGTAAGTAAGAAGTAAAACAAAAAAATAGAAGGAGAGGGTTGTATTTAATTGTTCTGACAACAATAAGGGGAGTAAAGGAGATAACTATATGGCAGTGGTGACTTGAGGCAGAGGGAGGAAGTAAGAAGTAAAACAAAAAAATAGAAGGAGACGGTTGTATTTAATTGTTCTGACAACAATAAGGGGAGTAAAGGAGATAACTAAATCAGACATTTTTGCCATGATAACGACCAGAATATAGGAGAAAAATCGCTATATGTTTACATTTGTATGTAGGTATTCTATCGTTTAATATTTTTTACAAGGAAAACTTGAGTAGGTAGCTATTTGAATGTATAAGAATAAATTTTTTTTCTATTGCCAGGCTATAGGCATATGTTTATATATAATTACTTTATGATTTTATTTTTCACCAAAATATTGAATGTGGTTTTAAATTTTCAGTTTTGATTTTCGTTGATTTTCAAAGCAACGTTTTTAAATTTCTCTATAGCTTAGTGGAATACAACGTTGCTACATTTTGAATTATGGTGCATAGGTAGGTATACCCAATTTTCAATATAGTAGGTACATAGGTATAGCTACATATATTTAATAGATTTTTGGTACGCTTTTTTCACAGTTAGGTATTTTATTATGTTTGTTATTCAAAAAGAAGATAGGTAATTGGAATTTTGAATAACAAAAATAATAATAATCATGTAGGTATTCTGTAGGCAGGTATAATTTGTTTTTTAACGTTTAGGCTTTGTATATAGAACCTATAGTACTACCACGAGCAGAGATCAGAAATAAGTCTAAACCTTTTGAAAGGTTCCTCAATAATTGTTATTTGTTGTTATTTTCAATAAAAATCACTTAATAAACCTTATTCTTAAAAAAAAAAAATTCGGTCAAGGTCTGAGAGAAACCTTTATTTTGATTTTTGTTTTATGTTTCGGTCAACTATTGAGGTTTATCGCAGAGAGAAAAAAATAAATCTCATCTGCAAATTTATTAATCAGAATGTACGTTAGTTTGACCGCATACGGAAATGCAGTTGATTAGGCTTTTTAGTCATCGGTGATTACTTGTCAGTAAAAAATGAGTGATTTTGTGCTATAAAGTTATAAAAAGACATTCTCGACATATTCGACATTTTCCTTTGCATTAACCATTTATGTTTTATTTTTAGCGAAAGGGGTTAAAGGTTGACCTTTTCCATTTATTTTTTCGTATAAATCTCAACCACTGAGAGATATTTTTAAAAATAAATAATAACTCTCAACCGATAACCTAAAGTTTTGTTTTTTTTTTTAATAAATCTCAAACCGAAACCAAATTCTTTTTAAAGGAATGTAATAAATCTAAGAGAGAAACCAATTGAAAATAAAGGTTAACAGTTATTTCTGATCTCTGACCACGAGACTGACTTTTTCTTCATAATGTGTGGCCGTAACGCGGCGCTGGGCTCATCGACTATTTGACAGTGGAGACAATTTTAATACTCCTAAAAACAATTTTTTAAATAACATTAAGTGAAAAAAGAGTTTTTGTGAGCATAAATAAAATTTATTATTTCAAAATGAACTCTTAAACTTATTCGCAAGCAAATAATCCCACTCCCACTAAAAAAAGGTCAAAATTATAAGAAAAAGTTAGACATGATTACCACATTTGTTAGTTGTTTAGCATTTCAAACCGATTTCTTACAAAATTTAACTTAATTAAGTATTTCTAACTTGTGTTATCAGCATGTTTTTATTAAATTAAAGCCGAATGCAGAAAAATAAGTGTCTTGTGTTAACTTTCCAGAACATTGATAATTAATTTTCAAGAAAAAACACATTAATTTTAATTTAATTAGGATACTTTTCTCTTCTTAAATTCTAAACTATAAATTTGTCTGAATAAAAAACCTAAGGCCACATGAATTTAAAAATTAAATGAAAAACTGCACGTAATAAATTCATCAGATGATATTCAGGTATGATGGTAAACTTAAAACTTCTCAAGTTTCAGCTCAAACGGATTATTTTAACTTCAGTTTTTAACTAATTTTTATATTTCGATGTTCAGCTCAATTTATAGAAAAGTTTAAACAAATTATTTACGTGAACTTCTGATGATATAAACAAGGATAATAATACGAAGGGATCTGAAAAGTCTTTTGCATTTCGTTTTATGAAACCTACTAACGAGTTTGCTTAGGGACCAAATAATCGAAATGACTTTTAAAAGAAAGGGGGGAATCAAGAAAAAAAACCTAAGTCTTTAATACTTGAGACCCTATCTAAAGCTTCAGATTCAATTGCATAGTTGAAAAGCAGACATTGAAATTTTCTGGAAAAAGAAATAGCATAACATTTTTTGATATTCAATTTGAGGCCATTGATGTGACACCAATTTGACAGAGAATCAATATCAGATTGAATAAGTTGACAATCATTAAGACTCGAAACTTTTAAAAATAGTTTTAGGTCATCCGCATATAATAGACATTTACAATATTTAAAGACCGATACAATATCATTAATAGATGCCTGATGTACACCGAATTACCTTTGAATATGTATCTCCAAGCTTAACTCGTTGTGTTCTAAAAGTTAGATATGAGGATAACCATCGAAGAAAGTGTGAATGCAAACCAAAAATCTCAAGTTTTTTCAGAAGTGTTTGGTGATTTACCGAATCAAAGGCTTTGCTAAAGTCAGTGTAAACTGCGTCCACCTGAAATTTTTGTTCCATTGCATTAGTGACGTACGAAGTGAAATATGTGAGATTGGTAACAGTAGATCGACCGGAGACGAAACCATGCTGAACTTCTGATAAATATTCACTTGTAAGAAAATCAAGCTTATTTTTCACCATACTTTCAAACAATTTGGGGATTGCAGAAAGTTTACAGATACCCCTGTAATTCTCAACATCATTTTTAGAACCAGATTTATGAATAGGAACCAAGTAAGACAGTTTCCATTCTTCAATGAAATTCCCTTCTTCGAGGGACTTATTGAATATAATATATAAAGGAGTACAAATGGAATCACAACAATTTTTGAGTACTGGCGCAGGAATGCCGTCTGGACCAGAACTATAGTTAGATTGAAGTAATTTCAACGCGGAATTAACTTCGGCGCTACTTAACTCGATCGTTCCAATATCGATCCTACTTGTTATGTTATTCATCGAACTGTTATTAAATCCTGAATGCGAGTAAACAGACTCAAAATAATTAGCAAACAATTCCACTGTGGAGTCTAAATGTGATGATTCAACACCTTTGAAAAACATAATATTTGGAATCCCAACTGATTTTCTTTTTGAATTGACAAACGAGCAGAACGATTTGCTATTGTTTTTAATATTACTTTCAATTTTCAAGATATCTGCTCTGTATAAAAACTTACTAAGGACTACAGAATCTTTTCGCAATTCTAAAATTATTATAATCAGACTGATTTTTTGATTTATTGTATATCACGTATGCTTTACGTTTCTTTCTTTTTAAATCACGAAGCTGCTTATTAATCCAAGGTGAAACCGATGTACAATTTGTACAATTTCAATGAAGCGGATGTACACATTATTTAAGTCAAGAAATATAAATTCATTTGACCAATCAATATTTAAGAAATAATTATTTAGCTGAAGAAAATTAGTTTTAGAAAAATTATACGATCTTACATTTTGTTTAACATCATTTAGCGAATAAGTATGAAATTCAATTTCAAAGAATAGTTCTTTATGATGAATAGATTCGTTTAATAGAGAAAAAGGTGCTTTACTTAAATTAACTTTGAATTCATCACAACAAATAAAAATCAAATCAAGTATTTTTGTTAAAGAATTTTCTATATCATTTACTTGCACTAAGTTTAAAGAATATAAATAGTCAATAAATATTACTTTGAGGTCTTGTTTTATATTAAATGGAAATAACATTTTGTCAGCTTCGGACCTTTTCCATTGTATATCGGATAGATTAAAATCACCTAAGACACACAGGTTATCAGATATTGAACCAATATTATTTATAAAGACAATATTGTTAATATGTTTTTCATACAAATCAAGAGAGCTACTTGGAGGCACATAACTTACAATAAAATATTTTTTATTTATTTGATATTATTGTTCTATTTATTTTTTTTTTTCTCTTATTCATTGGTAGATTTTTCATTTAATTTTTCATTATTATCAAATTGAACACTTGAATTTTAATAGTTCGTACTGATAATTCAATATTTATTTATCTATTACTTTTATTTTTTAACTTATCTGTGTAGATCTTCTTTTTCTGATTTCTTCTCTCTATCCTGGATGTAATATTGATGTTGCATAAATGTAAATACTTATCTTTTCTCAAACAGTGGTTTTATTTTTTGTTTTTCTGTTGAATTATGGTTCCTGTGTCTGGTTGTGTTGATGAAATTGCAGTGCTGTTGGTTATTAAAATATTATCCAGTACGCACGGAGGTTTAAAAATTTTCTACCTTAATGCTCGTAGCCTAAATTTAACTAAAATGGATTATTTAGGGTATATTTTTAAGGACTCGGGGGTTGACATTATCTGCATTTGTGAGAGTTGGTTGTGTTCTGAAGATTCAATCGATCACTTATATGATATCCTGGGGTTTAAACTCATGCGGAATGATAGAGTGACTACTACGATTGTTGGAGGACATTTCAACTGTCAAAGTGGAAGTGTAAATTTCTTGTAGCTCCTCCGTATATTTTAAATACTTATATAAGTTATTTTTAACTCAAAAAACGTAATTTAAGTGGTATTTTATCTCTTTTTATTAAAATTATTAAATTACTTACTAAAACAGTGGTTACTCAGTTTAAAATCACTATTTAATTTGCAAAAACCACCACCAATTTACGTTAGTACGGAACTTTCTTTCATAAACCGTAAAAGAACTTTAAAAGAAACTTCTCCTGAACAAACTACCAGCAAGAAAAACGCGATAAATCCATCAATCACAATGGTAATTGGGAATCTCTAGATGAGCTTAAAACTATCCTTAACGATGCGCTGGCCGAGAAACTCAAGGATCTTGCTACAAAAGATGACCTTGTAGCACTTTATAACGAAATCAGTTCTTTAAAATCCGTTAACACCGAACTTAACAATAAACTGTCCTTGATGATGGAAAAATGTGATCTTTTGGAAAAACAACTGGAGGTCTTGTCACGCAAATCCTACGAAAAGTCTATTTTGGTACACCTTCCTTTAGACGAAGAAACCGATGCAGTCCAATTTGCAAAACAGACCTGCAAGGGGCTTCTACAGTTAAATGAAGGTGAAGAAGTTGAAGTTAAACGTGCCCAATAATTTCGTTCCAACAACACGCAAAGAGGGACTGTCTTATTAGAGCTGACGTCTGCAGAGATCACCAACAAAATTATATCTGCTGCACACAAGCTCAAAAATACCGCAATAAGCATATTTAGAGAACAGTCACTTGTTTCCCGAAATAAAAGACAGAATCTACTAGCCATAAAAAAACAATTGCTAAACATAAACCGCGATGTTAAAATATTAATTAGAGGTGATAAACTACAAATCAGCAACCATCAATTTCTATACAAGATCTGTCTGTCAAAACTCCGGCTGAAATGACGTTTATAAATCAAGTGTTTGGTGAGAAATGCACTGAGCTCTTTGGCTGCAGCGAGGGAGCGAAGTTAGCTGCGATCTCAGATCGTCCATCTTCTTCTCGCTTTCAAGCGCAGCCAGCGCCATCTGGGAGTCAACGTAGAAACGATATAAATCATAATCAATAGGTAATTTCTGTCGTCTGCCAAAAAATTAAAATTTTCAAATTTTAAATATTTGTTGTTATAATATTACTGGTCTCAAAAGCAAACTATTGTTACCTGATTTTCTTAAATATATTTGTCAGTTTGATATAATAATTCTTTTAGAAACTTTTATAGAAGAAAAAAACGAACATGAATTGTATAAGAAATTTAAGGATTTTAAGATTATGTTTTCACTAGTAATAAGAACAAGTTTGCTTGGGAGAGCCAGTGGGGGTAAATTGTATGGTATTAAAAAAAGTTTGTGTGAAAATTTCGTTAAATTTAAAAGGGTTAATAAAAACATGAATTTTATAAGAAATTTAAAGATTTTAAGATTATGTTTTCACCAGCAATAAGAACAAGTTTCCTTTGGAGAGCCAGTGGGGGTATATTGTATGGTATCTTTGTATATAGAACCTATAGTCTACCACGAGACTGATTTTTTCTTCTTTATGTGTGGCCGTTACGCGGCGCTGTGCTCATCGACTATTTGGCAGTGGAGACTTGAAGCAGAGGGAGTAAGTAAGAAGTAAAACAAAAAAATAGAAGGAGAGGGTTGTATTTAATTGTTCTGACAACAATAAGGGGAGTAAAGGAGATAACTATATGGCAGTGGTGACTTGAGGCAGAGGGAGGAAGTAAGAAGTAAAACAAAAAAATAGAAGGAGACGGTTGTATTTAATTGTTCTGACAACAATAAGGGGAGTAAAGGAGATAACTAAATCAGACATTTTTGCCATGATAACGACCAGAATATAGGAGAAAAATCGCTATATGTTTACATTTGTATGTAGGTATTCTATCGTTTAATATTTTTTACAAGGAAAACTTGAGTAGGTAGCTATTTGAATGTATAAGAATAAATTTTTTTTCTATTGCCAGGCTATAGGCATATGTTTATATATAATTACTTTATGATTTTATTTTTCACCACAATATTGAATGTGGTTTTAAATTTTCAGTTTTGATTTTCGTTGATTTTCAAAGCAACGTTTTTAAATTTCTCTATAGCTTAGTGGAATACAACGTTGCTACATTTTGAATTATGGTGCATAGGTAGGTATACCCAATTTTCAATATAGTAGGTACATAGGTATAGCTACATATATTTAATAGATTTTTGGTACGCTTTTTTCACAGTTAGGTATTTTATTATGTTTGTTATTCAAAAAGAAGATAGGTAATTGGAATTTTGAATAACAAAAATAATAATAATCATGTAGGTATTCGGTAGGCAGGTATAATTTGTTTTTTAACGTTTAGGCTTTGTATATAGAACCTATAGTACTACCACGAGCAGAGATCAGAAATAAATCTAAACCTTTTGAAAGGTTCCTCAATAATTGTTATTTGTTGTTATTTTCAATAAAAATCACTTAATAAACCTTATTCTTAAAAAAAAAAAAATTCGGTCAAGGTCTGAGAGAAACCTTTATTTTGATTTTTGTTTTATGTTTCGGTCAACTATTGAGGTTTATCGCAGAGAGAAAAAAATAAATCTCATCTGCAAATTTATTAATCAGAATGTACGTTAGTTTGACCGCATACGGAAATGCAGTTGATTAGGCTTTTTAGTCATCGGTGATTACTTGTCAGTAAAAAATGAGTGATTTTGTGCTATAAAGTTATAAAAAGACATTCTCGACATATTCGACATTTTCCTTTGCATTAACCATTTATGTTTTATTTTTAGCGAAAAGGGTTAAAGGTTGACCTTTTCCATTTATTTTTTCGTATAAATCTCAACCACTGAGAGATATTTTTAAAAATAAATAATAACTCTCAACCGATAACCTAAAGTTTTGTTTTTTTTTTTTTAATAAATCTCAAACCGAAACCAAATTCTTTTTAAAGGAATGTAATAAATCTAAGAGAGAAACCAATTGAAAATAAAGGTTAACAGTTATTTCTGATCTCTGACCACGAGACTGATTTTTTCTTCATAATGTGTGGCCGTAACGCGGCGCTGGGCTCATCGACTATTTGACAGTGGAGACAATTTTAATACTCCTAAAAACAATTTTTTAAATAACATTAAGTGAAAAAAGAGTTTTTGTGAGCATAAATAAAATTTATTATTTCAAAATGAACTCTTAAACTTATTCGCAAGCAAATAATCCCACTCCCACTAAAAAAAGGTCAAAATTATAAGAAAAAGTTAGACATGATTACCACATTTGTTAGTTGTTTAGCATTTCAAACCGATTTCTTACAAAATTTAACTTAATTAAGTATTTCTAACTTGTGTTATCAGCATGTTTTTATTAAATTAAAGCCGAATGCAGAAAAATAAGTGTCTTGTGTTAACTTTCCAGAACATTGATAATTAATTTTCAAGAAAAAACACATTAATTTTAATTTAATTAGGATACTTTTCTCTTCTTAAATTCTAAACTATAAATTTGTCTGAATAAAAAACCTAAGGCCACATGAATTTAAAAATTAAATGAAAAACTGCACGTAATAAATTCATCAGATGATATTCAGGTATGATGGTAAACTTAAAACTTCTCAAGTTTCAGCTCAAACGGATTATTTTAACTTCAGTTTTTAACTAATTTTTATAATTCGATGTTCAGCTCAATTTATAGAAAAGTTTAAACAAATTATTTACGTGAACTTCTGATGATATAAACAAGGATAATAATACGAAGGGATCTGAAAAGTCTTTTGCATTTCGTTTTATGAAACCTACTAACGAGTTTGCTTAGGGACCAAATAATCGAAATGACTTTTAAAAGAAAGGGGGGAATCAAGAAAAAAAACCTAAGTCTTTAATACTTGAGACCCTATCTAAAGCTTCAGATTCAATTGCATAGTTAAAAAGCAGACATTGAAATTTTCTGGAAAAAGAAATAGCATAACATTTTTTGATATTCAATTTGAGGCCATTGATGTGACACCAATTTGACAGAGAATCAATATCAGATTGAATAAGTTGACAATCATTAAGACTCGAAACTTTTAAAAATAGTTTTAGGTCATCCGCATATAATAGACATTTACAATATTTAAAGACCGATACAATATCATTAATGAATGCCTGATGTACACCGAATTACCTTTGAATATGTATCTCCAAGCTTAACTCGTTGTGTTCTAAAAGTTAGATATGAGGATAACCATCGAAGAAAGTGTGAATGCAAACCAAAAATCTCAAGTTTTTTCAGAAGTGTTTGGTGATTTACCGAATCAAAGGCTTTGCTAAAGTCAGTGTAAACTGCGTCCACCTGAAATTTTTGTTCCATTGCATTAGTGACGTACGAAGTGAAATATGTGAGATTGGTAACAGTAGATCGACCGGAGACGAAACCATGCTGAACTTCTGATAAATATTCACTTGTAAGAAAATCAAGCTTATTTTTCACCATACTTTCAAACAATTTGGGGATTGCAGAAAGTTTACAGATACCCCTGTAATTCTCAACATCATTTTTAGAACCAGATTTATGAATAGGAACCAAGTAAGACAGTTTCCATTCTTCAATGAAATTCCCTTCTTCGAGGGACTTATTGAATATAATATATAAAGGAGTACAAATGGAATCACAACAATTTTTGAGTACTGGTGCAGGAATGCCGTCTGGACCAGAACTATAGTTAGATTGAAGTAATTTCAACGCGGAATTAACTTCGGCGCTACTTAACTCGATCGTTCCAATATCGATCCTACTTGTTATGTTATTCATCGAACTGTTATTAAATCCTGAATGCGAGTAAACAGACTCAAAATAATTAGCAAACAATTCCACTGTGGAGTCTAAATGTGATGATTCAACACCTTTGAAAAACATAATATTTGGAATCCCTACTGATTTTCTTTTTGAATTGACAAACGAGCAGAACGATTTGCTATTGTTTTTAATATTACTTTCAATTTTCAAGATATCTGCTCTGTATAAAAACTTACTAAGGACTACAGAATCTTTTCGCAATTCTAAAATTATTATAATCAGACTGATTTTTTGATTTATTGTATATCACGTATGCTTTACGTTTCTTTCTTTTTAAATCACGAAGCTGCTTATTAATCCAAGGTGAAACCGATGTACAATTTGTACAATTTCAATGAAGCGGATGTACACATTATTTAAGTCAAGAAATATAAATTCATTTGACCAATCAATATTTAAGAAATAATTATTGAGCTGAAGAAAATTAGTTTTAGAAAAATTATACGATCTTACATTTTGTTTAACATCATTTAGCGAATAAGTATGAAATTCAATTTCAAAGAATAGTTCTTTATGATGAATAGATTCGTTTAATAGAGAAAAAGGTGCTTTACTTAAATTAACTTTGAATTCATCACAACAAATAAAAATCAAATCAAGTATTTTTGTTAAAGAATTTTCTATATCATTTACTTGCACTAAGTTTAAAGAATATAAATAGTCAATAAATATTACTTTGAGATCTTGTTTTATATTAAATGGAAATAACATTTTGTCAGCTTCGGACCTTTTCCATTGTATATCGGATAGATTAAAATCACCTAAGACACACAGGTTATCAGATATTGAACCAATATTATTTATAAAGACAATATTGTTAATATGTTTTTCATACAAATCAAGAGAGCTACTTGGAGGCACATAACTTACAATAAAATATTTTTTATTTATTTGATATTATTGTTCTATTTATTTTTTTTTTCTCTTATTCATTGGTAGATTTTTCATTTAATTTTTCATTATTATCAAATTGAACACTTGAATTTTAATAGTTCGTACTGATAATTCAATATTTATTTATCTATTACTTTTATTTTTTAACTTATCTGTGTAGATATTCTTTTTCTGATTTCTTCTCTCTATCCTGGATGTAATATTGATGTTGCATAAATGTAAATACTTATCTTTTCTCAAACAGTGGTTTTATTTTTTTGTTTTTCTGTTGAATTATGGTTCCTGTGTCTGGTTGTGTTGATGAAATTGCAGTGCTGTTGGTTATTAAAATATTATCCAGTACGCACGGAGGTTTAAAAATTTTCTACCTTAATGCTCGTAGCCTAAATTTAACTAAAATGGATTATTTAGGGTATATTTTTAAGGACTCGGGGGTTGACATTATCTGCATTTGTGAGAGTTGGTTGTGTTCTGAAGATTCAATCGATCACTTATATGATATCCTGGGGTTTAAACTCATGCGGAATGATAGAGTGACTACTACGATTGTTGGAGGACATTTCAACTGTCAAAGTGGAAGTGTAAATTTCTTGTAGCTCCTCCGTATATTTTAAATACTTATATAAGTTATTTTTAACTCAAAAAACGTAATTTAAGTGGTATTTTATCTCTTTTTATTAAAATTATTAAATTACTTACTAAAACAGTGGTTACTCAGTTTAAAATCACTATTTAATTTGCAAAAACCACCACCAATTTACGTTAGTACGGAACTTTCTTTCATAAACCGTAAAAGAACTTTAAAAGAAACTTCTCCTGAACAAACTACCAGCAAGAAAAACGCGATAAATCCATCAATCACAATGATAGTTGGGAATCTCTAGATGAGCTTAAAACTATCCTTAACGATGCGCTGGCCGAGAAACTCAAGGATCTTGCTACAAAAGATGACCTTGTAGCACTTTATAACGAAATCAGTTCTTTAAAATCCGTTAACACCGAACTTAACAATAAACTGTCCTTGATGATGGAAAAATGTGATCTTTTGGAAAAACAACTGGAGGTCTTGTCACGCAAATCCTACGAAAAGTCTATTTTGGTACACCTTCCTTTAGACGAAGAAACCGATGCAGTCCAATTTGCAAAACAGACCTGCAAGGGGCTTCTACAGTTAAATGAAGGTGAAGAAGTTGAAGTTAAACGTGCCCAATAATTTCGTTCCAACAACACGCAAAGAGGGACTGTCTTATTAGAGCTGACGTCTGCAGAGATCACCAACAAAATTATATCTGCTGCACACAAGCTCAAAAATACCGCAATAAGCATATTTAGAGAACAGTCACTTGTTTCCCGAAATAAAAGACAGAATCTACTAGCCATAAAAAAACAATTGCTAAACATAAACCGCGATGTTAAAATATTAATTAGAGGTGATAAACTACAAATCAACAACCATCAATTTCTATACAAGATCTGTCTGTCAAAACTCCGGCTGAAATGACGTTTATAAATCAAGTGTTTGGTGAGAAATGCACTGAGCTCTTTGGCTGCGGCGAGGGAGCGAAGTTAGCTGCGATCTCAGATCGTCCATCTTCTTCTCGCTTTCAAGCGCAGCGAGCGCCATCTGGGAGTCAACGTAGAAACGATATAAATCATAATCAATAGGTAATTTCTGTCGTCTGCCAAAAAATTAAAATTTTCAAATTTTAAATATTTGTTGTTATAATATTACTGGTCTCAAAAGCAAACTATTGTTACCTGATTTTCTTAAATATATTTGTCAGTTTGATATAATAATTGTTTTAGAAACTTTTATAGAAGAAAAAAACGAACATGAATTGTATAAGAAATTTAAGGATTTTAAGATTATGTTTTCACTAGTAATAAGAACAAGTTTGCTTGGGAGAGCCAGTGGGGGGAAATTGTATGGTATTAAAAAAAGTTTGTGTGAAAATTTCGTTAAATTTAAAAGGGTTAATAAAAACATGAATTTTATAAGAAATTTAAAGATTTTAAGATTATGTTTTCACCAGCAATAAGAACAAGTTTCCTTTGGAGAGCCAGTGGGGGTATATTGTATGGTATCTTTGTATATAGAACCTATAGTCTACCACGAGACTGATTTTTTCTTCTTTATGTGTGGCCGTTACGCGGCGCTGTGCTCATCGACTATTTGGCAGTGGAGACTTGAAGCAGAGGGAGTAAGTAAGAAGTAAAACAAAAAAATAGAAGGAGAGGGTTGTATTTAATTGTTCTGACAACAATAAGGGGAGTAAAGGAGATAACTATATGGCAGTGGTGACTTGAGGCAGAGGGAGGAAGTAAGAAGTAAAACAAAAAAATAGAAGGAGACGGTTGTATTTAATTGTTCTGACAACAATAAGGGGAGTAAAGGAGATAACTAAATCAGACATATTTGCCATGATAACGACCAGAATATAGGAGAAAAATCGCTATATGTTTACATTTGTATGTAGGTATTCTATCGTTTAATATTTTTTACAAGGAAAACTTGAGTAGGTAGCTATTTGAATGTATAAGAATAAATTTTTTTTCTATTGCCAGGCTATAGGCATATGTTTATATATAATTACTTTATGATTTTATTTTTCACCACAATATTGAATGTGGTTTTAAATTTTCAGTTTTGATTTTCGTTGATTTTCAAAGCAACGTTGTTAAATTTCTCTATAGCTTAGTGGAATACAACGTTGCTACATTTTGAATTATGGTGCATAGGTAGGTATACCCAATTTTCAATATAGTAGGTACATAGGTATAGCTACATATATTTAATAGATTTTTGGTACGCTTTTTTCACAGTTAGGTATTTTATTATGTTTGTTATTCAAAAAGAAGATAGGTAATTGGAATTTTGAATAACAAAAATAATAATAATCATGTAGGTATTCGGTAGGCAGGTATAATTTGTTTTTTAACGTTTAGGCTTTGTATATAGAACCTATAGTACTACCACGAGCAGAGATCAGAAATAAATCTAAACCTTTTGAAAGGTTCCTCAATAATTGTTATTTGTTGTTATTTTCAATTAAAATCACTTAATAAACCTTATTCTTAAAAAAAAAAAAATTCGGTCAAGGTCTGAGAGAAACCTTTATTTTGATTTTTGTTTTATGTTACGGTCAACTATTGAGGTTTATCGCAGAGAGAAAAAAATAAATCTCATCTGCAAATTTATTAATCAGAATGTACGTTAGTTTGACCGGCTTTTTAGTCATCGGTGATTACTTGTCAGTAAAAAATGAGTGATTTTGTGCTATAAAGTTATAAAAAGACATTCTCGACATATTCGACATTTTCCTTTGCATTAACCATTTATGTTTTATTTTTAGCGAAAAGGGTTAAAGGTTGACCTTTTCCATTTATTTTTTCGTATAAATCTCAACCACTGAGAGATATTTTTAAAAATAAATAATAACTCTCAACCGATAACCTAAAGTTTTTTTTTTTTTTTTTTAATAAATCTCAAACCGAAACCAAATTCTTTTTAAAGGAATGTAATAAATCTAAGAGAGAAACCAATTGAAAATAAAGGTTAACAGTTATTTCTGATCTCTGACCACGAGACTGATTTTTTCTCCATAATGTGTGGCCGTAACGCGGCGCTGGGCTCATCGACTATTTGACAGTGGAGACAATTTTAATACTCCTAAAAACAATTTTTTAAATAACATTAAGTGAAAAAAGAGTTTTTGTGAGCATAAATAAAATTTATTATTTCAAAATGAACTCTTAGACTTATTCGCAAGCAAATAATCCCACTCCCACTAAAAAAAGGTCAAAATTATAAGAAAAAGTTAGACATGATTACCACATTTGTTAGTTGTTTAGCATTTCAAACCGATTTCTTACAAAATTTAACTTAATTAAGTATTTCTAACTTGTGTTATCAGCATGTTTTTATTAAATTAAAGCCGAATGCAGAAAAATAAGTGTCTTGTGTTAACTTTCCAGAACATTGATAATTAATTTTCAAGAAAAAACACATTAATTTTAATTTAATTAGGATACTTTTCTCTTCTTAAATTCTAAACTATAAATTTGTCTGAATAAAAAACCTAAGGCCACATGAATTTAAAAATTAAATGAAAAACTGCACGTAATAAATTCATCAGATGATATTCAGGTATGATGGTAAACTTAAAACTTCTCAAGTTTCAGCTCAAACGGATTATTTTAACTTCAGTTTTTAACTAATTTTTATATTTCGATGTTCAGCTCAATTTATAGAAAAGTTTAAACAAATTATTTACGTGAACTTCTGATGATATAAACAAGGATAATAATACGAAGGGATCTGAAAAGTCTTTTGCATTTCGTTTTATGAAACCTACTAACGAGTTTGCTTAGGGACCAAATAATCGAAATGACTTTTAAAAGAAAGGGGGGAATCAAGAAAAAAAACCTAAGTCTTTAATACTTGAGACCCTATCTAAAGCTTCAGATTCAATTTTATAGTTGAAAAGCAGACATTGAAATTTTCTGGAAAAAGAAATAGCATAACATTTTTTGATATTCAATTTGAGGCCATTGATGTGACACCAATTTGACAGAGAATCAATATCAGATTGAATAAGTTGACAATCATTAAGACTCGAAACTTTTAAAAATAGTTTTAGGTCATCCGCATATAATAGACATTTACAATATTTAAAGACCGATACAATATCATTAATGAATGCCTGATGTACACCGAATTACCTTTGAATATGTATCTCCAAGCTTAACTCGTTGTGTTCTAAAAGTTAGATATGAGGATAACCATCGAAGAAAGTGTGAATGCAAACCAAAAATCTCAAGTTTTTTCAGAAGTGTTTGGTGATTTACCGAATCAAAGGCTTTGCTAAAGTCAGTGTAAACTGCGTCCACCTGAAATTTTTGTTCCATTGCATTAGTGACGTACGAAGTGAAATATGTGAGATTGGTAACAGTAGATCGACCGGAGATGAAACCATGCTGAACTTCTGATAAATATTCACTTGTAAGAAAATCAAGCTTATTTTTCACCATACTTTCAAACAATTTGGGGATTGCAGAAAGTTTACAGATACCCCTGTAATTCTCAACATCATTTTTATAACCAGATTTATGAATAGGAACCAAGTAAGACAGTTTCCATTCTTCAATGAAATTCCCTTCTTCGAGGGACTTATTGAATATAATATATAAAGGAGTACAAATGGAATCACAACAATTTTTGATTACTGGCGCAGGAATGCCGTCTGGACCAGAACTATAGTAAGATTGAAGTAATTTCAACGCGGAATTAACTTCGCCGCTACTTAACTCGATCGTTCCAATATCGATCCTACTTGTTATGTTATTCATCGAACTGTTATTAAATCCTGAATGCGAGTAAACAGACTCAAAATAATTAGCAAACAATTCCACTGTGGAGTCTAAATGTGATGATTCAACACCTTTGAAAAACATGGTATTTGGAATCCCTACTGATTTTCTTTTTGAATTGACAAACGAGCAGAACGATTTGCTATTGTTTTTAATATTACTTTCAATTTTCAAGATATCTGCTCTGTATAAAAACTTACTAAGGACTACAGAATCTTTTCGCAATTCTAAAATTATTATAATCAGACTGATTTTTTGATTTATTGTATATCACGTATGCTTTACATTTCTTTCTTTTTAAATCAAGAAGCTGCTTATTAATCCAAGGTGAAACCGATGTACAATTTGTACAATTTCAATGAAGCGGATGTACACATTATTTAAGTCAAGAAATATAAATTCATTTGACCAATCAATATTTAAGAAATAATTATTTAGCTGAAGAAAATTAGTTTTAGAAAAATTATACGATCTCACATTTTGTTTAACATCATTTAGCGAATAAGTATAAAATTCAATTTCAAAGAATAGTTCTTTATGATGAATAGATTCGTTTAATAGAGAAAAAGGTGCTTTACTTAAATTAACTTTGAATTCATCACAACAAATAAAAATCAAATCAAGTATTTTTGTTAAAGAATTTTCTATATCATTTACTTGCACTAAGTTTAAAGAATATAAATAGTCAATAAATATTACTTTGAGATCTTGTTTTATATTAAATGGAAATAACATTTTGTCAGCTTCGGACCTTTTCCATTGTATATCGGATAGATTAAAATCACCTAAGACACACAGGTGATCAGATATTGAACCAATATTATTTATAAAGACAATATTGTTAATATGTTTTTCATACAAATCAAGAGAGCTACTTGGAGGCACATAACTTACAATAAAATATTTTTTATTTATTTGATATTATTGTTCTATTTATTTTTTTTTTCTCTTATTCATTGGTAGATTTTTCATTTAATTTTTCATTATTATCAAATTGAACACTTGAATTTTAATAGTTCGTACTGATAATTCAATATTTATTTATCTATTACTTTTATTTTTTAACTTATCTGTGTAGATCTTCTTTTTCTGATTTCTTCTCTCTATCCTGGATGTAATATTGATGTTGCATAAATGTAAATACTTATCTTTTCTCAAACAGTGGTTTTATTTTTTGTTTTTCTGTTGAATTATGGTTCCTGTGTCTGGTTGTGTTGATGAAATTGCAGTGCTGTTGGTTATTAAAATATTATCCAGTGCGCACGGAGGTTTAAAAATTTTCTACCTTAATGCTCGTAGCCTAAATTTAACTAAAATGGATTATTTAGGCTATATTTTTAAGGACTCGGGGGTTGACGTTATCTGCATTTGTGAGAGTTGGTTGTGTTCTGAAGATTCAATCGGAATGATAGAGTGACTACTACGATTGTTGGAGGACATTTCAACTGTCAAAGTGGAAGTGTAAATTTTTTGTAGCTCCTCCGTATATTTTAAATACTTATATAAGTTATTTTTAACTCAAAAAACGTAATTTAAGTGGTATTTTATCTCTTTTTATTAAAATTATTAAATTACTTACTAAAACAGTGGTTACTCAGTTTAAAATCACTATTTAATTTGCAAAAACCACCACCAATTTACGTTAGTACCGAACTTTCTTTCATAAACCGTAAAAGAACTTTAAAAGAAACTTCTCCTGAACAAACTACCAGCAAGAAAAACGCGATAAATCCATCAATCACAATGGTAGTTGGGAATCTCTAGATGAGCTTAAAACTATCCTTAACGATGCGCTGGCCGAGAAACTCAAGGATCTTGCTACAAAAGATGACCTTGTAGCACTTTATAACGAAATCAGTTCTTTAAAATCCGTTAACACCGAACTTAACAATAAACTGTCCTTGATGATGGAAAAATGTGATCTTTTGGAAAAACAACTGGAGGTCTTGTCACGCAAATCCTACGAAAAGTCTATTTTGGTACACCTTCCTTTAGACGAAGAAACCGATGCAGTCCAATTTGCAAAACAGACCTGCAAGGGGCTTCTACAGTTAAATGAAGGTGAAGAAGTTGAAGTTAAACGTGCCCAATAATTTCGTTCCAACAACACGCAAAGAGGGACTGTCTTATTAGAGCTGACGTCTGCAGAGATCACCAACAAAATTATATCTGCTGCACACAAGCTCAAAAATACCGCAATAAGCATATTTAGAGAACAGTCACTTGTTTCCCGAAATAAAAGACAGAATCTACTAGCCATAAAAAAACAATTGCTAAACATAAACCGCGATGTTAAAATATTAATTAGAGGTGATAAACTACAAATCAGCAACCATCAATTTCTATACAAGATCTGTCTGTCAAAACTCCGGCTGAAATGACGTTTATAAATCAAGTGTTTGGTGAGAAATGCACTGAGCTCTTTGGCTGCAGCGAGGGAGCGAAGTTAGCTGCGATCTCAGATCGTCCATCTTCTTCTCGCTTTCAAGCGCAGCGAGCGCCATCTGGGAGTCAACGTAGAAACGATATAAATCATAATCAATAGGTAATTTCTGTCGTCTGCCAAAAAATTAAAATTTTCAAATTTTAAATATTTGTTGTTATAATATTACTGGTCTCAAAAGCAAACTATTGTTACCTGATTTTCTTAAATATATTTGTCAGTTTGATATAATAATTGTTTTAGAAACTTTAATAGAAGAAAAAAACGAACATGAATTGTATAAGAAATTTAAGGATTTTAAGATTATGTTTTCACTAGTAATAAGAACAAGTTTGCTTGGGAGAGCCAGTGGGGGTAAATTGTATGGTATTAAAAAAAGTTTGTGTGAAAATTTCGTTAAATTTAAAAGGGTTAATAAAAACATGAATTTTATAAGAAATTTAAAGATTTTAAGATTATGTTTTCACCAGCAATAAGAACAAGTTTCCTTTGGAGAGCCAGTGGGGGTATATTGTATGGTATCTTTTGTATATAGAACCTATAGTCTACCACGAGACTGATTTTTTCTTCTTTATGTGTGGCCGTTACGCGGCGCTGTGCTCATCGACTATTTGGCAGTGGAGACTTGAAGCAGAGGGAGTAAGTAAGAAGTAAAACAAAAAAATAGAAGGAGAGGGTTGTATTTAATTGTTCTGACAACAATAAGGGGAGTAAAGGAGATAACTATATGGCAGTGGTGACTTGAGGCAGAGGGAGGAAGTAAGAAGTAAAACAAAAAAATAGAAGGAGACGGTTGTATTTAATTGTTCTGACAACAATAAGGGGAGTAAAGGAGATAACTAAATCAGACATTTTTGCCATGATAACGACCAGAATATAGGAGAAAAATCGCTATATGTTTACATTTGTATGTAGGTATTCTATCGTTTAATATTTTCTACAAGGAATACTTGAGTAGGCAGTTATTTGAATGTATAAGAATAAATTTTTTTTCTATTGCCAGGCTATATGCATATGTTTATATATAATTACTTTATGATTTTATTTTTCAGCACAATATTGAATTTGGTTTTAAATTTTCAGTTTTGATTTTCGTTGATTTTCAAAGCAACGTTGTTAAATTTCTCTATAGCTTAGTGGAATACAACGTTGCTACATTTTGAATTATGGTGCATAGGTAGGTATACCCAATTTTCAATATAGTAGGTACATAGGTATAGCTACATATATTTAATAGATTTTTGGTACGCTTTTTTCACAGTTAGGTATTTTATTATGTTTGTTATTCAAAAAGAAGATAGGTAATTGGAATTTTGAATAACAAAAATAATAATAATCATGTAGGTATTCGGTAGGCAGGTATAATTTGTTTTTTAACGTTTAGGCTTTGTATATAGAACCTATAGTACTACCACGAGCAGAGATCAGAAATAAATCTAAACCTTTTGAAAGGTTCCTCAATAATTGTTATTTGTTGTTATTTTCAATAAAAATCACTTAATAAACCTTATTCTTAAAAAAAAAAAAATTCGGTCAAGGTCTGAGAGAAACCTTTATTTTGATTTTTGTTTTATGTTACGGTCAACTATTGAGGTTTATCGCAGAGAGAAAAAAATAAATCTCATCTGCAAATTTATTAATCAGAATGTACGTTAGTTTGACCGCATACGGAAATGCAGTTGATTAGGCTTTTTAGTCATCGGTGATTACTTGTCAGTAAAAATTGAGTGATTTTGTGCTATAAAGTTATAAAAAGACATTCTCGACATATTCGACATTTTCCTTTGCATTAACCATTTATGTTTTATTTTTAGCGAAAAGGGTTAAAGGTTGACCTTTTCCATTTATTTTTTCGTATAAATCTCAACCACTGAGAGATATTTTTAAAAATAAATAATAACTCTCAACCGATAACCTAAAGTTTTTGTTTTTTTTTTTAATAAATCTCAAACCGAAACCAAATTCTTTTTAAAGGAATGTAATAAATCTAAGAGAGAAATCAATTGAAAATAAAGGTTAACAGTTATTTCTGATCTCTGACCACGAGACTGATTTTTTCTTCATAATGTGTGGCCGTAACGCGGCGCTGGGCTCATCGACTATTTGCCAGTGGAGACAATTTTAATACTCCTAAAAACAATTTTTTAAATAACATTAAGTGAAAAAAGAGTTTTTGTGAGCATAAATAAAATTTATTATTTCAAAATGAACTCTTAAACTTATTCGCAAGCAAATAATCCCACTCCCACTAAAAAAAGGTCAAAATTATAAGAAAAAGTTAGACATGATTACCACATTTGTTAGTTGTTTAGCATTTCAAACCGATTTCTTACAAAATTTAACTTAATTAAGTATTTCTAACTTGTGTTATCAGCATGTTTTTATTAAATTAAAGCCGAATGCAGAAAAATAAGTGTCTTGTGTTAACTTTCCAGAACATTGATAATTAATTTTCAAGAAAAAACACATTAATTTTAATTTAATTAGGATACTTTTCTTTTCTTAAATTCTAAACTATAAATTTGTCTGAATAAAAAACCTAAGGCCACATGAATTTAAAAATTAAATGAAAAACTGCACGTAATAAATTCATCAGATTCAGTTTTTTATCTTTTAAATAATGAATCTTTTTGGCCTTCTGGAATTGTTATGCACGAGTTTGTAAATAGAACATTAAAAAGGCAGCCAAACCATTTTCACAAACACCTGACAATGCAAACATCCAACTGCAGCAACTTCAACAAGTACTAATATACTACCAAAATGTGAATGGATTACGGACAAAGACCAATAAGGTCTACAAAAATGCAAATAACGTTTCGCACGAAGTTATTGTCTTAACTGAAACCTGGTTAAACTCATCTATCGCTGATACCGAGCTATTGGACACAAGTTTTCAAATTTATCGCCGTGATCGTCATTCTCTTAATGAATCTGCTAAAGTTGGTGGAGGATTGCTGATAGCTGTCAAAAACTCTCTCGTTAGCACTCTAGTCGATGATTTCCTAGAGTCTACAATTGAAATTCTGTGCATTAAATTAAAGATGTCATCTGGTTACTTATATGTAGTGGCTATCTATGTACCACCTAATTCCAAATCCGAGATATACGAAGGACTATGCAATTTCTTGGATAGCATTTCAGAGAAAACTGAATCAAATGATGAAATTATAGTAATTTGAGACTTTAACTTAGGAAGTTTACATTGGTCTTGGATAGATGAATTCCAAGAGCTACTTCCTGTAAATGCTTCGACTGCAAACGAATTCAGCATAATGGATAATATGGCATCAATTTAATAAAATTCTGGACCTTGTTTACTTTTCTGGATGTTTAACATCGGACAGCTATGTTGAACTTTGTGACTCAAAACTTATTGAAGAGGACCGACACCACCCCGCATTATCAATTTCCCTGAGCATGAGTGTTTATATTCTACCTAGTAATTGTAATGATAAATTAGAATTTAACTTTAAAGAATGTAATTTCAATCAACTTTTTAACTTACTTGATAGTATAAATTGGAATACCATATTTTAAAATTCAAACTTAGACGACATGACTATAAAATTTTATAATGTTTTATTTGATTGTTTTATCGAAGCTATTCCTTTACGAAAAATAAGAGAAAAACAAACTAATCCGCCATGGTTCGATATGCATCATCATCGTCGGCTCGACAACCGGGGTCCGGTCCTGGCCTCCTTCAACAAGTCTCTCCACCCATCCCAGTCTCGAGCCGCCGCCATCCAGTTGCGCACCCCAAGGCTCCGGGCGGCCTGGTCTACGCCATCTCTCCAGCGCAAGCATGGTCTACCACGCTGTCGTCTACCATAGAATGTACCACAAAGAACTTTCCGAGCTGGTTCCTCTTCGCTCATGCGAGCTAGGTGCCCTGCCCACCGGAGTCTACCGAGCTTAATTTTTGTCACGATATCTGCTTCAAGGTAGATTGCGTACAATTCATGATTGTACCGTCTCCGGAATCGTCCTTCCTCACATATGGGGCCAACAATTCTCCTTAAGACTTTTCTCTCGAACGCGGCTAAGAGGTCGGAGTGCCTTTTGCTAAGCACCCAAGTCTCGGATCCATATGTGAGTACTGGCAGGACCATGGTCCTGTACAGCAGCAGTTTTGAAGTTATGGTGAGATTTCTGGATTTGAAGAGCTTTGACAGACTATAGTAGGCTCTGTTGGATTTGAGAAGCCGCCCGCGTATTTCTTCTTCTATATTGTTATCGGCTGCTACTATTGACCCAAGGTATTTAAAGGATTGCACCACTTCAAATTCGTGCTCCGCTACCTTGATTGTTTGACCAACTGTTCCTCTCGCATTCGACGCCACCATGTACTTGGTTTTACCTTCACTAATGTGCAGCCCCAGATTTTGTGCCGCCTGCTCGATCTGGATGAAGGAATCATGTACAGCTTGCTCAGTTCTTCCGATGATGTCGATGTCGTCTGCGTAAGCCAGTAACTGGCTGGACCTGTTGACGATGGTCCCTCTTGTTGCCGTGCCAGAGTCACGGATTGCTTTCTCCAACGCCTGGTTGAAGAGGAGGCAGGCCAAACCATCCCCTTGTCGGAGTCCATTAAAGATGTTGATTGGTTTGGATAGCAATCCGGCTATTTTTACTTGGCTTGTTACGTTGGTCATGGTCAACCTACATAGTCGTGTCAATTTATTTGGGATGCCGAATTCTCTCATGGCTTTGTAAAGTTCTACCCTGGCTATGCTATCGTAGGCGGCCTTAAAGTCTATAAACAGGTGGTATGTTGGGATGTTAAATTCTAGACATTTTTCCATCGCCTGCCTAAGGGTAAAGATCTGATCAGTTGTTGATTTGCCTGGAATGATACCACACTGATATTGTCCGATGATGGTTTTAGCGTATGAGGTTATCCGGTCTTGTAGGATAGAGGAGAGTATCTTATAGGCGGTACTCAACAACGTGATACCTCTATAATTGCTGCACGTTGTGACATCTCCCTTCTTATGTATGGGGCAAATGATACCTTTTCGCCAGTCTTCTGGAATTTCTTCATGCTCCCACACGTGCACTATAATCTCATGAATTGCTTGACGTAAGGCTGGCCCACCGTGTTGAAATAGTTCGGCTGGTATACCATCGGCTCCCGGGGCTTTGTTTTTCTTTAGCAGGCCTATAGCCTTCTCAACCTCTTCTATGCTTGGTGGCGGCAACATAGGGTACTCTTCTTGAAGTAGTGGAGCCTCCACTTCTGCAGTGAGCTGACCATTTAGCAATTCATTGAAGTACACTTCCCATCGCTCCAGTATGCTTTGAGGATCGGTGATCAGATTTCCCTCTCCGTCCTTGCAGTATGTGCAGCGTTGTGTGTACTGCGTCATGTTTCGGACGGATTGGTAGAACTTCCGCGCCTGGTGCGGACCTCGCTCTCGGCTTTTCTCTATTTCACAGATTATGTTCTTCTCCCAGGCTGATTTTTTCTGTCTGTGAAGCCGTTTTTCAATTCTTCTGAGCTCTTTATATTTGTCATCGCGTGCCCGCGTTCTATGAGATTGTTGCATTGCTCGGTACGCAACATTCTTACGTTCAGTCGCTAGCTTGCATTCATCATCGAACCAGTCGTTCCGATTTCTACGACTGCTGCCTAAGATGGAGTTGGCAGTACTAATGACAGTATTCTTAAGGCGTGCCCACTTCTCATCTACGCCCAGCATACTGGCTCCAGGACTTACTCTACCCAGTTCTAGGGCGAGTCCTAACGCATTACCAAAGGTGTTACTGGTGTTTTCATTGCGCAGAGCAGCCGTGTTGATTCGAACCTGATCGGCGGATGCAATACGTCTTCGCAAGGCAATCCGCCCTCGGAAAACCATACCAACAAGATAGTGATCCGAGTCGATATTGGCACCTCGGTTCGATATGCATGTAAGAATTTTAAAAAACAAGAGAAACAAAGCCTGGGTAAAGTTTAGTAAGTCTAGGACTGATGAAGATTACAATGTATATATGGAGCATAAAAATGAATTTGAAAACTACACTAATTTTATCTATTCAGAATTTATTGCAAAAACTCAAAGTGAACTTAAATCAAGTCCAAGGAATTTCTGGAAATATGTTGATACTAAAAGAAAATTCGACGGTTATCCATTAAATATGAGCTATGAAAATGCAAACAGCCATATTCCAGAAGTTATATCTAAAATGTTTGCCAACTATTTTAAAAGTGCCTTCGCCGATACTTTGTCGTCTGATGCAACAAATAATTATTCTTCAACGGAAGAGTATTCTCATCTGGCGTTAATTAATTTTTCAATCTCTGAAGACTCAATCATAAATAAAATATTAAAACTAGAAGATAATATAAGTCCTGGTCCAGATGGCTTACCTGCTTTTATGTTAAAAAAATGTTCATCTTATTTGTCCTACCCATTATATCTCTTGTTCAATGAATCCTTAAAGTGTTCAAAATTTCCTACTCTATGGAAATATTCTTACCTCAGACCGGTTCATAAAAAGGGCCCTAAGAATTTGGTCACTAATTATCGTCCCATAGCCAAACTGTCCGTTATTCCAAAACTTTTTGAATCCTTAGTATGTGACACTCTTTCCTTTAATTGTTCCTCTGTTTTATGTGAAAATCAACATGGATTTGTGAAGAAAAAATCGACGATAACAAACTTACTAGAGTTTACAACATTTTGCGTTGATGCTTTTGAGAAAAAGCAACAAGTTGATTGCATATTTACTGATTTCAGTAAGGCATTCGACAAACTAAGCCATGAAGTACTTTTGAAAAAGCTAACAAGAATTGGACTAAATTTCTTTCATGGATATCTTCATACCTAGTAGACAGGTATTACTGCGTAATGTTTAAAACTGACTGTTCGGAGAACTTTAGAATAAATTCTGGTGTACCTCAAGGAAGTCACCTAGGCCCATTGCTCTTTGTGTTATTTATAAATGACCTTCCTTCTGTTTTCCAAAACTCAAAAACTTTATTTTATGCTGACGACGTGAAAATATTTCGAACAATAAATTCCCTATCCGATCGAAGACTTAAAAAGATTTTGGGAATGGTGTTGCACAAATCGCCTTATTTTAAATATTGACAAGTGTAAATCAATGAGCTTTACACGAAAAAAAAATTTAATTGCTTACAACTATGAGATAAATTCGTCGCAATTATGTAAATTATCAAATTTTTCTGACCTAGGAATCAATTTAGACCCGAAACTAACTTTTACTGATCATTATAACCACATTATTAAAAGAGCCAATGTAACACTTGGCTTCATAAAAAGATTTGCGCGGGAGTTTGAGGATCCATATGTTTTGAAGGTTCTATATATTTCATTTGTAAGGCCAATTCTTGAATACGGATGTATAGTGTGGGCACCTTACTATCATCATCATCATCGTCGGCTCGACAACCGGGGTCCGGTCCTGGCCTCCTTCAACAAGTCTCTCCACCCATCCCGGTCTCGAGCCGCCGCCATCCAGTTGCGCACCCCAAGGCTCCGGGCGTCCTGGTCTACGCCATCTCTCCAGCGCAAGCATGGTCTACCACGCTGTCGTCTACCATAGAATGTACCACAAAGAACTTTCCGAGCAGGTTCCTCTTCGCTCATGCGAGCTAGGTGCCCTGCCCACCGGAGTCTACCGAGCTTAATTTTTGTCACGATATCTGCTTCAAGGTAGATTGCGTACAATTCATGATTGTACCGTCTCCGGAATCGTCCTTCCTCACATATGGGGCCAACAATTCTCCTTAAGACTTTTCTCTCGAACGCGGCTAAGAGGTCGGAGTGCCTTTTGCTAAGCACCCAAGTCTCGGATCCATATGTGAGTACTGGCAGGACCATGGTCCTGTACAGCAGCAGTTTTGAAGTTATGGTGAGATTTCTGGATTTGAAGAGCTTTGACAGACTATAGTAGGCTCTGTTGGATTTGAGAAGCCGCCCGCGTATTTCTTCTTCTATATTGTTATCGGCTGCTACTATTGACCCAAGGTATTTAAAGGATTGCACCACTTCAAATTCGTGCTCCGCTACCTTGATTGTTTGACCAACTGTTCCTCTCGCATTCGACGCCACCATGTACTTTGCACCTTACTATATGATTCATATAAACAGAATTGAAAGTGTTCAGAGAAGGTTCATGAGATTTTCCTTGCGTTTTCTTTCATGGTCCGATAGAATTGTCCTACCTCCATACTCGGATAGACTTAAACTTATTAATTTACCATCACTTTCAGTTCACAGAGAGTATTTGCAATTATGTTTTATAATTGGGATAATAAGAGGCTCAATATCTTCTTTAGTGTTGGATCGACTGAATTTTAATGTTGGGCGTGCTGGTTTAAGAAATAGGTTACCAATTTGTTTAGTTTTTAGTAGATCTAACTATGGCGTCAATAGCTCTATGAATCAACTAATTAATATTTTTAACAAAAACTTTCATATAATCGATTCTATTAATGATAATGTTAAATCCCATAAATTCAAAAATAGCTTCTTTAATCAATTTAATTAATTTACCAGAATGTTGTTTTTTCTGTTGTTATTTATATTAGTACATTTAGTTTCATTGTTAATAATGGGTGATTTTTTAAGAGGTTTAGAACTTTTTTAAAAAAAAAAACACAAAAAATTCGAAAAAATGAATGAAATATTTATTTGAATCGATAGTTTGAACTTTGCAATTTAATGTTTAAAGATAATTTCATGCAAATGTTGACCGCGGCTGCGTCTCAGGTAGCCCATTCGCTGAGTCCAATTTTGGCATAGTCTTTCACACATATCGGCCGGTATCTCACGAATGAATGCATGGGTGTTGGCTTCCAGTGCGTCAATCGAAGCGGGCTTGTCCCTATAGACATTAGCCTTGTCATACCCCCACAAAAAATAATCTAATGGTGTCAAATCGCACGATCTAGGCGGCCAATTGACCGGCCCGAAACGTGAAATTAACTGTTGACCAAACTCGCCTCGCAATTGCGCCATTGTTTCGCGTGCTGTGTGGCATGTGGCACCGTCTTGTTGAAACCACATATCATGCAAGTCAAGAACTTCCATTTCGGGCAAAAAAAAGTTTGTTATCATCGCTCGGTAGCGTTCACCATTGACAGTAACGCTGCGACTCGCATCATCTTTGAAGAAATATGGCCCAATAATGCCGCCGGCCCATAAACCGCACCAAACAGTGGCTTTTTCGGGATGCATTGGTAGCTGTTGCAATGGCTGATCTTCACTCCAAATGCGGCAATTTTGCTTATTTACGTACCCATTCAACCAAAAATGAGCCTCATCGCTGAACACAATTTTTCGATAAAAAAGCGGATCCTCGGCCAGCTTTCCAAGAGCCCATTCACCAAAAATTCGGCGTTGTGGTAGGTCGGCTGGCTTTAGTTCTTGCACCAGCTGTATCTTAAAAGGCTTTACGCCCAAATCCTTCCGCAAAATTTTCCACGTAGTGCTGTAACAAAGGCCTAACTGCTGGGAACGGCGCCGAATCGACATTTCGCGGTCTTCTGTCACACTAGCTGATACGGCCGCAATATTTTCTTCACTACGCACAGTACGTAAACGTGTTGGTGGTTTAATGTCCAACAAAGTAAATTTGGTGCGAAATTTGGTCACAATCTTCCGAATAGACTGCTCAGAAGGTCGAGAATGCCGATCATAAAATGGAAGCAGCGCGCGATGAACATTTCGAACCGAGCACGAATTTTGATAGTGAAATTCAATAATTTGCAAGCGTTGTTCATTTGTAAGACGATCCATGGTTAAATTGCAAACCAAACTGAAGCTGTTTGACAGTGACACAAGGTACTAAACACACGTCAGCTGTCAAAACCAGTGTTGCCAAAACCAAACCAGCTAAAAAATCACCCTTTATATGTATATTTTATTGTGATTAATTGACAATCATTACTCATATATTGAGTTTAAGTTTAATGATTCCATTGTTAGTATTTAAGCTTATTTCTAATGTTAGCATTTAACATATTAAAATAAATAAGATGATATTCAGGTATGATGGTAAACTTAAAACTTCTCAAGTTTCAGCTCAAACGGATTATTTTAACTTCAGTTTTTAACTAATTTTTATATTTCGATGTTCAGCTCAATTTATAGAAAAGTTTAACCAAATTATTTACGTGAACTTCTGATGATATAAACAAGGATAATAATACGAAGGGATCTGAAAAGTCTTTTGCATTTCGTTTTATGAAACCTACTAACGAGATTGCTTAGGGACCAAATAATCGAAATGACTTTTAAAAGAAAGGGGGGAATCAAGAAAAAAAACCTAAGTCTTTAATACTTGAGACCCTATCTAAAGCTTCAGATTCAATTGCATAGTTGAAAAGCAGACATTGAAATTTTCTGGAAAAAGAAATAGCATAACATTTTTTGATATTCAATTTGAGGCCATTGATGTGACACCAATTTGACAGAGAATCAATATCAGATTGAATAAGTTGACAATCATTTAGACTCGAAACTTTTAAAAATAGTTTTAGGTCATCCGCATATAATAGACATTTACAATATTTAAAGACCGATACAATATTATTAATGAAAATTATGAAAAGGAGCGGACCCAGGTGACTACCTTATGGGACGCCTGATGTACATCGAATTACCTTTGAATATGTATCTCCAAGCTTAACTCGTTGTGTTCTAAAAGTTAGATATGAGGATAACCATCGAAGAAAGTGTGAATGCAAACCAAAAATCTCAAGTTTTTTCAGAAGTGTTTGGTGATTTACCGAATCAAAGGCTTTGCTAAAGTCAGTGTAAACTGCGTCCACCTGAAATTTTTGTTTCATTGCATTAGTGACGTACGAAGTGAAATATGTGAGATTGGTAACAGTAGATCGATCGGAGACGAAACCATGCTGAACTTCTGATAAATATTCACTTGTAAGAAAATCAATCTTATTTTTCACCATACTTTCAAACAATTTGGGGATTGCAGAAAGTTTACAGATACCCCTGTAATTCTCAACATAATTTTTAGAACCAGATTTATGAATAGGAACCAAGTAAGACAGTTTCCATTCTTCAATGAAATTCCCTTCTTCGAGGGACTTATTGAATATAATATATAAAGGAGTACAAATGGAATCACAACAATTTTTGAGTACTGGCGCAGGAATGCCGTCTGGACCAGAACTATAGTTAGATTGAAGTAATTTCAACGCGGAATTAACTTCGGCGCTACTTAACTCGATCGTTCCAATATCGATCCTACTTGTTATGTTATTCAGCGAACTGTTATTAAATCCTGAATGCGAGTAAACAGACTCAAAATAATTAGCAAACAATTCGACTGTGGAGTCTAAATGTGATGATTCAACACCTTTGAAAAACATGGTATTTGGAATCCCTACTGATTTTCTTTTTGAATTGACAAACGACCAGAACGATTTGCTATTGTTTTTAATATTACTTTCAATTTTCAAGATATCTGCTCTGTATAAAAACTTACTAAGGACTACAAAATCTTTTCACAATTCTAAAATTATTATAATCAGACTGATTTTTTGATTTATTGTATATCACGTATGCTTTACGTTTCTTTCTTTTTAAATCACGAAGCTGCTTATTAATCCAAGGTGAAACCGATGTACAATTTGTACAATTTCAATGAAGCGGATGTACATATTATTTAAGTCAAGAAATATAAATTCATTTGACCAATCAATATTTAAGAAATAATTATTTAGCTGAAGAAAATTAGTTTTAGAAAAATTATACGATCTTATATTTTGTTTAACATCATTTAGCGAATAAGTATAAAATTCAATTTCAAAGAATAGTTCTTTATGATGAATAGATTCGTTTAATAAAGAAAAAGGTGCTTTACTTAAATTAACTTTGAATTCATCACAACAAATAAAAATCAAATCAAGTATTTTTGTTAAAGAATTTTCTATATCATTTACTTGCACTAAGTTTAAAGAATATAAATAGTCAATAAATATTACTTTGAGATCTTGTTTTATATTAAATGGAAATAACATTTTGTCAGCTTCGGACCATTTCCATTGTATATCGGATAGATTAAAATCACCTAAGACACACAGGTTATCAGATATTGAACCAATATTATTTATAAAGTCAATATTGTTAATATGTTTTTCATACAAATCAAGAGAGCTACTTGGAGGCACATAACTTACAATAAAATATTTTTTATTTATTTGATATTAATTTTCTATTTATTTTTTTTTTCTCTTATTCATTGGTAGATTTTTCATTTAATTTTTTATTATTATCAAATTGAACACTTGAATTTTAATAGTTCGTACTGATAATTCAATATTTATTTATTTATTAATTTTATTTTTTAACTTATCTGTGTAGATTTTCTTTTTCTGATTTCTTCTCTCTATCCTGGATGTAATATTGATGTTGCATAAATGTAATTACTTATCTTTTCTCAAACAGTGGTTTTATTATTTGTTTTTCTGTTGAATTATGGTTCCTGTGTCTGGTTGTGTTGATGAAATTGCAGTGCGGTTGGTTATTAAAATATTTTCCAGTGCGCACGGAGGTTCAAAAATTTTCTACCTTAATGCTCGTAGCCTAAATTTAACTAAAATGGATTATTTAGGGTATATTTTTAAAGACTCGGGGGTTGACATTATCTGCATTTGTGAGAGTTGGTTGTGTTCTGAAGATTCAATCGATCAGTTATATGATATCCCGGGGTTTAAACTCATGCGGAATGATAGAGTGACTACTACGATTGGTGGAGGACATTTCAACTGTCAAAGTGGAAGTGTAAATTTTTTGTAGCTCCTCCGTATATTTTAAATTTTAAATACTTATATAAGTTATTTTTAAATCAAAAAACGTAATTTAAGAGGTATTTTATCTCTTTTTATTAAAATTATTAAATTACTTACTAAAACAGTGGTTACTCAGTTTAAAATCACTATTTAATTTGCAAAAACCACCACCAATTTACGTTAGTACGAAACTTTCTTTCATAAACCGTAAAATAACTTTAAAAGAAACTTCTCCTGAACAAACTACCAGCAAGAAAAACGCGATAAATCCATCAATCACAATGATAGTTGGGAATCTCTAGATTAGCTTAAAACTATCCTTAACGATGCGCTGGCCGAGAAACTCAAGGATCTTGCTACAAAAGATGACCTTGTGGCACTTTATAACGAAATCAGTTCTTTAAAATCCGTTAACAGCGAACTTAACAACAAACTGTCCTTGATGACGGAAAAATGTGATCTTTTGGAAAAACAACTGGAGGTCTTGTCACGCAAATCCTACGAAAAGTCTATTTTGGTACACCTTCCTTTAGACGAAGAAACCGATGCAGTCCAATTTGCAAAACAGACCTGCAAGGGGCTTCTACAGTTAAATGAAGGTGAAGAAGTTGAAGTTAAACGTGCCCAACAATTTCGTTCCAACAACACGCAAAGAGGGACTGTCTTATTAAAGCTGACGTCTGCAGAGATCACCAACAAAATTATATCTGCTGCACACAAGCTCAAAAATACCGGAATAAGCATATTTAGAGAACAGTCACTTGTTTCCCGAAATAAAAGACAGAATCTACTAGCCATAAAAAAACAATTGCTAAACATAAACCGCGATGTTAAAATATTAATTAGAGGTGATAAACTACAAATCAACAACCATCAATTTCTATACAAGGTCTGTCTGTCAAAACTCCGGCTGAAATGACGTTTATAAATCAAGTGTTTGGTGAGAAATGCACTGAGCTCTTTGGCTGCAGCGAGGGAGCGAAGTTAGCTGCGATCTCAGATCGTCCATCTTCTTCTCGCTTTCAAGCGCAACGAGCGCCATCTGGGAGTCAACGTAGAAACGATATAAATCATAATCAATAGGTAATTTCTGTCGTCTGCCAAAAAATTAAAATTTTCAAATTTTAAATATTTGTTGTTATAATATTACTGCTCTCAAAAGCAAACTATTGTTACCTGATTTTCTTAAATATATTTGTCAGTTTGAAACTTTTATAGAAGAAAAAAACGAACATGAATTGTATAAGAAATTTAAGGATTTTAAGATTATGTTTTCACCAGTAATAAGAACAAGTTTGCTTGGGAGAGCCAGCAGTGGGGGTATATTGTATGGTATTAAAAAAAGTTTGTGTGAAAATTTCGTTAAATTTAAAAGGGTTAATAATAAATAGTTTTTCAAGTTTATAGTCGCAATACCAATTATTTTATCATTCCTGTGTACTTAAACTGCAACAACTGCCAAATGATTGCGATGAACTAATAGAATTTATGAATAACTTTTCAATGGAAAATATTATGGTAATTGGGATTTAAATGCGAGAATTGGTAAATATCAAAACTTTTCTTTTCAGTACCTACAACCAACCATGTTAAATTTAAACAGATCCTCAAAGGATGAAACTTGCAATCATAATGGCAAGACTTTAATGGAGTTTTTCGAAATATACGGGCTTTTTGTTCTTAATGGATCGTCGAAAAGCGATACTTTGGGAGAACTAACGTTTGTTAGTGGTCAGGGTCAGTCTGTGATTGATTTCGCCGCAACTTCTGGGAACTGGTTAAGTTGCTTTGTAGACTTTGAGGTGACCTTAGCCAACTTTTCAGGTCACTTGCCAATTGTGGTAAAAACGCGATTCATCTCTAATTACCAACAAAGAAGTGATAACAATTGGCGGAAACTTAAATGGTCTGAGGTGCATGTGACCCTTTACACAGAGCTTCTTAATCAACAGATTAACTCACTACTTCAACAACAATCATCTAGCACAACAAACCAGATATGTAATAGTATAGTTAAAGTTATCGAAATGTCAGCTCCTGGAGGGTTTACTCTTTATAAATACTGCCAACATGGGCTTAATTATCGAAACAGTTTCGAATAAAATAAAATAAATCAATAACTCATAAGGCTGTTGCAGTTTAATTAAATTAAATTTAATTATTTGTGCTTCAAATCACTATGCAATTGTAACCGTTATTAAAATAATAGGTGTTTCTTTATCTTTTAAATGCAATTGAAAGCATATTTTCTTGTTTTTTTTTTAATACTTTCATACTTATATAAGTAACTTAGCTAATTATAAAATTTTGTTATACTTTATTATTTTCGTTTTAATTAATTTTGTTCTTCAAGTTATATGAAATGTCACATCAGGCAGACGGCAGGATTGCCATGTCTTAATTCAGAAAAAAAAACTTATGTTTATACTTGTTGATAAAATAAAGAATTTATCTATCTATCTACTACGATTGGTGGAGGAGTTGCTGTGTGTACTGCAGCACATCATTCACACACAAAATACTAAAACAATCCGAAGGGAGTGTAATGGAGTATCTTTTGTTGGAAGTAAGTGATGGGATTACGAAGTGCCTCATTCTTACAATCCACACCTCTGCCACTCTTCTGAACCTTTATTTCCCACTTTGCATGAGTACACTGCACTTTATGAACACCTCATAATATGTGGAGATCTGAATGCTGACCTTTTAAAACGTGATAGTAAAGCTCTCCAATTACTTGATTTTCTGCTGCTGCCGGGATTTCGATTGTAAATTCATATGCCACCCATTTTTCTCCAAATGCCCTTCCCAGTCTTCTTGATATGGTAATGGTCTCTAATAGGTCATATATTAAGTTTTACTTCAAGACCAGTTGCCTCCTGCAGGAATTTCTGACCACGACTTGCTATTTTGTACCTATGGAGTTGATATGTCCTGATCTTTTTCCCCTGCATCCTTTGAATTTAGAGTCTATGCTTCAGTTGATTACAACGCCTTACATTATGATGCAAGCCTGCTTCCATGGCGTCATTGCTATCAAGAGTCTAACGTGAACGATAAAGTGAATCATGTTCAAACTTTGGTATTGGATCTTTTTAATAGGCATGTTCCTCTCAAGACAGTTGCAATACGAAATAAAAAATGTCCCTGGTTCATGTTATATGCTTACTTTTCCGAGTAATAAAACAAGTAATTAATTATGTGTTCTTTATTAAGATGCTTACAGTTCCGTGGTCAAGATAAGAGAGGGATATAATCTAAAGCTTAAAACTCATGGAGTATGTAAGTATGATAAGAAGGTAATTGGTAATACTGAAAATTGCTTTGCAAAGGTTGGTAATAAAAATAGGGTGATGCTAAATACTAAGCATGAATTAATTCAGAATAAGTAGCACATTTCAAGTTCATGTTTAATATGTAACAGTTCACTAGTGAGGTTCATAACTCCATGAAAGTTCGTAATAAGCTATAATCAAAATGGAAACAACGGCCAATAAGTCACAATTGGGAACGTTTTTGTCGTGCTTGTAACTACGGTACGTTTATAACACGTAGGGCAAAAAAAGATATTTTATATCGAAATTAAACACTGACCTGCCTTCAAAAAAGTTATGGAGTAACTTACGTTTAATTGGTGTTGGTAAAAAGATTTCTGTCCATAGTATTCCTGATGTAACTCATCTTAATAATGCCTTTTTAAATAGTGCTAATAACAACTCAAATTTTACTCCCGAAGATCGCCTGTTTTATGATGCGGATTTTGACTTCGACGTTGTTACAGAGGTTGACATCATCAATGTTATTCGTTCGTTAAAATCAAATGCTGTTGGTGAAGATGGTGTACCTCTGCGGTTCATTAAGATGATCTTACCAAAAATTATAAGCTGTGTTACACATATCATTAACTTTAGCATAACATCATCAAATTTTCCAGATATTTGGAATTTAGGCAAAGTAATTCCTATACCCAAAAAACCTCATCCATCTTTAGCAACAGATTACCGCCCCATCAGTTTCTTAATATGTCTGTCAAAAGTCTTAGAGAAGTTAATTGCTAATCAGATATCAAATTATTTGGATCAACATAATTTGTTATCTCCATTGCAGTCTGGTTTTTGAGCACGTCACAGTTGCTCTCCTGCTATTATTAAAATTTTTGATGACATAAGAATAGATTATGATATCGATCATATAACGGTATTTTGCTTGCTTGACTTCTCTAAGGCTTTTAATAGTGGATCATAAAGTGTTGTGTCAGAAGCTCAGATTATATTTTGGGTTCAGTGAGATATCTGTGTGCTTAATACGCAGTTACCTATTTAATCGTTACCAAAGAGTTGGACATGATGGAGATCACCTGATTATGAAGCTTTGTTAACTGGAGTACCACAGGGATTGATATTAGGACCAATTTTATTTTGCTTATTCATTAATGCTTTTCCTAGAGTTTGTTCTAATTTTTCTTTCCACCTTTACGCAGACGATGCTCAGATATACCTGTCACGACCAATTGGATTGATTGAAGATCTTATTGTCAGTATAAATAAGGTTCTGTCGGAAATCTATTACTGGTCGCTTTCCAATGGCCTGAATCTCAATTTAGGAAAATCTCAATTGATTCTAATATCAAAAAAGCACTATACCAGTGAACTACCACCAGTAATTTTAAATAATATACAAACTAAGTTTGTTGATGTTGTTACGGCTTTTTGTTTCAAGAACCATACAAACCATACAAACCATACAAACTATATGATAAGTCGAATTTATGCGGGCTTACGGAAGCTTAATCAGATATCATGCAATTAGATGCAATTAGGTATGTTCTGTGAAGTGTTTTTTGCTTTCCAGCCGAGGTTATGCTCGCCGGTCTCGCCATGGTCGTTCTGAACAAAACACGAAACTTCAAAGGAAAAGGTCTTAGAACCTTATTACAAAATTTTTATTGAAAACAATTGTGGCGTGTCTAAACGTTGTTTTAAGTCAACGTATAAACGCGTCACATACTTACCTACATTCCGAAGCCCAATTTCCGTCACACACTTACCTACATTCCGAACCCCAATTTCTGTTACATGCTAACCTATATGTCATATTTTTATTTCGAACTGTACTAAAATAAAGTTCTCGAACAATTCAGCTTACGCCATCTTATTAACTATATTCTTGATTCCAAACGTGACTGTGGTAAGTCGTTGTTAATTAGCTTTTTCTTTGGCCATCTTTATACTTACAACTAATTAAAACTTAAAACTAACTTAAGAATAAAACTAATAAATAAAAGATTAAACTTAAACTTTTAAAATAAGAATTTTGATTGACGTTCCAGCCTGGTGCATTAAAGAGTGCACGAATCAAATTTATTGTGCATCGAAGGGTGCATAAATTGGTGATTCCGACAATCGCTGAAGAGAATTTCAACGAAAGCACTAAATCAGTGCCCATCCACCACGTGCTTATTGAAGCACGAGTTGAAAACCTACATCCAACAACACAATTTGGCACGGTGACAATTGTTCAATTGAAACAAGAATACAAAGCGTACAACGACACATAGTGGTGCGAGAGCGGAAAAAAGTCTTTTAAAAAAGTCATGTCTATCGTTTTAAACTTTATGTTTAAGTACTCTTAGATAACCCGAGCGTATCATTTAAAAGTATTTTTTAACATATATATTGTATGTTCTGATTTACAAGCCCTCAAAGTTGAAAAATAATTTTACTCAAATCGCGAACCGTATTTTCAAAAAATTTTGAGATGTTTTTTTCCGAAGTTCCTGTAGATAAATTCTCTAGCTTCTTAAATAATTTAATTGGTCTATTTTCGATTATCTAAAAATGAAAAAAAATATTGATTATTTATAAAAGATACCTTCTATAAGTAGCCTGAAGCTTTAGTACTAAGAAAACATGCTTTTTTTTAAACTTTTTGATTTAAAAAACAGCTGCAAAAGATACCAAGAAGTAAGTATGCCACTATATGCTCCATACATTCATGTTAAAGCACAGAAAAAATCAGCTGCAAATACGTGCAGATGTGGAAGTTATGCTCAAAAATGTTTCACTTAATCGGATTTCAAAAAACTCCGTCTTGACGGTGGTGTTTCCCAAAAAGTTTGATTACTTCGGTATTAATTGTCAGAATGAACTGGTTAAGCCCATTATTTTAAGAAAAAATGTCAAACTTTATTTAAAAAATAAAACAAAATTAATACATTGACCCAGGTCTGAGAATTTAGATTTTTACGAAACCATTTATTTCTGCCTGGAAAATTTTTCAACCTTCAATTCAATTTTAGGTGTTTTTTTTTAAGTTTTATTGCTTTGTTTTTGTTGTGTATTGGGTAAATTTTTATTACCTGTAAGGATTGGTAATGGCTTATTAAAATAAAATATCTTACTTAAATCTATATATATAAAGGATTAATGAAAAAAAAGTCAGTATTGAGTTATTGAGCATTTGTGCAAGGTGTGTAGGAAAAATTTTTACTCTTTGATCAACCAATAAGTGAAAGTGAAGTGAAATATAATAACAATTCAATACATTAAAATGGATTTAATCGAAATTCCTTATTCGGTGTTGTGTAGTGAACTTATTACTAATGGTCATGATGTTCAAAATCTTCGACCATGTTTTGTAAGGGAATACCTCAACTTAATTTCTGATCAAATAGAAACTGTGCTGTCAGAATTAAAGAAACGTTTCATGTTTCATTTTTTAAGTCATAAGGATTATAAAGCCTACCGCAGGTTTCATTCGAGAAAATGCAGCCGAATTGCGACGAATGAAGATGTGATGCATCATATACTCATATCCTCAGATCAAATAATAACAGGTTTAAGGCCACAGGCAGAAAATACTTCTGATCAGCGCAGACGCTAAAAACCTCATTTTAGCATTATAAAATTACTACTTCATAATTGTTTTTTATTTATTTTTTGTATGTATTTATTTATTTATTTATTTAATTTTATAATATGCATAGTTAATAATAATATATATATAAAATAAAAAGTTAAGATTTTACTAAAAAAAACTTTTATTTAAATATAACATCAAAACCCTCAAATTTTATAAAAATGTCAATAACTTTTTTTCTAATAATTTTTTCTTGACTAAATATACGTATAAGACTAATCTTAACATGTGTGTCAAATTTCATTAAAATTCGTTTAATAGTTCAGATTTTAAAGACTTTTTTCCGCTCTCCCATACAAACATCAAAACACTCAAATTTTAGAAAAAAAGTCAATAAATTTTTTACTAATGATTTTTTCTTAGCCAAATTTTGACAAAATGTGTATAAGACTATTTTTAAAATGCGAATAAAATTTCATCTTAATCCGTTAAACAGTTCAGATGTTACAGATTTTTTTTCCGCTCTCCCATACAAACATCAAAACCCTCAAATTTTAGAAAAATGTCAATAACTTTGTTTCGAATTATTTTTTTTCAACCAAATTTTGACCAAATATGTATAAGACTAATCTAAACATGTTTGCCAAATTTCATTTAAATCCGTTTAACCGTTCAGATAAAACAGACTCAACAGCTCTCCCATACAAACCGAACCACTGTGCGACGTCTGCTTGTGCCCATCGAAGCACCGACCACTGTGACGTAAGAAAGACGGAGATACCGTCTTGAATTGCCACGACATAAGGCATTTATTTTTTCCTGCCAAAGTTATACGGTCAAATAGTTTGGCTCACCGGAGCACCGCCATCCATCGCCATAAATCGGCAAGTAAGTTTGCCCACACCATTGCAACACCTGGTCAGCATCATCATCATCGCCGTTCACATCAAAAAGCCACCTGCTCTGAACATCATTCGCTTAGGTAAAATAGCGAGGACAAAATATACATATGTTACACATGTTTGTCCAATTTTACATTTACCACACCACCGTCAGCAACATCACCACCGGACTTCCATTGTTCGAGTTTCCAGATCGTCATCACTCAACAATGAACAGCAAGAAAATAATCCAGTGAGTAACTAAAGTATTATTGAACAATATATTTTAAAGAAAAATTTGCAATTTAAAGAAATTTGCATAAATTATTAAATTCTTTTAATAAAAAATACCTTATTCAAATTTGTATTGTAAAACATTCTTTTTAAAGTATAAAATAAATAGTTTCTTACTATTTACTATAAAATCAAAAGTCTCGTGTCTTTTTAAAAGTGGTTTTCGGTCGATCGCGATAGCGGAATTTTACGGTTCTTTGTGCTTAATACAGTTAGTAAGTGTTGGTTACCGTGGATTAGGAATCCCGTTTCATCTTTTCCCAGTTTTCGATAATTTACCACGTGTTATTAGATTAGTTTTTGTAAACGTTTTATTGGATTTAACGAATTTGAGTTCGATACTCCAGGCTTACGAGTGCATACGTCAGATATTAATTAATTTTGTATAAGATATCAGAATTTTACTAGCTTTTCTAAAATTTTAACTAATTTTAAAAGTATTTCTTCTCGACTTTCAATTGCGTTTACTTGATTATCGTATTCACGGAACGTACATTCCAACCTGCCGTTGTTTCTACCTATCTGATTTTAATTTCGCTTTCTTTCGAATGGTTTTAATTAAAATGGCGACAACATCAGTAGCTAACAAAACCGATAATGATTCACGTGAAAGTTAAGAGGAAACAAATAATTCCGCGATGAATGTGTCTGGCATTTCTCAACAAACATCGCTCATTTCGATCAAAATTCCACCGTTTTGGAATAATCGGCCCGATTTATGGTTTCTCCAAATAGAAACCCAATTCAGACTCAAAAACATTGCTGCATCCGGCAATACGTATAATTATTTAGTGGCTTCACTAAATAATCAAACTATGGAGTCGGTTGCGGATGTTTTAGTTTCACCTCCCGCCATGGAAAAATATGAGAATTTGGAAAAAGTTTTGTTAGAAAGAAATCGGGACAGCGAGTAAGGGCGATTGAACGCCCTGTTAAGGAAGATGGAACTTGGGGAGCTTTATAGGAGCATGGAGAGTCTGGCGATCGGCAACAATCTGGTGAATGTGCCACTAGTTTAAAAACTATGGCTAAATCGATTGTCATCAAACATACGCGTTTGCCTCACGGCGGTGGAGAGTACGCAAAGCGAAAGTGAGCTTTTCCTCCCAAAGCAGCAGTCTACCTACATGTTTCGCTAATAAACGCACATCAGACATCTGATAACGCACTTTTGCAAAAACTTGTATTAAAAATTGAAAAATTTGAGACAAATTATGCTAATGCAAATCGTTTTAACAGGTCGTCCAGACATTTTTCCCGCGATAGAGCCACAGGTAGCCACCGTTGGCCAAGCAGGACAAAGGAAAACAAATCGTTTTGCTGGTTTCATAGGAAATTCGGTATCAACGCGCGAAATCGTTCGAAACAAAATTGTACTTTTCAAATTAATGCCAATAATAATTCAATAAACTACTGCGCCAAACCTCAAACGCGGCTATGAGAGAGGCAAACTTATCACGCCGCCTTTTTATTCGTGAAAAAAATTCAAAGCTACAATTTTTAATCGACACTGGTGCCGAAATTTCTATAATACCTCGAAAATTCAGCCAACATTTCAACGAACCAGACGATTTCATTCTGCTTACAGCGAACGGTGGAAAAATCCACACCTACGGTTGTAAACGATTAACAGTCGATTTAAATCTACGGCGCGCTTTCGCTTTCGTGATTGCTGATAATTGATCACCCTATTATAGGTGCTGATTTTCTTCACAAGTTTAATTTAATCGTCGACCTCAGCAGCTGTAGAGTCGTGGATAAAAAAATCAAACTTCAAGTTAACTGTCTCTCCAAATCCGCGAACACTAGCTCATTATCATCATCGTCGGCTCGACAACCGGGGTCCGGTCCTGGCCTCCCTCAACAACTCTCTACACCCATCCCGGTCTCGAACCGCCGCCATCCAGTTGCGCACCCCAAGGTTCCGGGCGTCCTGGTCAACGCCATCTCTCCAGCGCAAGCATTGTCTACCACGCTGTCGTCTACCATAGAATGTACCACAAAGAACTTTCCGAGCTGGTTCCTCTTCGCTCATGCGAGCTAGGTGCCCTGCCCACCGAAGTCTACCGAGCTTAATTTTTGTCACGATATCTGCTTCAAGGTAGATTGCGTACAATTCATGATTGTACCGTCTCCGGAATCGTCCTTCCTCGCAAATGGGGCCAACAATTCTCCTTAAGACTTTTCTCTCGAACGCAGCTAAGAGGTCGGAGTGCCTTTTGCTAAGCACCCAAGTCTCGGAAGTCTTTGAAGTTATGGTGAGATTTCTGGATTTGATGAGCTTTGACAGACTATAGTAGGCTCTGTTGGATTTGAGAAGCCGCCCGCGTATTTCTTCTTCTATATTGTTATCGGCTGTTACTATTGACCCAAGGTATTTAAAGGATTGCACATTTGCACCACTTCAAATTCGTGCTCCGCTACCTTGATTGTTTGACCAACTGTTCCCCTCGCATTCGACGCCACCATGTACTTTGTTTTACCTTCACTAATGTGCAGCCCCAGATTTTGTGCCGCCTGTTCGATCTGGATAAAGGAATCATATACAGCTTTTTTTTTTTATATTTTGCGTGCACTCAAGGGGTTATGACTACCCTTATAATGTTAACACACAGTGCGAGCGTTTAGGAAAGTGGGAGAGGATTTGAAAGGAGATACCGATGCACATTGGTTTTAAATGTCTGAACATCGAAATGGCAAGGAAAAATTGGGCGGGGTAAAGCATTCCACATCCTTGTAGTACGACTAAAGAAGGAATCTCTGTACTTAACAGTACGTCCGAAGTTGGGCTCAAGGGTAAACTGATGCGCATTTCTTGAATTACGAGTATTACGGTTGAATTGTTTAAGGGGAGGAATGCAACTGGCTATTTCACTAGAACATTGATTATGGAAATAGCGATAAAATAATGAAAGACATGAAACTCTATGGCGGTGTTCGAGGGTTTCAATTGTTTCCGTTATAGTTTTATCGCCTATCATTTTCAAAGCTCTCTTCTGAATTCTATCTAATAGACTCAAGTGGGTTATTGGAGCACCTGCCCAAATATGAGAGTTGTATTCCATTTTTGGACGAATGAAGGCTTTACAGATTACAGCTAGATCAGAGGGGGAGACAAATTTCTTGCATCGAGGGAGAAACCCCAAACACTTAGCAGCGTTTTTGGCGATACCAAATATGTGATCATTTCATAAAAGGTGGTCTGTGATACACATACCAAGAACTGAAAGTTTTTCAGTTTCCTCGATGCAAGTGTCGCTTATGGATAGCGGCATTTGGGGTGGGTTTCGCTTTAACGACAGAAGGCAGCATTGTGTTTTTGAAGCATTAAATTCTACTCGATTTGTATTTCCCCATTGCACAATGCTATCGAGATCAGAATTTAATGAGCTTATCATACGCTGCCGTTGAAGTTCCACATCAAAAGGACAAGGATGTGAATCTAGAAACGAATATGAAAAGCTGAGGGTACAGTCGTCAGCAAAACAGTTTATTGGATAAGAAGTTTCAGACAAGAGATCATTAATGAATATTAGGAAGAGAGTTGGAGACAAAACGGAGCCCTGTGGCACACCAGCATTTATTTTGTGGATATCAGACTTGAAACCGTCCATCCATCGAAGAAGAGATTCATCGATACCAAATGCACGCATTTTTGATAAGAGAGCTTGATGCCAAACTCTATCAAATGCTTTTGAAATATCAAGTGCAATAATCTTACTTTCGCTCCCATGAAATCGTTAACATCTTCAAGTACAGGAGGTCACATATCACTTTCAGTCAGCGTCGAATTAACAAGAATAATAAGCAAATTGGCTTTATCTAGTGAGCTGACAAAGGGGATGTCGTTGAAGACGAGCGTTGGAACCGAAGACGAAGTAGTATTTCGAATGTTTTTACAAAAGACCAAACATTTTTACTGCCTTTGGGACATTGCAGTATTTTCTGCCTTAAATTTTGATCATGCAAAAATTTGGTTCGTCGAATATGACCGTTACTGGTCTTTCTAGCTTGCTTGAACTTATTCCGGTTTTCCTCAGTGGAGTTGGCTTTGTAACTTCGGAAACTTACTTCTCTGACCCTGATAACCTCTTTACAACTCAAATCAAACCATGCGTTTTTTTTCGGTTTGATAGATTTTTCCCTGTTCGGGATAAAATTTCTCATTCCGAGAAGAATTAACTTTGTAATCATATCTGCACTGGAGTCTAAGTCACTATCGAGGAAGCATAGTGACCAGTTAAAGTTTTTGAAGAAATCGTTGAGGCCGTCCCAGTTGGCTTTCTCGTATTGCCAAACGGTTCTCTTGGGGCTTTTTTCTTTAACTGGGCTTTGTTGACACGAGAAATTGGCAGATATGACACAATGGTCTGATGTGCCTAGAGGCGATAATACACTGATAGTGTATTTACCAGGGTCAGAGGTAAGAAACCAGTCTAGAGTGTTGGCGGATTGACCTGCAACGTCAGGAATCCCAGTAGGCTCGTCGACAAGCTGAGTCAGGTTGTTCAACTCAGCAAAGATCTCGGCATACCTTCCTTCGGGTGTTGTCTGACCAGAATAGCGCAGCCAAGAAGAATTGTGTACATTGAAATCGCCCGTAACAACGATTTCACCGTGCGGATAGTGGGAAACAATTCTCTGGATGAAGTCGGATAGCGCATCGAATTCGTTTGAAGTCGAATTACCATCCAAACTTGGGCTGCGATAAATAAAACATGTATGAATGATGTGCTTATGTACAGTGAATTTAAACCACATAAAATTAAAGTTTGTATTTAAACACGGGCCATATTGCGGTTGAAGCTGATAAGCTACAAACAAACACAAAAAAACACAAATCAGACAATTGACTATGAAGCTATCAAGTAAATGGGCCCTAAAGAAAACTTCACAATACAAAACACTATTAGTGTTATGCCTTAATAGTGGTATGCATTAATCCGCTCCTCCTGGATACCCAAAAAACCAATAACAGCAATTTATCTGATATTGCCTTAGCTTAATCAATTACAACAATACATTGATGCACACATATTTGATGGAATGACCAAGCCAAAGCAACTGTAGGAAGTGTGGGAAGGAGAGATAGGACAATTTACCGCTCGCTGTGCTGTGATGGTTAGATGAGTATGCAGCATCAGGTTATAAGCTCGCATGGGTGAGCTTTTTGTTGTTGTTGTTTTTAACAAATGCACTGGCACTGGCACTCGCACTCGCACTTTAGTTTTGATTTTTTTTTTTTTTTTGTTATGCTATTTGTTTTTCGCGACGGAATTTGTGGGCATTATTGTAGATTAAAAATGAGGCACATTGGTCTTAAACTTTTTTTTTCTTTATATTTATGGATTTATTTATTTATGGGGGCGGACGGAATGTAACATAGTTTTTTTTGGTTCAATTAAATGATCGGGGGTATGCGGCCGCGGGTTAATTTTCCACTCTCCCACACGTGTGGTTGCGTTGGGCTGCAGATCGACACTTCTCGGTTCTTCCGATGATGTCGATGTCCCTCTTGTTGCCGTGCCAGAGTCACGGATTGTTTTCTCCAACGCCAGGTTGAAGAGGAGGCAGGCCAAACCATCCCCTTGTCGGAGTCCATTAAAGATGTTGATTGGTTTGGATAGCAATCCGGCTATTTTTACTTGGCTTGTTACGTTGGTCATGGTCAACCTACATAGTCGTGTCAATTTATTTGGGATGCCGAATTCTCTCATGGCTTTGTAAAGTTCTACCCTGGCTATGCTATCGTAGGCGGCCTTAAAGTCTATAAACAGATGGTATGTTGGGATGTTAAATTCTAGACATTTTTCCATCGCCTGCCTAAGGGTAAAGATCTGATCAGTTGTTGATTTGCCTGGAATTAAACCACACTGATATTGTCCGATGATGGTTTTAGCGTATTGGTGTTATCCGGTCTTGTAGGATAGAGGAGAGTATCTTATAGGCGGTACTCAACAACGTGATACCTCTATAATTGCTGCACGTTGTGACATCTCGTATGGGGTTATCCGGTCTTGTAGGATAGAGGAGAGTATCTTATAGGCGGTACTCAACAACGTGATACCTCTATAATTGCTGCACGTTGTGACATCTCGTATGGGGTTATCCGGTCTTGTAGGATAGAGGAGAGTATCTTATAGGCGGTACTCAACAACGTGATACCTCTATAATTGCTGCACGTTGAGACATCTCCCTTCTTATTTATGGGGCAAATTATACCTTTTCGCCAGTCTTTTGGAATTTCTTCACACGTGCACTATAATCTCATGAATTGCTTGACGTAAAGCTGGCCCACCGTGTTGAAATAGTTCGGCTGGTATACCATCGGCTCCCAGGGCTTTGTTTTTCCTTAGCCGGCCTATAGCCTTCTCAACCGCTTCTATGCTTGGTGGCGGCAACATAGGGTACTCTTCTTGAAGTAGTGGAGCCTCCACTTCTGCAGTGAGCTGACCATTTAGCAATTCATTGAAGTACACTTCCCATCGCTCCAGTATGCTTTGAGGATCGGTGATCAGATTTCCCTCTCCGTCCTTGCAGTATGTGCAGCGTGGTGTGTACTGTGTCATGTTTCGGACGGATTGGTAGAACTTCCGCGCCTGGTGTGGACCTCGCTCTCGGCTTTTCTCTATTTCACAGATTATGTTCTCCTCCCAGGCTGATTTTTTTTGTCTGTGAAGCCGTTTTTCAATTCTTCTGAGCTCTTTATATTCGTCTTCGCGTGCCCGCGTTCTATGAGATTGTTGCGTTGCTCGGTACGCAACATTCTTACGTTCAGTCGCTAGCTTGCATTCATCATCAAACCAGTCGTTCTGATTTCTACGACTGCTGCCTAAGATGGAGTTAGCAGTACTAATGACAGTATTCTTAAGGCGTGTCCACTTCTCATCTACGCCCAGCATACTGGCTCCAGGACTTACTCTACCCAGTTCTAGGGCGAGTCCTAACGCATTACCAAAGGTGTTACTGGTGTTTTCATTGCGCAGAGCAGCCGTGTTGATTCGAACCTGATCGGCGGATGCAATACGTCTTCGCAAGGCAATCCGCCCTCGGAAAACATACCAACAAGAAAGTGATCCGAGTCGATATTGGCACCTCGGTACGTTCGTACCGTCATCAAGTTCGAGTAGTGGCGACGGTCTATCAACACGTGGTCAATTTGGTTACGAGTGACTCCATCAGGTGATACCCAGGTGGCTTTGTAGATATCTTTACGCGGGAACCTGGTACTCGCAACGACCATGTTTTCCGATGCTGCCAATTCTAAGACTCGAAGTCCATTGTCATTAGTGTTTTCATGCAGACTATGGGTGCCTGCGTAATGTCTGAATACCGGCTCCCGACCTATTTTTGCATTCAAATCCCCAAGGATGATTTTTACGTCATACCTTGGACAGGCATTGAGGGCCCTCTCGACTTGTTCGTAGTAAGTCTCTTTTTCTTCATCTGAGGACTCCTCCGTAGGTCCGTGAATGTTAATGAGGCTGATGTTCTTAAATTTGCCTGGCACGCGAAGGGTGCATAGCCTTTCGCTTATAGCGTTAAAGCCGATGATGGCAGACTTCATTTTTTCGCTGACTAGGAAGCCTTCCCCGAGCACATGGTGTGTTGTATGACAGCTGTAATATAAGTCATAATCTTTCTTCTGTAGAACACCATTCCCTGTCCATCTAATTTCTTGTAGTGCTGTTATGTCAGCTTTATATTTTGACAGGGCATCGGCTAGCTGCTGAGCAGATCGAGCTCTACAGGGCGATCGTACGTTCCATAAGAAAATTCGTAAATCGTTTTTCCGTTTTCTTTGCGTGGGTTGTCGTCGTGAGATCAGTCCGTTTCCGAGGCTTGTTGTAGGTCTCAGAATTCTTTTAGTTTTACGGAACAGGGAATTAACCTGTTGCCAACCTGTGGAACCAGCCTGATCATATTAGCCAAACCTTTTTAAAGGCTTGTTTCTAGCGGCCGCCGCGAAGAGGCTATGATCACACTTACACCAGTCCCGAATAGTTACGGCACGTGCATGTTTTCGTATGCTACATGTTATTCCCCCTATTCGGCTGATGGCTGACCGCCGAACACTAGCTCAACAAAACTTTTCCGAGCGAATTCGGTGCTATTCTTGATGAGTTTCCTGAGCTTAAAGCTCCACCAGACTTCACGTTACCGGTCAAACATGACGTTGTCCACCGGATTCAAGCAACTGGTCAACTCCCTTCAGCTAGTGCCCGAAGACTCAGTCCGGAGAGGTAAGCAACCGCCAAGCGTAAGAAGAAATATTTGACTGTTAACAGTCGAATTGTTTTTTCCTGAACACCGTTTATTTTAATAAATATGATTTAAAATCACAAAACAAAAAAACCAGCATCAAAGTGTTCATAAACGGTGTTCAGGAAAAAACAATTCGACTGTTAACAGTCAAATATTTCTTCTTAAAAAGTCCCATAGCAAGGCAATAAAAATAGCTACAATTTATCTTCTTTGAAGACTTGTAGCGACTATATAATTCGCAGTTGCTCTTTGTAGCTCGGATTATATGAAATCTCGATTTATTCGGGAAAATATGCGTCAAGACAAGGTGTAATGGTCATCTTCTGATGAGCCCAGCCATTACATCGGGGCGAAACGCATATATGAACACTTTGATGCTGGTTTTTTTGTTTTGTGATTTTAAATCATATTTATTAAAGCCAAGCGTAAGTTTTAGCAAATGATCGATTTAGGTATTTGTTGCGTTTCAAAGTCCCACGTCGCTTCACCACTTCACATGGTTCCGAAAAAGAACTCACTTGACTTCAGATGGTTAAATAATGCTCAAGACTGCTTTGCTAATCTCGATGGTTGTTCAGTATTTTCGAAAATCGATTTAATACGTGCAAATACCGGTCGCAGAAGAGGACGTTCATAAAACAGCGGTCATAAAACCTTCGGGATTTTCGAATTTTTACGAATGCCTTTTGGAGTGCGCAACGGTGCCCAAACTTTCCAACGTCTTATGAACAGAATTTTAGGTGATTTTTCGTTTGTTTTCGTGTACCTGGACGACTTCCTCGTTTCAAGTAAATCGGTCGAGGAACATAAAACGCATTTAGGAGAAGTTTTTTCGAATTTTGCAAGAGCACGGGCTAAACGTTAATTTGGCGAAATGCGAACTAGGTGTAAGCAAAACCGATTTCTTGGGATACTGCGTTTCCGAAAACGGAATTATTCCTTCACGAGAACGAGTAAAAGCCATTAACGAATTTCCTAGTCCCGGCTGTATCAAACAACTTCAGCGCTTTCTCGGCATAATAAATTTCTATAATCGTTTTATGCCAAGTATGGCATGCAAGGCTAAAGTTCTTTACGAACTTTTAAAAGGCGCAAAAGCGAATAAAAAAGAAACAAAAAAAAAACGATTTTTTAGTGGACAGACGCTTGCGAAGAAGCTTTTCAAGTTCTCAAAAGAGATTTGTCTCAGCGCACTATGCATTTTCATCCAAAGCCTCTAGCGCAAATCAGCATTATGGTAGACGCGTCTAACGACGCTATCGGGGGAGTACTCCAGCAATACCATAATAGCTTTTGGGAACCTTTAGGTTTCTTTTCAACTCATTTGAGCCCAGCCGAAAGAAAATACTCGACGTTTGATCGCGAACTCCTCGCAATTTTCAAAAACGTTAAACATTTTCGGTATTATGTGGAAGGTAGACAATTAACCGTCTGCACCGACCACAAACCGCTCACAAACGCAATCTTTTCCAAAACTGAAAAATCACCTCGTCAAACGCGCCACTTAGAATTTATCGCAGAGTTCACTACTGACATTCGTTACATCAAAGGCATACAAAATATCGTTGCCTATACTTTATCGAGATCCTACGTCGAATTGATCGATTTTAGCAATGTTAGTATTAAAAGTCTTTTTAAAGAGCAAGAAAACGACGAAGAGATCAAGTCACTTTTAAAACTTTCAAACACATCTTTCAAGTTAGAAAAAAGAAATGTTCCAATAAACGACGTCGAAATATGGTGTGAAACATCTACTGGAAAAACTCGTCTGTATGTGCCTGAAATTTTTCGACGAACAATTTTTGACAACCATCACAAACTATCTCATCCAGGTTCAAAGGCAATGCGTAAAATAGTTACCGCAAAATACTTTTGGCCTAAAATGAACAGCGATGTTAACAGATGGACAAAAGATTGTATCTCCTGTCAAAAGTCAAAAATTTCCAGGGACACTACGTCAAAACACGGAATTTTCTCAGTTCCAGAAGGTAGTTTTTCACATATCCATATGGATTTGGTCGGTCCTTTGCCACCATCTCAAAGTTTCACGTATTTACTAACTATCAAAGATCGTTTTTCTTCTTGGCCTGGGGCCATTCCGCTGAAAAATATGAACGCTTCCACCGTTGTATCCGCTTTCGTACAACACTGGGTTTCCAGATTTGGAGTCTCTCAAACGATCACGACTGATCAAGGAACTCAATTCGAGTCCAGTCTTTTTAAAGAAATCTCTGAAACTCTCGGTACAAAGCGGATAAGAACTACAACATACCATCCTCAAGCGAACGGGTCAGTAGAAAGGTTTCACAGACAGCTTTAAGATTCTCTTCGCGCTCATGAAGACGAACAAAATTGGTATTCAAACTTACCTTGGACTCTTCTCGGTATTCGTTCCACGATAATTGATGACATAAATATAACGCCTGCCAAATTACTGTACGGACAAAACTTACGTTTACCTGCGGAACTAATCGAACCCAAACCGTTGAATCCAATTTTAAATTCGTCAACAGCTCGAGAAGTCACTCAAGCAATCTCGCAAACTCGGCAGTGTTCTAGTAGAAATCGCGAACAAAAACACATATTCGTTCCAAAAGATTTGAAAACGTGCAAATACGTTTTTTTTTCGGGAAGAGGTGAACCGCGGAAGTCTTAATCCACCGTATAAAGGTTCATTTGAAGTACTTAATCGGTTCGAAAAAACGTTTTTGGTGCTCAAAGATAATTAAGAGCAAATAATATCTACAATGACAATGATTTACAGCCAAAAAGCCAACAAGGAACTTTAAATTCACATTAAAATTTTTTAAAGCATATTTATTTCAGATTTTTTAAATATTTTGTTAGGTCTTCTACCAAAATATTTCAAAATCCAATTGTAAGTTCTTCTACCAAAATATTTCAAACTCCAATTGTAAGGTCTTCTACCAAAACATTTCAAAATCCAATTGTAAGGTCTTCCACCTCAACTCACTGTACAAGAATTATATACATAAAAACATAACATGAAAAAGAAGAATGTAGATGTTTTGTAAGAAATATCAATCTCAAAACATAAAACTTTATAATGAAAATTCATAGAAATGTTAAATTATTACTATGATGGCAATGTAAAAACAGTTCAGATATATTATAAAATAGTAACATTTGCATTATATAAAACACTTGTGATTTCAAAACAATAATGTAAACTTTTATACAGCGGGGAGTGATGTGGCGTGTCCAAACGTTGTTTTAAGTCAACGTATAAACCCGTCACATACTTACCTACAACCCCAATTTCCTTCACATACTTACCTACATTCCGAACCCCAATTTCTGTTACATGCTTACCTACATGTCATATTTTTATTTCGAACTGTAGGTACTAAAATAAAGTTCTCGAACAATTCAGCTTACGCCATCTTATTAACTATTGATTCTGATTCCAAACGTGACTGTGGCAAGTCGTTGTCAATTAGTTTTTTCTTTGGCCCTCTTTATACTTACAACTAATTAAATTTAAAACTAACTTAAGAATAAAAATAATAAATAAAAGATTATACTTAAACTATTAAAATAAGAATTTTGATTGACGTTCTAGCCTGGTGCATTAAAGAGTGCACGAATCAAATTTATTGTTCATCGAAGGGTGCACAACAATTCTATCTTTATTATAACACACAATATTCTGTTACTTTAGTTCTCTGGTACTTCGGTTAAATCTGGTACTTGGATTTTCCATGGATATTCGGATGACTTGCGTTTCTTTCCTCTAGTCAAGCTTGCATGTATAAGATGTACTGGTTTCTGTTGATTCGAGTTTTGGTAATAAAACTTGGTGTCTGGCCTTGGGTTATCAAGCTTCTGCTTATTTGGCTTTAAAACTGGTACTACTATTCCGATGTCAGGTTTGGGACGGGATCAGGAGGCATTCAAACATTTATCAGCAGGTACTACGCCCGTGGAAGCACTCAAACCAGCAGGCTAATCGCTCTGGTACATCATCAGGTACCACGCCCCTGGTGGCACTCAAAACAGCAGGCTAAACGCTCTGGTACATCATCAGGTACTACGCCTCTGGTGGCGCTTAAAATAGCAGGCTAAACGCTATGGTACTTCAGCAGGTACTACGCCCCTGGTGGCACTCAAAACAACAGGCTAAAATGCTCTGCTACATCAGTAGGTACTACGCCCCTGGTGGCACTCAAAATAACAGGCTAAAACGCTCTGGTACATCAGCAGGTACTACGCCCCTGGTGGTACTCAAACAGTAGGCTAAAACGCTCTGGTACATCAGCAGGTACTACGCCCCTGGTGGCACCTAAATAGCAGTCTATACGCTCTGGTATATCAGCAGGTACTACGCCTCTGGTGGCACTCAAACAGCAGGCTAAACGCTCTGGTAAATCAGCCAGCAGGTACTACGCCCCTGGTGGCACTCAAACAGCAGGCTAAACGCTCTGGTAGATCAGCAGGTATCACTGGTGGGGGGAAGCCCTAGTAGTAAATAGCAGGACAATCTCTGCTACCTAACTTTGCCTTTCAACGTAACCCCTTACCACTGGTGGGGGAAGCTCCGAGAAAGCAAATAAAGCTAAATGACCAGATCGTCTCGACTTGTCTACGACTGGATGCAAAATGATATATAATACCAAATTTACTTATGTCGTCTGACTTTGTGTATGACCAAAAGGGTCATTTTCGTCCATCGGAGTAGGTGCTCTCGTTTCATTTTCAGTAAAGACCGAATGTGAGCTGTATAGTAATGAACCAAAAATAATATTTTAGATTTTACTGTGACGTCACACGTCCGTGCAATGTGTGAATTTGTAACGAAGCGTTACATTTTCGTGTCCTCTATTCCATAAATAACAAGGTCAACGTCCCCCCAAGTATTAAATAAACAGTGGCATACTAGAAAGGCGCTCGATGGGTATTTTGTTAGTCTTCCTTTCGGTTCACATTTCGTTGAAGCGCAAACAGGCACATGAGGAGGTTTGATTTTTCGAATAATTCGTCGTCTACCATACCCAGTTACCGTGCACCAATCCAGAGTACATTAGCTTAAAGGAAGAATTCCTATTTAAAGACAGTCTTAAGGGGTACGTAGTGTATCCACAAGAAGTTTCTATATTTTTGGCCAAAAAGTTTATTTTCTGCGATCCACTTTCTTCTGAAGTGTATCGTAGACGGAGGTTTCCTCACTTCCCGTTTAGTCTTCTAGTGTTATGCTAGAGGCAGGAGTCGCTCCAAACCGCTTATTCCTACGCTTACCTTTCTTCTAAGTGTACGTAGGCAGAGATAGCGTGTCGCTCACCGTTTATTCCTTCAGCTATAGTGACTGAAGGCAAAGTAGACCACATCGATTGTCTGCTGTTTTTTCCCTTGTTCCACTGCCTTTAAGTGTACCTTGGGCCGAGTCGACCCTTCGTGGGCAACTTACCGTTTGGTCCTCTAGTTCTAGGCTAGGGGCAGGAAGAATTTACTCCAACCGCTTCGTCCCGCGCTATACTCTTTTTGGGTGCAACGTGGGCAGGGTTTGCCACAGCGGGCCACCCCGTTTATTCTTCTAGTTTCACTATTTTGGAGGCAAAAGTAAACTACGTGAGCGTCTGCTGTTTCTTCCCTTGTTCCACTTCATTTAAGTGTACCTTGGGCCGAGTCGACCCTTCTTGGGCAGCTCAACGATTGTTCCGTTAATGTTGTTTTAGTGGCAAGAGAATCTCTCCAACCTCTTATTCCCTCGCCCTCACTACTTCTGAGTGCGGCGCGGGCAAGGTTCGTCGTTATCGGTCATTCTTTTGGCCTACCGCTGCAAGCATACGTATTTAGCGTAGATCTAAGTTATAAGAATTACCATATTATTTTAAAGTAGGAAACAAAATTTGCAACCGTTGTAAGAAAGGAATTGGAGTTAAAATAAAGTTATAATAAATACATCGGAGTTTGAATCTTAACAACCATGTTTACTTGCTTTCTTTTGGATTGACCCTGGACACCCGTGAGTTTACCCCAGCTTCGATAAAAAAAACCATCACAAATTGGCGCCCGAGCAGGGACCTAGAAGGTTCGACCGTGTTCCGATCACCGACCGACCAGGAATCCTCAAAAGGTACTCCCTACCAACCTGACCCAGACCAGTTAACTCCGTCCGTAAACCACTCCGAATATGTCCGATTCAGAAGAGCTAGGTCAAGATGACCTTAACATATACAAGAACCTTGGGTTTATTTATTTTTTAAAGACAACCGAACTAATAGACATGTTGGAGTCTCGAAATTTGGATTCTCCAGGGACTATGAAAATTCTTCGTTAACGCTTAAGCCAGCACCGTACGAAACTCCGCACCCATGCTTCGACGCAAAACTTATGTGAAGAATGGGAGAACATCATCGAAGAAAGAAACAACGCTGACCCCGTTCCTGAAATCCCACCTGCTTTTGACATGTCTACATCAGATAAAGGAACGGACTATGAACTACCTGCACCCATGAATTTTGGAAAAGGCATGAAAGCTCCTATTTATATCCAGACTACCTTAAATGTACCTTAGACCCGAAAAACCATGATGGTTCAGACCGCACCAAACGCTTTCGAGTTCCAAACAGGAGAGTTTCCACCGACTACTCAGGGCCAAGCAGCTGCTCCAGTGCTTGGGCCTGGAGATCAAAGCAACGCTAGGATCGAACGTAGGCCATCCCCGACACCCAGATTAACCTAAAGTTATGAGGCTGAGGTGATGAATACCGTCCGCAAATGGGAACTGCGTTTCGATTCATCAGGAAATCCACTTGAATTCATGGAAAGGTTTGGAGAATTGACTAGGTGTTACAATATACCGCAAAAAGATATGTTGCGAACCCTACCAGAGATCTTCAGAGGCACAGCGCTTGAATGGCTGAGGATAAAAAGTGAAAGTTTTGGAACATGGGAGGACTTCCAAAAGGCTTTCCTTTAACATTTTTTACCGGCCTGCTATCATCATAAGCTTGAGATTTTACGCAAACGCCAATGTCCGCGATAAAAGGCGAAGGAGCCAGCATCCTCGAATGACGATTCAAGAAAATATGGACCGCATTTTCGATAATCTGTGACCTGAGTACAGCTTCTACATTAAACGTCGCGACTTTAACACCCTTGATGAACTCACTATTTTAGCAGAGGAGTTCGAAGCAATTAGGAGTGATGATCGAGGTATACGTCCTCCAATGAACAACACTCCTTCTACCCAACAGATTTCACATGGTCCTCTAGGAACTGTTCCTTACGATAGATATACTCATTGCTGGAATTGCAAGCAGACAGGACACCGTAAAATAAACTTGCCGACGGGCGTTCAGGCTTTTCTGCTCATTTTGCAGGGCAGATGGTAGACTTTCCAAGGATTGCCAGTGCCATGAGAACGCCGTTGCTGTATTTACCACTCCACCGGGTCAAGACCCTCGGTATTTTGTGCCTATCAAGATAGAGAACCAGACATATCAAACATTATTCAACACTGGGGCTACAAGATCTTTTATCGGCGAAGAATTAAGAAACACATTTAAACAAATGGATTTCGATATGCATATGCAAGTACATCACCTACAAGTTCAACTTTCCAATGGAGAACCAGTTCCTACATCGGAACATTATACTGCTATTTAATTAGTTAAAATTGAAAACGTGAAAACCGAAAGCTATTTTAAATGAATTAATCGACACCTTATTGTTTTCACACTTTTTGTTTTATTGTTTATAAATGAAACGATATTTAAACAGTACGCGATAAACACGAAAACATTAAAAACGAGACGAAAAACAAATAAAACACGCACCTGTATGCATTTCGGACTGTTTACAGTCCATCCTCAGCATCACGACTGGTTCAGATAGTGCATTTCTTTATGAAATTACATAGTTTGACGAGAGAAAAGAGAATTGATGTTATATTGCCGTTATCAGCATTGATTGCATTACTGTCTTTTTGTATAAAAAAAGCTCTCATATGCATCTTATTTTCTCTCATCGGTTATTTGTTTTTTTTTACACTCACATTGTTGATATTTATATTAAAGTGGTTGAGGTTGAGAGCATGTTCTGCGATCGCTGAACACTGCGTTTTATTTTGTTTTATAAAGGAACTATGTTCCTTGAATCTTTTTTCTATTGTACGCTTAGTTTGGCCGTAGTATACTCTATCACAATCAACGCATTTGATCGCATAAATACCCGATTTTTTCAAATTATCAACTTTGTCTTTTGTTGACCCTATCAGATTTTTAAGTTTGTTTTTACTTGAGAAAACAAGCTCAACATTGTGGTCGTTAAAGTTTTTGAAAATTTTATTTGTAATTTCCGGCACATAACACATAAAAGCGCGTTTCACTTCTCTTTTTTCCGAGTTTTGGGAAAATAATGTTGATAAATTTTGTTTTTTGATTTTGTTGGAGTGTTTTAAAATAATTTTGTCCACCAATTTGTTGCTATAGCCATTCATATGTGCTACTTTTTTCTATAGAATCATATTCAAATTTATAACTTGCAGCCGATAGAGGAAGTTTGCACAATCTGTATGCAAGTGAATGAAAACCAGCGTGTTTATGTTGTACCGGACAGTGCGAATCACTTGTTATAACACGGAGAGTACTTGTTGGTTTGTGAAAAACTGATACTTCTATTTTGTTTTGAGTATTTCTCTTTAATTTGAGATCTAGAAAACATAGTTTTCTATCTGTTTTTGTTTCAAGTGTAAATTTTATAGAGTTATATTTGTTATTTAACACTTCTAAAGTTTTATCTACTTTATCTTTTTTCACGATGGAGAAAACATCATCTATACATAACGGCACGAAAATCGCGGTAACAATTATTGATTTTTTAGATTTATTTGAAAAGGAGACATAAAAAGTTCTGACACTAATGGGCTTAGAGGATTTCCCATATTCGTTCCTTTTTCCACTTTGCAAACTTGTTCCTGAATTGGAAAAAGTTTTGTTCCATACACACTTTTGCAACATTTAAAAAACACGCTTTTTTTTCGTTAGGTATATCAGCGGCATTTAGGTATTTTTCAAATTCTACCATTGCAACGTCAATGGGAATACTAGGGAACAGAGACACTACATCGAAAGACACTAAAATTTCATCCTCTTGGATAGTTTCACTAATAATTTTATCGACAAAATCAAACGAATTTTTCACTGATAAGCTATTTATTGGGGGCAACTGTTTTATTTCGTTCACTAACCACTTTGCTACCAGATAAGATGGAGAGGATATGCTACCTACAATTGGTCTATCACCGGTCTTATGTATTTTTGGAAGACAATAAATTAAGGGTACTTGTGGATTCGGCACTGATAATTTTCTCTTTAACCAAAATCCGAAAATTGAACTTACTTGCTTAATAAGAACATTGCTATCTCTCACCATCTTCGGCAATGGGTTCTTATTTATAGGCGTATATTCACATTTTTCAATTACATTTAACATCCTACTCTCGTAATCGGTTTTGTTGAGAATAACTAATTTATTTCCTTTGTCCGCCTTAACATACCCCAAGTAACATTTTTCCTCTCATAAGACGCTCCGAGAGCGCTACGAGACTTATTTTAGGGAGCTAAATGCACTCTTGAGGAGTTCTTCTAGATTCTTATAAGATTGTTAAAAGCCTTAAATGGCCTAGTTATGGGAGCCTCTTGATCCTATAGGAAGAGTTTTATTCTTCTTATGCGATTATAGACGCCGCTTTGTAAATCTAGTAAAGCTCTCTGAACTCTTCCTATGGGAGTGCGTCTCTTCCTACAGAAGTTGTTAAAAAGAGAACGAGTGTGTGTAAACTTAAAAAAACATATATCTTTCGCATTTTTAATTTCTTTTTTTGAAGAAGGTAGGCGAATAGTTTTTATGTGTGTTCGTGATTCTCTCATGTCAAAAAATAATGTGTTTTTTGGTGCGAGTGTTTATCTCACAAGTTAATTGACGTATTATATTTGTAAAAATCATGGCATATGTAGGCTAAATTCTTGGTGCAATTAAAATTGCATCTACTAATTTAAACATTTTGCTTCGAAAAATAACAACGCGCTTCCAAAATTATGCATATTTAAAATATTTTGTTATTAATTACAATCTTAGGGTTACCATTAATATTTTTTTAGGTGCAAAAATCACCAAAGTATGTTTTTATACAATTCACAAAATGCGATCATTCATACCATATTTTTTTTTAATTACTGTCATTATCGTGCTTTTATGACAAAAATTGGATCTAGAGGTGTACAAAATATGACGCTTTTTCATTATTAAGATTTTCTGAAATTTTCCAATATATTTGTCATTAAAAACTGACAAAAACAACTGATTTTTAAAGATGCCATTTTACTTGTGTTGTGTTAATATACTGCTCTCACAAATTTTAAATAATGACATAACACAAAAAAGAATGTCCCCGCTCATTCTTCTCTGGTATAGTAGCTGTATACTAAGTTATACAAATCCATTTTTATACAACTAATATCACAAGCAAATAAGAGAAAACAAGATGAATATGACGTTTTGGTCAGAATGGAAAACCAAATATGATAATTCATTTAGAATATATTTTTTAAGCTACGGTAACCCTCAAAATATAATGAAAACATTTTGTTCATATTGCAACATGGCTGCTGTTGATTGATACTTTAACTCTTGTTTTAACATCTCTATGAGATCTTTGGATGATGATGAAGTCCCATTACAACGCTTGAGCTCCCGTAAGAAGTGTCGCTCTCAGTAAATATAAATTTTCTCTGAGAGACAGTACTTCTTATGGGAGCTAAAATGCTCTTATGGGACTTAAATTTGACATTTAACTTTTAAACGCAACACATTTGTCTGTGGGGCGTTCCTTTTTATTGCAATTGCCAACTTCTATTAAGAAATTTAAATGAGAAAGCAAAAAATCGATAATTGTGTTAGATTAACATTTTGAAACAATTGAACTAAATTATAACCTAATAATTTTTCGAATAAAGTAACAATCAAAGTTAACTGGATATAGCTTGGTGTTATTTAAATCAAAGCTGATGGCAGTCGATGCAACAACAGTATATATATATATATACCATAAACATTATGTGATACTCATGGTGATTTCCATTTGTACAATTAATAAGGTTGTTTCGATCAATTCTATCAAAATAATGCTTTTGAGATCGATTTTTCGGCAGATTGTTTTCTCTTTTTAATAACACTAATAATATTAACTACCTTAAGTTTGAAATCGCTTTTTGTTTAGTATATTTCAGTGCTGTTGTTATAATATTTATGATCAAATTCACTACCACCCCGAAATTAGGTAAACAAACAGAACAAAAAATCGACCAAAGAAACTTGCTCGCAAAGAAAACAATCAAACTTTTCTTTGAAATCTAAAATTACATCTTCCACCACCAATCAAATAACCAACATGAACAGAAGCAAGTTTTGTGAACAAAAAGAACGCACTGTACAATTCAACTACAACATCTGTTCGTTTGATATTCAAAGCTGGCGTCGTAGCTCCTATTAGAATCTTGAAAAAAACTTGAAGTATTATTAGCCGTGTTTTATTATCTTCTATCGGGATCCGGATCTGGATCTAGATTAACTTTTAACACGTGTTACAAAAACAATTCAGAAAATTTCCCAGTATTTTGTTTGTGTATTACGTGTTAAAAATAAATCCAGATCCAGATCCGGATCCCGATAGAAGATAATAAAACACGGCTATTATGGGATTATAAAGACTAAAAATGACGTTTAGAGTTTTAATTTCATAACGAGATACTTATGAGACTTAAATAGATTTAGATATAGGATTTAATTACTTTCAAATTTAAAAAATGCTTAGCTCTTACAATAAAAATGCTATGAGACGATTTTGAGTTTCATAACAAGAGATTCATTCTTAAGTATAACAATAGGATTTAAAAGAATATTATGGGAGCTTTTTTCAGATTTGAAGAGCTTAACTCCGGGAGTTAATTAGTTGGGACACGCACTCTTTGGATTTTAAGGATTTTATCACATTAAAATAATTTGTTTTCCTACTTAAAGTAGATTTGTTGTTCAGGTCTTCAATTATCTGTTTTGAAGTTTGCCTAAAATCTTCCTGTACCGTATGTGTTTTAAATTTTAAAATAGTTTCGATAGTCATAACTGCATCTACTAGCTGTGGTTTATTAGGCTTTGGCGTGAAATTTAAACCTTTATTTAGTAAATCTTATTCACTTTCATTAAAAACTACATCTGATTTATTACATATAAGATCTTGTATGAATTTTGGTTGGTTACACATTTCTTTGTTTTTGTGAATTAATGTATTATATTTCTTTTTTAGTGTTTCATTTTTCTTTTTTGTTATCTTTGTAACTTGTTCTTGTATTTTGTTCTCAAACTCATACCACATAACCGATTCCGCTACATTTAAACTCTTTGTAATTTCTAAATGTAAACTATATAACTCGAGTTCTATTTTTGCTAATTTTTCGAAATGATGTTTTATTTCTAGCCTTAGCCATTTCTTTTGTGCTAGTGTTCCTTAAACATCGATAGTCAGCACTTGCGATAGTTGGCGATAGTTTCGGAAAAATACCCGATAGTATCGATAGTTATCGATAGTTTCTAACAAAAAATAAGAACAAATTTAAAGCAAATAAATTCATTGTTTTTTTTTTTTATTTCAGTAGATGGCAAAGATGACCTTTTTTAATCTTTAACATTTTTAAATTAAAGCCTAGTACGCTGCTGATGCGAAATAAAAAATCCTATAAAAAAAGTTACAACGAAATCATAAACGAAAAATTTCGTCCTCCTTTTCGTTTTGCAGTACGCTGCTCGATGAGCGAAATTGATAATTGTAGCAGATTATTTGGAGAGGTCTCCGCTCTTTTTTCGCACTCAATTAATCGCCCGGACCAATAAATGTGCGCACAAAAGTGACATTTGAGGTTTTTTGTGTTTGTATGTCCCCTTTCACATGAGGAAACAAGTTGCTGGAGATTTTTTTGACGTTTTCTTTTAATTTCTTTAAAAATCTCCCGTACCTTTTACATGAAGGAACAAAATCGTGGAAACTTTCTGTAGTTTCCTTTTAAAATGGCTTGGTTGAACACACTCTAATGTGTGTGTGAAGAGGAACGTCAAAATAATCTCCTCGAATCGTTGATCGGGAAGATTGCATTTTCCCCTCTTACTTCTTGCCCTTCTCACCCCCAAACTTAAAGTTGCTGGCAACTCAGTTTCTTCGTGTGAAAGGGGACTAATTGTTGTATCTTTCACTGCAGCATGGCTTTCTGTGATTTTTTTGCGTTTGCGTTTGTGTTTGTTTTTGTTTTTTTTTGTTATTGGTGTGACGCTTTCAGTTGTCATTTTTTCGTTGTGGTTTCCGCGAGCATTTCGCTGTTTGTTGGAGACCACCGAAACATTTGTTTCGCATCAGCAGCGTATTAGGCTTAAAACTTGAATTTTGAAAAGAGAAATGTTAAATCTTTCATGGTTTGGTTAGCATCACATAAAAAGTCTACAAAAAAATGTCAGAATTTGTTGAATGAATTCAGCGTGAAAAAATAGACATTTTTTTGTGGGAAATTATGAACTTATACGCCGCAACGTTTTTTCAGCTCTCATTTTTGGCACTTGCGATAGTTTTGAAAACATCGATGTATTCGATAGTTAAAAACTATCGATTACTATCGATAGACTATCGATGTTTAAGGAACACTATTTTGTGCCATTGCAATTATTTTTTCCGTTCGAGAATTATTAACCGAACACGTCACTTTAATTTGGTGTTACATTGCTCTTTTTGCACATTTGAAGAAACAGAATATCTTCCAACAAGAACTGCACTTTTCTTTTCAATCGAAAAAAGATTCAAGGAACATAGTTCCTATATAAAACAAAATAAAACGCAGTGTTCAGCGATCACAGAACATGCACTCAACCTCAACCACTTTAATATGAATATCAACAATGTGAGTGTAAAAAAACAAATAACCGATGAGAGAAAATTAGATGCATATGAGAGGTTTTTTATACAAAAATACAGTAATGCAATCAATGCTGATAACGGCATTATAACATCAATTCTCTTTTCTCTCGTCAAACTATGTAATTTCATAAAGAAATGCACTATCTGAACCAGTCGTGATGCTGAGGATGGACTGTAAACAGTCCGAAATGCATACAGGTGCGTGTTTTATTTGTTTTTCGTATCGTTTTTAATGTTTTCGTGTTTATCGCGTACTGTTTAAATATCGTTTCGTTTATAAACAATAAAACAAAAAGTGTGAAAACAGTAAGGTGTCGATTAATTCATTTAAAATAAAAATTATACTGCTACTTTCAATTTAGGAGACATCCTTCTGACCAGTGAAGTAACTTACCTGCCCTCACTTAAACAGGATGCTATACTTGGCATAGATGTAATGAACAGAGCTGGTTTATAAATTTTTATGGCTGGAAAACCTATAACCGACAGAAAACTCAACCCGGAGGTTGTTATGGAATCAGCATGTTCGGTTAACTCTCTCCTCTCAGAAGATCATCGAAAAACTCTGAACAACTTTTTAGGCACAGAACTACTGAAATTCGAAAAAAATCACTGAATTGGCGAACGTACCGCTTCACCGAATCCGTCTCAAAAACCGAAGAGCCGTTCAAACAGCGGTATTACCCGCGGAATCCGGCTATGCAAAACATTATATTTAGATGATGAAATCGATGAATTACTGAGGACTGGAAAAATAAGTACATCCAAAAGCCCGTACAGCTCACCTATAGTCTTAGTTAAAAAGAAAGGCGGTTCATGGAGGGTTTGTGTGGACGTTAGGCAACTAAACGAGTTTAGTTTAGTTTATTGACAAATCGTTAAATACTAACGTTACAATATTTTTTCATCATGATATAATATGTACAACAAAATTCTTATAAAATAATTAAATTCTTAATGTATATAAATAAAACAAAGCTTTAAATTTTATACATTTAAAATTGTAATTTACGGAAAAGATAAGAAAGTAGAATGTATTAAAAATTGCAATTAATTAAGAGGGCTATATTCACCATAGTTAGATCTACTAAATAATGCGACCAAAGGCTGTTGTCTTCTTAAACTTGAGTGACTAAAACTAAAATTTATCTTGCAAAGAACTGATGGAGATGTTATTGAACCACTTAAAATTCTAGCCATGAAACAAAATTGAAGATATTGCCTATGTTTAGAGAGAAATGGGAGGTCTATTAATTTTAATCTATGAGAATAAGGAGGTAGAATAAGTCTTTGTGACCATGGGAGAAGTCGAAGGCAGAAACGTAAAAATCTCCTCTGCTCTGCTTCCAATCTAGTTATATGGACAGAGTAGTAATAGTCCAAGCGGCGACCGTCGGATCACTTAGCTCATAAGGTAAGAGGTTGTAGTACCACTTAATCGATAGGTATTTCAAAAAGCAACTGATCGCTCATGGGTTGCCTAACAAAATTTGTGTGTATGACGTCTAAAATGGGCCACTTCCTGTGCGTTTTTTTGACTACAACTTAGCTCATCGAGTAAGAGGTTTAAAGAACCCCCAAACGATAGGGCTTGATGAGATAGAAAGAAAAAAATAGGGTTGCCTAATTTAAAATGGGTGGGTGGTGTTGCCAACCCGCTTTGAAAAACACTGTTTTGGGGCTATGACTTAGCTCATCGAGTAAGAGGTTAAAACTGAAGTCAAATGAAAGAATACATTGAACTGAAAAGAAAAAAATAGGGTTGCCACTTTTGAAATGGGTGCATGAACGTGGATACCCTATTTAAAGGAAAAAAGTGTAATAAATGGGTTATTGCTTACAATTATGTATTTTCTTTAAGTTTGGTCACATATCATATACCAAACAAGAGCTGAAAATATGTAAAAATTAATAAAATAAATTTGTACTCTATAAAATTTTGGAAAGGTTCAAAAAAACAAAAATGATTGCAACTTTAAAAATTTCGAATAACACTTTTAATAAAAACAATGATTGTTTCTATGGACTTAACTCAAACTGATACAATTTAATAAAAGCCCAATTCTCGTTCTATAAAAAAAAAATGTTGGCAGTTGCAGCACGCCTAAGAACACCTGCAACCCTGCTAATCATAAATTCTTCATTGAAGTTTTAGTTTTTCATTAGGATAAGAGGTAAAGTGTATTGCAATGATATTTAAAGAACATATCAAATTACAGCAAAGTTTTTAAAGGGTTTTCCAATAAGAGGTGTTATTGTGATATTCAAAGAAAAATGGCATTTTTTGAGATAAATGATCGGATGTTTATTTCATTATAAAGAGGAAGGTAAGCCGTTAATAATGGAACACAACATCAGCCAAATGGCTGCCACGACCACGCTGACAGGACCATATCCTTTTCATGAAATTTTCCATAACCAAATCGCAAAGTGGCTGCCCTATGTCCTCGATAGCCTCACGAATTCCATCTTTGAGGTCTTGAATCGACGCTGGGCTGTTGGCGTAGACCTTATCTTTCACGTGGCCCCAAAGGAAGAAGTCGCAAAGTGTTAAATCACAAGATCTCGGTGGCCAATTGTGTTCACCTCTTCGAGAGATAACACGGTCCGGAAACTTTTCCCGTAAAACATCGATGGTTTCATTGCTTGTGTGGCACGTAGCGCCGTCTTGTTGAAAGTAAACGTTGTCCAGATCAATACCATCCAATTCCGGCCATAAAAAATCATTCATCATCTCTCGATAGCGCAATCCATTGACCGTAACTGTTGCTCCAGCCTCATTTTCGAAAAAGTAAGGTCCAATGACCCCGCCGGACCATAAACCGCACCAAACAGTCACGCGTTGAGGATGGAGAGGCTTTTCAACAATAACTCTTGGGTTTTCCGAGCCCCAGATGCGACAGTTTTGCTTGTTGACGTAGCCCCCGAGGTGGAAATGGGCCTCATCAGTCAAGATGATTTTTCGATGAAATTCCGGATCATTTTCATGCATTTCAAGGACCCAATCAGCAAAGACACGACGTTGTTGATGATCAGCCGGCTTGAGATCTTGTGTTAACTGAACTTTATAAGCCTTAAGACCCAAGTCTTTATGCAAAATACGGTGTAATGACGTTTGTGGAATGCCTAATTCCAAAGAACGACGAGGAATGGACAAACCTGGGTTTTCTTCAACACTTTGGGCTACAACAGCAATATTCTCAGTTGTTCTTGAGCAACGTGCACGGGTTTTATTCTTCACATCACTAACTTGTCCCAACAGCTCGAATTTGTCCACCAATTTCTGTATTGCGGTCCGACAAGGTGCTTCACGACGACCCAAAAATGTTTTTGTTTTACGAACCGTCTCTGCCAAATTTTCACCATTTTTATAGTGAATTTTAATAAGTTGTTGAAGCGTGTATCGTTCCATTTTTATTAATGGCGTAGTTTCTACTTGTCAAATGTCAAATGACAGCTTTAAAAGTGACAGCTACCGAAATAGCGGTCTATTCAAAATAACACCTCTTATTGGAAAACCCTTTACTTTATCTAAAAAATATAATCTGCCTTCTCTAAATAAGGTGCATGTGCCTGGCAATACTGATTTAATCAAAAAATATATCAAAATCACCACTTTTTCTAAATAAAACTGATAAAATGCTTAAAATTTGACACGGTAAGAGCTTTAAACATACACAAAATTAAAGCTTACACTCTAATATTTCAAAAAAATACAGGCTGCCTGATCTTAAACAGGTGCAAGTGTCTGCCAACCTTGGTTCGATCAAAATAACATACCAAAATCACTCCTTATTTTCAATTAGAATATAACGGGTGGTTTTTTAAGAGGTTTAGAACTTTAAAAAAAAAAAAACACAAAAAATTCGAAAAAATTAATGAAATATTTATTTGAATCGATAGTTTGAACCTTGCAATTTAATGTTTAAAGATAATTTCATGCAAATGTTGACCGCGGCTGCGTCTCAGGTAGCCCATCCGCTGAGTCCAATTTTGGCATACTCTTTCACACATATCGGCCGGTATCTCACGAATGAATGCAGGGATGTTGGCTTCCAGTGCGTCAATTGAAGCGGGCTTGTCCCTATAGACATTAGCCTTGACATACCCCACAAAAAATAATCTAATGGTGTCAAATCGCACGATCTAGGCGGCCAATTGACCGGCCCGAAACGTGAAATTAACTGTTCACCAAACTCGCCTCGCAATTGCGCCATTGTTTCGCGTGCTGTGTGGCATGTGGCACCATCTTGTTGAAACCACATATCATGCAAGTCAAGAACTTCCATTTCGGGCAAAAAAAAGTTTGTTATCATCGCTCGGTAGCGTTCACCATTGACAGTAACGCTGCGATTCGCATCATCTTTGAAGAAATAGGCCCAATAATGCCGCCGGCCCATAAACCGCACCAAACAGTGGCTTTTTCGGGATGCATTGGTAGCTGTTGCAATGCTTCTGGCTGATCTTCACTCCAAATGCGGCAATTTTGCTTATTTACGTACCCATTCAACCAAAAATGAGCCTCATCGCTGAACACAAGCAGCGCGCGATGAACATTTCGAACCGAGCACGAATTTTGATAGTAAAATTCAATAATTTGCAAGCGTTGTTCATTTGTAAGACGATCCATGGTTAAATTGCAAGCCAAACTGAAGCTGTTTGACAGTGACACAAGGTACTTAACACACGTCAGCTGTCAAAACCAGTGTTGCCAAAACCAAACCAGCTTAAAAATCACCCGTTATTTTCCACAGTTATATTTAATATTCAGGCCTTGGCAACCACTTCAGTTCCTTGTGAACAGGATCAGAACCAAGGATTACATGGAAGTGGAGTTAACTGTAGCTCTTCCTCTCATAGTATCTTTTCACCAAATGAAGTCAGTATGTTGTTTCTTGGGGAGAGTACGATAACTAGGGCGCCGTAAATTTATAACGGATTTTTGTAGAAGGGTAAAATACAAGCAATTTTTACTATGGGAGGAGGTGGTCTATCTCCCTCCGTTTGGCGGGAGGGGCAATTTTCTAAAAAATGACTTAAAGAAAAAAAGAAAGATTTAAAAACAACGCCAACACTTACAATGCAAAATGATATGTTTTCTGAAAGCCAGAAACTTGTTCTAGTTAAACCCGCTTAAGTGAAACCCGCTGTACTGAAAAACCCGCTTTAGTAAACAATTTACCCAACCCCCGTGCTTTTTTGAACCAATTTCACACAAATAAGTCCGCTTTACTGAAACCCGCTTAAATAAAAAACCCGCATATCTGAACAAAATATTCCTTTGAATTTTTATATCGTTCATTGAAAAAAACTCGCTTAAATGAAAAAAAATATCAACAAATACTACAAAAATCAAACGAAACAACAAGTAACAGCAGGCTTTGACTGCATCTGAATATTTGTTTTTAAATTCAACTTCACCACTTTTATCAACCTCTGAAAATAAAAGATGTAAATTGGACGAACTTTGTATTATTTTCTGTTTTGAATTCACATCATTTGTCTTGGTTTCTCAAGAAATTATTTCAAGAAAAATTATGTCAGTGCAAGAGGTATGTATTTATCTATCAAAACCAAACAAAAATAATCAATTCATTATTTTATGATAATTTAAGCCCAAAAACATTAAAAAACTTGTTAGTTTGTCTATAAATGAGAAACTAAACATTTTGAAAAAAATTGAAGAAGGCGAGACAAGAAAGAATATCTGTGCCAAGTTCAAATGCAGTGCACCAACATTGTCAAGGATTATCCAGCAAAAAGAATCAATTCGCAATGTGGCTGTGCAGAATAAAAATTTATTAAAGAAGCGCTTACGCAATGGGTCTTATAAAAAAGTGGACAAAGCTTTGTCCATTTGGTTCAAGGACATGCGATCAAAAAACGCAATCATAACTGGACCAATGCTTATGGACAAAGCCAAATCATTTTCAGTTATGCTAAACGTTGATTTTGAGCCTACAAATGGTTGGTTAGACCGATAGAAAAAAGGAGAAAATATCCATTTTAAAAGACTTTATGGAGAGAAAAATTCTGCTGATACACATGCTTCTAACGATTGGCTGGAGAATGTTCTGCCAGACATCCTTCAAGAATATAATCCAGACGATGTTTATAATGCTGATGAATCCGGGTTAATGTTTAATGCCGTTTTCGAGTGGACGTTCGGAGTTACTCCTTTTCCACTCCTTTTACTCCAAATTTTCCATTTTCTATAGGAATGGAACAGTTCCGAAATCCAAACGAAAACGACATTAGGCTCTACCAACCGGAACGTTGGCGAATCGGTTTGAAAAACCTTCAGCGTCAAAACTGCCGAAAGACCGCATTACAATCCTTTTCATTTCCAATTCGACTGGCACAGATAAGATGATTTATTGTATTGGTAGGTGTTTCTAACATATTTTTATTGCCGTAGTTTATCAGTTTTGCTGTCTAAATAGGAAAATCTCGTAATCCAAGATGCTTCAAAAACTGCACAATTCCGATAAAATATTTTGCAAACACCAAAGCTTGGATGACAAGTGCAATATGGACCACTATAATGGAAGAACTTGACGCAAAGTTTAGGGAAAGCAAACAAAAAATGTTGCTTCTGGTAGATAATGCATCTTGCCATAAACTTGACATCGATGTTGTGTTGGAGAACATTAAAATTGAGTTTCTGCCACCGAATACGACTTCTCTGATCCAACCTATGGATCAAGTAATTATTCGATGCTTTAAAGCCCCACAGAAGATGCATTACGAAAAGGCAACTTCTCCATTTAGATAATGGTGAATCTTTATTAGATTTTTCGAAAAAAAATTGACTTGATTCAAGCTTTAAAGATGATAAAATGGGCCTGGTGGATGGTGAGCCCGTCGACGATAAAAAACTGTTTCCGGAAATCAGGTTTTGCTTTTAATTCCAACGAAGAAATAGTTTTGGACACTGAGGAGGAAGCAATAAGACAAGAAATAGATTTCCCTGTTTTGGAGCTATGACAGATGAAGACATTATAAATGAAGCAGAGTTGCAGTTTGAAGAATTACCTGAAGGAACCGAAGTTGATAGAGATCTAGATGTTGAAGTTTTAAGTGCTGATTTGCAAATCCAAAAACCAACATTCAAAGAAGCTTTCAACTCTCTTTGCGTTCTAAAGCAGTTTTTTAATGAAAACAATGAGATCGAACTACTCCTAGATGACATTGAACATAAAATGATAAATTACCATTTTCAAACTCTGTCGCAAAAGAAGATTGATGATTTTTTTTTAAATTAGATTAATTGTTTTTACTGATATATTAATACATATATGTACCGAAATGGTGTTGAATTGAAAAATATTGCATTTGTAATACATACATCTATACGTACATATATGGAACTATGTGAAAATATGTATGAATAAATTAATTAACATACAAACTTGAATGAAATGTGATTTAATAATATGTGTGATCCTGATTTTCTTTTTATATAACTGAGATCCGTTTAACAAATTTTTTTTTCTGTTAACCAAGATCCGCTTAAGTGAAACTTTTTTTCAGTTAGCCGAGGTCCGCCTAAGTGAATCTTTTTTCAGTTATCCGAGGTCCGCTCAGGTGAAAAACCCGCTTAAATGAAAAAATGATTAAGATTTTTTGTCGTTTCACTTAAGCGGGTTTGACTGTATTATTATTTGTTTCAACCTAGTTATTTGTGTTAATAGTTTTTGAAAAACATGCTTTCAAACTCAAAATTTATCCAAAAAAACATAAAATTAAATGTTTACAGTTTTTCTATTCAAGGTTGTGATATTAAGTACTGAATCGGCTTTATTTATTTGATGTCCTTGTAAATTCTTAGTTGAACTGAAAACTAGATGGTTTTATGTCTTCTAGTTTATGAGAAAATTGAAAATTACCATAACAACTTTTTTATTCAATTTTAATTTTGTTGGTACTTATGTATGCTCTCTTACATAAATACAGTGCTAGCACCCAGCATAACGGCGTTTAAACATTGAGGTATGTATGGGGGAGGCATGCTGTTCTCCCGCAACCCCCTGGTTGGGCACACTATAGGATTTGCGGTTGGTGCGAGGTTGGGTGTATGAAAAGTTTCTCTTGCAAGCAAGCTTACATAAGCAAACTTACATAAATACAAAAAAATAAAAACTGAATAAAAAAGAAGTTTTGGTAATTTTCAATTTTCTCATAAACTAGAAGACATAAAACCATCTAGTTTTCAGAGTTCGATTAGGAATTTAAAGGGACATCAAATAATTAAAGCCGATTCAGTACTTAATTTCATAACTGTAAATAAAAAAACACAAAAATGCAAAAGAAACTTTGCATACACCCAACCTCTCACCTACCCCAAATCCTATAGTGTGCCCAAGCAGGGGGGTTGCGGGAGAACAGCATGCTTCCCCCATACATACCTCACTGTTTAAACGCCGTTATGCTGGGTGCTAGCACTGTATTTATGTAAGAGAGCATACATAAGTACCTACCAACAAAATTAAAATTGAATAAAAAAGTTGTTTTGGAAATCTAATCTAATCTAATCTAAAATGATACCTTTTATTACTTAATATTTACGTTTTTTATTGATTTTCTAGGCAAATTTGCTCGAAAGTAGCGATATTTTTTCTCTGTATCAATTTTATTTATTTTTGATCAATTTAAAATCAAGATTGTGACGCTTTTATACCTCGTAGGTCATAGGATAATAAAGGTGTCAAAATAACCGTTATTTTATTTAGGTATATGCGAAATCAATAAAAACAAAATGCATCCATTCATGCACTCAAGAGATATTAGTTCATATGTTCAAGCACTCAAATATTGTCGTTATCTCAGTTCAACAGCATTCCAGGATTCTAATTTGCTGTAGGTAGGTATTCATATTTAAATCAACTCTAAGTCAAACTCTCAAAATGTGACAAACAAATTCGAGTTATAGAAACTTTGATTTAAAGAAATGAGAAGTTTAACTGTTTTATTTTATGAAATGGAATATTAAAAAAAAATGTGTGAGTGCCGGGACTCACGGTTAATACATATGTGTAAACATCAACGTGCGCGGATCCAAAACGGACTTGTTTTCGCTTGAAGGGGATCTTAAAATTTTTTCACTGAACGCACCCATCCTAGTATGCAGATCGTAACGTTGCACACCGTAACGTTGCACGACGTAACGTTGCACACGAACGTTCACGTTTGTTTTTCACTCTACCTCCAGCATAGATGTTTACACATCAAAAAGAATGATTTTTAATTAACGGAAGTTTAAAACAAATCAGTACATATTACACAAATTCAAATAGTGATTGCATACGTTTCAAATTTTAACGAGCTTTTTCTTTTAACCGGGAGGAATACCTATAGGTACATATTCTTCAATTAAAACATTATTTTTGGAAACTAAAAGAATTAAGAATGTTGGTGTAGGTAAGGTACCTAATTTTGAAGATAATAATTAGCAAGAGAAAAATTATCCTTCTTAACGAAATAAATATACATAATTACATTTATATAAAGATAAAGATTAGGAAGGTAACCAGGTAGGTATGGATTTTTGATATGTAACTGCTTAGTAATCGGTTTAGGGGGTACATTGTCGTGAAAGCCAATTTCCGTGATACCTACTTACCTATTTATCATTTATACATATTTCTAAGCATTTGTTTTTATTTACCGAATTAATAAATATAAAACACAAAGAAAATAGGTAGGTAATAGCCACGTTTTATTATGTACGGACCTGGATCTGGATAGTTTTTTAACAAGTAATACAACAACAACTTGGGATCCTGCTCTCTATCTGGATTTATTTTGAAGATCCGAAAATTAGTTGTTACTAATGCGGTAAGGTAGTATGAAATGCAGTGAAAAGAAAAAGGACAACGAATACATGAAAATGAACCAACGTAAGCAAAATAGAGATAGGTATACAACACAGCTGTCATCAAGATCCGTATCGTTTTATTTTTATGGGATGATCGGTATGGATCTTAAACTATAACAAAACGAGTCTAATATTCTCCACCGCAAAAAGTAACAAGAGAATAAACCTGTTTTCTTCATATCCACCTACATTTGTTATCCCAACCAAAATTCCTCGAAACTAGCAAAAACGAAAACTCTTGCCATTATTAAAAGATCGAGACGGACGCAAAAATGCAATTAAGTCTACCTGTTTCAAAACAGTCGTCCATACAAAAATATATTCTCCACCCTCAAACATGAAAACAGAGAAATCCTTAAAAAAAAAACTTTTCCTTGAAACTTTCCTTCATACATGTATCTCTCTGCCCTACAAAAATTCTCAGAAGGAATAAAAACAAAAATTCTTGCCAACGATCGAGACGAATGAAAAATTAAAAAAAAACAGAAGTACTTAGGTACATGAAAACAGAGAAATCCTTAAAAATAAACTTTTCCTTGAAACTTTCCTTCATACATGTATCTCTCTGCCCTACAAAAATTCTCAGAAGGAATAAAAACAAAAATTCTTGCCAACGATCGAGACGAATGAAAAATTAAAAAAAAAAAACAGAAGTACTTAGGTACCTACCTACATATAAAACCATTGCAAATATGTATCTTGTTACGACATACACCTGACTAATAAATCAGCTTTCCTCTAATTAAATTAATGAAAATGATTTTTTTAATTTCTCAAGGAATACAAAACAACCTCACAAAAATAAATAACACCAAAAGAAAATCCTTGCTACCTTTTACGAAGATCGCGATTTGCGATGAAAGAACAAAAATGTAACTGCATGTCTATCTATACAGATACCCACCATCATCATCATCACAAAAAATAATTAGCAAAAAACTAAAAAAAGCGAAAGATAAAAACAACGAAAACATTATTTTTGTCCTTGAGATATGCATTTTGAAGAGATTTCAAATTTTAAACTGTTTCCAGAGAGATTTTTCGCTCTCCTTATTTAAATTGAACAATGCAAAATTTCGCAACATATTGTCGTATCCAATATCAGATACGGACGGCTTTATTTTAGGTTCACTTTGCTTGTACTGGATGCGACATCTTTGTATTATATTATCTTGGGTATAATTATATTATCTTTGGTTTAAGGATTCTTGAGCAGTCAAATCAGAACTAAGTCGACAAAGTATTGTCAGCGGTTGAAGTATTCAAACGATACACTTAACAACAAAAGAAAAACCTTGTGATATTCATTTGAATAAACTAGACAATAAAATAATTTTTGAACGTATTGAAAACAAGAAAGACAAAGTTTTAAAGATATTAAATAAAAATCGAGATGATAAAATAATTAACCCAAAATTTACCAAAATTAATAACCCAGAGAAATATAGCAAGTTGAAAACTAAGCACAAGAAAGTTAAAGTGATTAAACAAAAAGACAAGAAGATAACTATCAAGCCACATTTAAGAGAACAAATATTACATAAAGATCAATTTAGAAGAAAAAAAAAATATACTACTAAAGATAAAGATGGAAATATGGAAGTTGATGATAACAATACTGATATCAATTCTAACAAGCAACATACAACAGTTAAATCCCAAGAGATCCAACTTTATAAAATGACACAAGAATTTTCAATTATAAAAAAGTGAAAGTATACTATTAATAGAAGATTTTAATTTAATAATACATTTGATAAACTTAACTAACTACGAAACAACAACAGAAACCTTAAAGGAACAGCGAAAGCTAATGCCACACAAAACCTTTAAACAAATCAGTGAAATTACCAAATTAGAAAATAAACAAAGAACTCTAATACCACATAGGATTGTTAAAAGAGGATCATCAAATATATTTGGCATGGGTTTAAAATTTTTATGCGGAACGATGGACGACGACGACAGACAAAAAATCAAAGACCACATGTAAATTTTAGAAGAAAATAATCATAACATAATTGACAATGTTAATCAACAAGTTAAAATTAATAAACAGTTTAGTGAACAATCCACAATTTTAGAAAAAATAGTAAACCAAGGTACAGAAGTAATCAATGAACTAAACGGGCAAAAGAATGAAGTAAATGAGCTTAGAATAGAGTTAGAATTTTTAGATAAAGTTAAAGAAGTTAAAAATGCAATAGAAAAAATAGAAGACATAATAATGACTAGTAGAACAGGATTTTTGACACAAGACATATTAACGTCACAAGAAATAAAAGAAAACAATATAACTATTGAAAAACTAGAAAATTTAAAAATTCATATCGCAACCTACAAAGCATGTAAAGGGTTTTCCAATAAGAGGTGTTATTTTGATATTCAAAGAAAAATGGCATTTTTTGAGATAAATGATCGGATGTTTATTTCATTATAAAGAGGAAGGTATGCCGTTGATAATGGAACACAACATCAGCCAAATGGCCGCCACGACCACGCTGACAGGACTATATCCTTTTCATGAAATTTTCCATAACCAAATCGCAAAGTGGTTGCCCTATGTCCTCGATAGCCTCACGAATTCCATCTTTGAGGTCTTGAATCGACGCTGGGCTGTTGGCGTAGACCTTATCTTTCACGTGGCCCCAAAGGAAGAAGTCGCAAAGTGTTAAATCACAAGATCTCGGTGGCCAATTGTGATCACCTCTTCGAGAGATAACACGGTCCGGAAACTTTTCCCGTAAAAGATCGATGGTTTCATTGCTTGTGTGGCACGTAGCACCGTCTTGTTGAAAGTAAACGTTGTCCAGATCAATACCATCCAATTCCGGCCATAAAAAATCATTAATCATCTCTCGATAGCGCAATCCATTGACCGTAACTGTTGCTCCAGCCTCATTTTCGAAAAAGTAAGGTCCAATGACCCCGCCGGACCATAAACCGCACCAAACAGTCACGCGTTGAGGATGGAGAGGCTTTTCAACAATAACTCTTTGGTCTTCCGAGCCCCAGCCGGCTTGAGTTCTTGTGTTAACTGAACTTTATAAGCCTTAAGACCCAAGTCTTTATGCAAAATACGGTGTAATGACGTTTGTGGAATGCCTAATTCCAAAGAACGACGAGGAATGGACAAACCTGGGTTTTTTGGGTGAATTTTAATAATTTCAATGCGTTGTTGAAGCGTGTGTCGTTCCATTTTTATCAATGGCGTAGTTTCTACTTGTCAAATGTCAAAAATGACAGCTTCAAAAGTGACAGCTACCGAAATAGCGGGCTATTCAAAATAACACCTCTTATTGAAAAACCCTTTATATTGATAACTATTCTCTATCCCGGAATTCACAGAAGAAGTCTATAATAAATATCTTATACAGAGTTTTCCCATAAATAATAAAGTCATAAAATTACCAACCAATGTATTTATAGAAACAGATAATATTATTTATTTTGAAGATAATGAATTAAAAAATTTGAAAAAAATAAATGATCAATGTATCGAAAATATATTATTTGAAAGAAAAAGTAATTATCGAGAATGGAGAATTTATTGTACTAAAAAACTTTAATAAAACACTACTGAAACATAATTGTAACGACTTAAAATCTGAAATTGAAGTTGTAGTGGAGAAACTTCTTCACTCAGGTTTTGATATATTTTGTTTAATTTAGGTATATTAAATTGTTTTTATTTTGTTTTATTTTATGTGACGGTCCATAAGAGACAGCATTCGCGTCTACAAATGTCCTCGAGTTATAAGTCCTAACTGACACAATAACTATCGTAAGCCAAAAGAGCCTCAAGGTCTTCAAATGTCTTTACGATGTTTTTTGTTTGTCGAATTTAAAAGAAAACTAGGATTGTATGTGATTTGGATGCGATCTTTATTCTTCGATGGTTGGAATTCGAATGAATCTTGAAATGCATTCTATTGTTCATTTAACTTCTGGTTCCTGGTTCACATTATTTTACATATGTTTTACTGTTACTCAGAGAGAGCAATCATTGTTATAAGTTATATTTATAATGCAAGTTTTAAAACTGTTATAATTATTTTCTTGTAGTTAATTTTCGTTAAGTCACAATGAGTCAATGAATTATTTATACAATGCAACACAAATCTTTTTAATATTAATAATTTAATTTATTTTTAATTTAATAATTTTTAAGTATATAATGGTAATGTAATTAAATAATTCAAAAGTATTTATAGTGATTTTAAAAAAGTAAATAGAATTCGGTTCGTTACAACCTCCCCCCCTGTCGCTGATAACGACCCGATGATGCGACAGGATTTTAAGAATATGTTCGTTTACGTCTCATTCTTGTAGATCTTCGCAAATTCGGATTGTCTTGCTGTGGTATTTCAAAGACACTTGTTGTTTTGTTGATTTTTGGATCATCTTTACTTTGATGATGAGTGTTGTTTTTTGGAACATCTATGCTTTGATCGGCATGAGTTTTGTTTTCTGGAACATCTATGCTTTTATCGGTATGAGCCGTGCTAGGTTCTTTTATTGGTTGTTGTTTTTGAGGTCGGCCTCGAGGACGAATTGGATAAATTGGATTGGTGTTTGTACTGTTGTAAGGTGTCAATGATGAAACATGATGTGAACCAATGGGTTGGTCCGGTTTATCTGTAGTTGCCAAGATATAGCAGGAAGATCCTTTCTTCTTTAAAATGATGTAAGGGCCATCACGGCGTGGTACAAACTTTGATGTTATGCCTTGCTTTGCTTTGCTTTGTGCGTGTGTTTCCACAAGGACTCGATCACCAATGTTGAATTCCTTTTGAGGACGTCGTTTTTGATCAACGTATGCTTTGTTCTTGTCTTGAGCTAGTTCTTGTGATTCTTCAGCCAATTTTAATGTGTCTGCAAGCTTAAGTAAATGAGGTGTAATTTGGGGTGTAAAATTTTCGGATTGCACAACCTGTCTCAAGTCAGTATGTACTTCAAAAGGAGTTCTAAGTTCCCTTCCAAACGTTAGGTAAGCTGCTGAATAGCCTGTGCTAGAGCATTTTGCTGTATTCATTGCAAAACGAATCGCTGGCAATTTAGAATACCATTCACTGTGGTTTTGTTTAACATATATTGAAAGCTGTGTTTTGAGATTTCGTTTTTTCTTTCTACTGGCTTTTCTTCAGGATGATAAATTGGTGTAAAGGTTTGTCTTATACCCAAACAGAACCTGATTTTTTGCATCAACGCCGATATAAATTGAGAACCGTTATCCGAATGTGTTCTCCTCGGTACTCCGTAGCGAAGAATAACTTCATCAAGAAGTTTTAGGGCACAGTTTTCTGCAGATGCCACTTTAAGTGCGAAAAGCTCTACCCAACGGCTGCACTGATCTTCTACTATGAGGATCCACTGATAACCGTCTTCTGAGCGTGGTAGTGGCCCAAATAAGTCAACTGCAATGGTTTCAAAGCGCTGGTTACTGCATACAGTTTTCATTAATCCTATAGGTTTCAGGTTGGTTGGTTTGTATTTCTTACATTCAGGACATGCTTTCACATAGTTAGCTATGTCTGAACGCATCCCTTTCCAATAATAAAACGGAGTGATGCGATTGATTGTTTTGTCAATCCCATAATGACCTACTGTCGGTGCATCGTGATAATTATATAAAATTCTATCATGAATTGATTTCGGTGCAACTAAATGTCCGTTTTCAGAATCTTCTTCTGAGCAATAACGGTATAGGATACCATCAATCATCATATAACCTCTACTCGTGTGAAGTTGAACATTTTCGTCATCTGCTTCGAAAGAATCAATGATTTTTCTTACGACAGGGTCTTCAAGTTGCGCATCACGTACTTCTTTAGCTCCTTGTGTCGGAAAATCGATTTCAAAGGACATACATTCACATTCTATACTTGTATGGTTTTTAAAACAAGGCGGATGGGACAGTGTATCTGCCACAACGTTTTGTTCACCAGGAGTGTATTCAAATTTTATATTGTAAGTTTGCAATAACAAAGACCAACGAGCTAGTCTTCCGGTTGGAGACTTTAAACTAAACAACCATTTTAACGGTTGGTGGTCTGTTAAAATTGTTATTTCCGCTCCTTCTATGTATCCGCGGAATTTTTGAACTGCCCAAACAACGGCTTAGGCTTCACGTTCTGTCGTGGAGTAGTTGCGTTCTGCTGGTATTAATAGTCGACTTGCGTATTCGATAAGGTTGTAATACTTCTCCCCCTGCAGCAAAACAGCTCCTAACGTATAGTTGCTAGCATCTCTATTAAGATGAAAGCCGAACGTTTTAAGTCTATCAAACGTTTGCTGTAAGTCTTTCATATGGGTTTCAAAATTTTCAGAGCAGATAATAATATCAAAGATAATATAATACCAATTTAAAGAGCGAGAGCGAAAAATCTCTCTGGAAACAATTTCAAATTTGAAATCTCTTCAAAATGCATATCTCAAGGACGAAAATAATGTTTTTGTTGTTTTTATCTTCGTTTTTTTTTTTCGTTTTTTTCTTATTATCTTTTGTGATCATGATGATGGTGGGTATCTGTATAGATAGGTAGACATGCAGTAACATTTTTGTTCTTTCGTCGCAAATCGCGATATTCGTAAAAGGTAGCAAGGATTTACTTTTGGTGTTATTTATTTTTGTGAGGTTGTTTTGTATTCCTTAAGAAATTAAATAAATCATTTTCATTAATTTATTTAGGTACAGGTGAATTCATAACTTGTGAGGAAAGTTGATTCATTAGTTAGGTAGGTATAGATAGGTTGGTGTGAAATGTGTATGCACCGATTTAATGGATACGTCCGTCCCGTCGTAACAAGATACATTTTTGCAATGGTTTTATAGGTATGTACCTTGGTACGTAGCTAGGTACTTCTGTTTTTTTTTTTTAATTTTTCATTTGTCTCGATCGTTGGCAAGAATTTTTGTTTTTATTCCTTCTGAGAATTTTTTAGGGCAGAGAGATACATGTATGAAGGAAAGTTGCAAGGAAAAGTTTTTTTTTTAAGGATTTCTCTGTTTTCATGTTTGAGGGTGGAGAATATATTTTTTTATGGACGACTGTTTTGAAACAGGTAGACTTAATTGCATTCTTGCGTCCATCTCGATCTTTTAATAATGGCATGAATTTTCGTTTTTGCTAGTTTCGAGGAATTTTGGTTGGGATAAAAAATGTAGGTGGATATGAAGGAAATAGGTATCTCTTGTTACTTTTTGGGGTGGAGAATATTAGCCGCGTTTTGTTAAAGCTTAAGATCCATACCGATCATCCCATAAAAATAAAACGTTGGTTCATTTTCATGTATTCGTTGTCTTTTTTCTTTACACTGCATTTCATACTACCTTACCACGAGAAGACATCTACCCGCATTAGTAACAACTAATTTTCGGATCTTCAAAATAAATCCAGATAGAGAGCAGGATACCAAGTTGTTGTTGTATTGCGTGTTAAAAAATTATCCTGATCCAGGTCCGTAGATAATAAAACGTGGCTATTACCTACCTATTTTGTTTGTGTTTTTTATTTATTTACTCGGTAAATAAAAACAAATGCTTAAAAATATGTATAAATGATAAATAGGTAAGTAGGTATCACGGAAATTGGCTTACACGACAGTGTACCTACCCCCTAAACCGATTACTAAGCAGTTGCGTATCAAAAATCCATACCTACCTGGTTACCTTCCTAATCTTTGTCTTTATATAAGGATAATTTATAATTAATAAGGATAATTTTCCTCTTGCAAATTATTATCTTCAAAATTAGGTACCTACCTACACCTACATATTTTTTTAAATTCTTTTAGTTTCCAAAAATAATGTTTTTATTCAAGTATATGTACCTACCTATAGGTATTCCTCCCGGTAAAAAGAAACTGCTCGTTAAAGGGAATGCCCATTTTGCTATGGAGCTTTGGCCCAGAGTGTACAGGAACGAGTGAAAGGTGACGTGAAGCCCGATGCATGAGTAAAATATTTTCAAAATCGTTCATGGGAAAGTCGAGATATTTGGGCTTGAAGTTAACGATTGCAAAATGAGGATTTCAGATTTTGTTCCAAATAATTGTCCATAACGCGCGGAATAATTGACGAAGAATAATGATATTGGTATAAAATGGAAGTTATTTTCTTTAAAATAATCCCAAAGTTTATTTTGATATGTTGAACAGATTTTGAGATATTGAGTTTTAACTTCTAAAAAAGCCTTTTTTTGCGGTCTTTGTCACACCGATATTTCAAAAAATTGAGCTCCAGTGAAAAGCTTATTTTACCACCTTTAATTGTATGTAAAATATATTGTACTTTATCACATAAATACATAATAATAAACAAAACATTCCTCAAAAGGCACTAAATTATTATGTGATGACTATAATTTTATATTTAAGTTTTTCAAGACTCGAACACAATATTACGCCACCTGCTCACTTCTTGGATAATATTTTATTGATATATGATTCGGATTAAAACCGTTAAATATAGAATTTCCTTTTTATATCCACTATTATTTATTTTAAAACCCGTCCGCCGGTCTGTGCGTGTGTGCGTCCACTGTAATTTGAGCTAGAGTCCAAAAGGGTCAACCGATTTGCTTCAAACTTGGTACAGAGCATTTTTATGTGATTCCCTAGGCGATAAATTCGAATTTTGGATTTAGCTCATGTAGAACAGTTAGCTGCCATCAAAAAATTAAATTTTTTTTTAATTTTTTTTTCGAAAACGGCTGTAACGATTTTGATTAAACTTCGTACCTGTAATAACTACGTCAATTGTAAGAAAACTGCGTGTCAGGTGTTTCTAAAAAGTCGCATAACGGAATTTGGTATTCCACGGTTTTTAGAAAATGGTCTTATTTTTAGGTTATTCAAGGATAACTTTTTGAAGGTTCCACTGATTTTGTTATAATTTTTCAATCTATTGCTTCTCAATAGTATAAATAATATTGCATTTAAACATTTTAAAAAATATTGATTTATAAACAACAACATATCAAACAAAAAAATCAATTTTTTGGTGGTTACTTTTGACTCCCTTAATATTTTCTCGTTAAATATATACACTATGCATCTTCACTGTGTGGTTACACACAGTTGTTAACCACAAAAAAAAGTTCATGCGATCAAGTCGTGCATATTTTGTACCCTATAATCTATCTTTCCTGGTCCATAGGCATAATAAGATGCCTTTAGAATTTTTTTTTATTTTTAGGTATTTATATAATTAAGTAGACTTCTTTTTATATCAAATTAAAGGTTGCTTTTTTAGAAGTTAAAACTCAATATCTCAAAATCTGTTCAACATATCAAAATAAACTTTGGGATTATTTTAAAGAAAATACCTTCCATTTAATACCAATATCATTATTCTTCGTCCGTTATTCCGCGCGTTATGGACAATTATTTGGAACAAAATCTGAAATCCGCATTTTGCAATCGTTAACTTCAAGCCCAAATATCTCGACTTTCCCATGAACGATTTTGAAAATATTTTACTCATGCATCGGGCTTCACGTCACCTTTCACTCGTTCCTGTACACTCTTGGCCAAAGCTCCATAGCAAAATGGGCATTCCCTTTAACGAGCAGTTTCTTTTTACCGGGAGGAATACCTATAGGTAGGTACATATACTTGAATAAAAACATTATTTTTGGAAACTAAAAGAATTAAAAAAAATATGTAGGTGTAGGTAGGTACCTAATTTTGAAGATAATAATTTGCAAGAGGAAAATTATCCTTATTAATTATAAATTATCCTTATATAAAGATAAAGATTAGGAAGGTAACCAGGTAGGTATGGATTTTTGATACGCAACTGCTTAGTAATCGGTTTAGGGGGTAGGTACACTGTCGTGAAAGCCAATTTCCGTGATACCTACTTACCTATTTATCATTAATACATATTTTTAAGCATTTGTTTTTATTTACCGAGTAAATAAATAAAAAACACAAACAAAATAGGTAGGTAATAGCCACGTTTTATTATCTACGGACCTGGATCAGGATAATTTTTTAACACGTAATACAACAACAACTTGGTATCCTGCTCTCTATCTGGATTTATTTTGAAGATCCGAAAATTAGTTGTTACTAATGCGGGTAGATGTCTTCTCGTGGTAAGGTAGTATGAAATGCAGTGTAAAGAAAAAAGACAACGAATACATGAAAATGAACCAACGTTTTATTTTTATGGGATGATCGGTATGGATCTTAAGCTTTAACAAAACGCGGCTAATATTCTCCACCCCAAAAAGTAACAAGAGATACCTATTTCCTTCATATCCACCTACATTTTTTATCCCAACCAAAATTCCTCGAAACTAGCAAAAACGAAAATTCATGCCATTATTAAAAGATCGAGATGGACGCAAGAATGCAATTAAGTCTACCTGTTTCAAAACAGTCGTCCATAAAAAAATATATTCTCCACCCTCAAACATGAAAACAGAGAAATCCTTAAAAAAAAAACTTTTCCTTGAAACTTTCCTTCATACATGTATCTCTCTGCCCTAAAAAATTCTCAGAAGGAATAAAAACAAAAATTCTTGCCAACGATCGAGACAAATGAAAAATTAAAAAAAAAAAACAGAAGTACCTAGCTACGTACCAAGGTACATACCTATAAAACCATTGCAAAAATGTATCTTGTTACGACGGGACGGACGTATCCATTAAATCGGTGCATACACATTTCACACCAACCTATCTATACCTACCTAACTAATGAATCAGCTTTCCTCACAAGTTATGAATTCACCTGTACCTAAATAAATTATTAAAATGATTTATTTAATTTCTTAAGGAATACAAAACAACCTCACAAAAATAAATAACACCAAAAGTAAATCCTTGCTACCTTTCACGAATATCGCGATTTGAGACGAAAGAACAAAAATGTTACTGCATGTCTACCTATCTATACAGATACCCACCATCATCATGATCACAAAAAATAATAAGAAAAAAACGAAAAAAAAAAAACGAAGATAAAAACAACAAAAACATTATTTTCGTCCTTGAGATATGCATTTTGAAGAGATTTCAAATTTGAAATTGTTTCCAGAGAGATTTTTCGCTCTCGCTCTTTAAATTGACCAATGCAACATTTCGCAACATGTTGTCGTATCCAATATCAGATACGGACGGTTTTATTTTGGGTTCACTTTGCTTGTACTGGATGCGACATCTTGGTATTATATAATCTTTGATAATATCATCTAGATATGCTAAGATCAGGATGTTTGGAAGTCCATTTCTGAATTTGTCGATTATCCTTTGGCGCGTTGCTGGCGCGTTCTTCAATCCAAACGGCATTCGATTGAAAGCATATATTCCGAAAGGTGTCGTAAATGCTGTTTTGGGCTTATCGTTGTCAGCAATTTTAATTTGCCAATAACCTGCTTTTAAATCCAAGGTTGTCATGAATGGTGTTGATTTAGCAGCATGTAGCAAGTCATCTATTCGAGGCAAAGGATATGTGTTCGTTACCGTTATCTTATTAAGCCGTCTGTAGTCAACACACAAACGTATTTTCCCATCTTTTTTAGGTATTAAAACGACAGGTGCGGCCCAAGCCAAAGATAATAGAATACAAAGATGTCGCATCCCATATAAACTTTTGGCACACAAAATTTAAAGCCTGGTCCTTGATATCAAGGACCACAACATGTTGCTAGTTGCGAAATGTTGCGAGATCGAAGGAATTCCTTAAAAAACTGGAATCTCTTAAAAAAATATTACTTTGTCGTTTGTCCTTCTTTGTTTATTTCTTTTTCTTTTGTCTTGTGATGTTGTGTTGTGGTTTATTTTATTTTGTCTGTGACGTTTGCATAGCTTTCCTCCGCCGACGTTTTAAGGATTTCCTTTATTTTGTAGTTTTTTTCTTTTTTTGATTTTTTATTATCTTCGCGATGAAGATTGTATGATTTTTTTAAAGGAATTCTTCTTTAATAGGATCTGTAAGTTGGTGGGTAGGTAAACAATAAAACCGAGTGGTTTTTTGTCTAATTAATGGAAGCGTCCTTGGTGTATGGATAGATATGATTTTTTTTTTTGAATTTTATTATTTTGTATGTTTTGTTGTCGATAGACGAGACGGTGTCACAGAGTAATGTGCAGGTGGTGGTTTTATATTTTTTTGTGAGCATATTTTTGCATAAGCACAATAATGCTTTTTTGTGCACACACACATTGAGGGTATTTTATTTATTTGATTGTTTTTTTTTTTTATTATTTCTTGTTTGTTTATGTTTGCTGATGAAGTTTGATTCAAAATTTCGTGTTAAGTAGATAGAGGTATACCTATGGTTTACTTTTTTTTGTTTTTGAATATGAACAGTATGTACATATATTTATTTATTAATAATAATAAAAAATTATTAATAATAAAAAAATCAGTTTCGAAATAGGTACCTAGGTAGGTAAAAATTACATTGAAGCAATAACGCCTTTTTTATCGCAATTTTGTCTGTATATGTACTTTAAGTAGGTACAACCACGTCAAAAGTATAGAACCACTTTAAAAAACTAAATTTTCTGATACAATAAACCATTTATTAACATTTTTTTTATTTTTCATTAAAAACAAAACAATAGTATTTTTCAAACTTCTTACCTTTATCCCGTAAAAGATTTTAAAACTAACAAAAAAACAAAAACAATACAAAAAATTAAATTACTTAATCGATTTTCACCAAAAATGCGATCCACGCACTTTTACGATTACTTGTCATAAATTCGGCATTTTTGATCAGGTTTTGCAATGTTTCTGGCTGTAAAATATATTCCCGCTACCTACCTTGAAATTTTCCCTCATATTGGATTTTCTAGATGGACGGAGCTTTTCCAGCGGTCCATCTCATCCCATAGTTTTTCATAGATGTAAAGTTTGAATTTTAATTTTTCAGCAATATCGCACATCTTATTAGTTTTGGTAAAACTACACAAAATCAAATCAGAACGAATACAAATAGCCCTTATTTTATTTATTTGTTGTTAAATAGCACAAATAAGCTGAATAAAATGTTCTGACAATTGAAAATGTCGAGAAATATATTTTTTTAACTAAATACAAGCATTTTAACTATGGGAGGAGGGGTAATTTTCGAAAAACGGCATAAAACCGAAAAATATTTTTTTAATAACAACGGCAATACTTACAAGTGAATTCTGTACTTGAAAGCTTTTTAGTTTAATTTTTCAATCAAGTTTTAATCAAAATTTAGGCAAAAAAGAGTTTTATATAACATTCAATACTATTTTGATCACGATTATGAAATTAAATATTCAATTTTATACAGGGTGATTCGCATAAGGTGTGACAAAAGCTAGAGAGTTTAGATTGAGTCGAGACGAGAAAAAAATCGTATCGTAGGGAGGGTCTACCCCTCCCCCCCGTTAAGCCAGAGGGTGGGCCAATTTTATAAAAAAACTTACTTAAAACCGAAAAAAAAAACAACGGTTACGCTTACCATTTTTGTAAAGCCAGAAATCTCTTCTTTTATTTTGTTTTTAAATAAAGTTGATTAGAGATTAGTTTTAGAAAAAATAATTTTCAGCTACTAGTCGACTGGAAGTTCTACAAGAGTGTATTAAACGAATACTTCAAATGGGAAATTATGTAATTTCCCTATTTCTGTAACTCAAAGCTCCAAGTGCAAAAAATCAACAGCTGTGACTTGTAGGAGAGTTGATGAAATTTTACAGGTGAGTTAAGACTTATTTGAATATAAGTCAAATCAATATAAATGTAAAAATTTTGTTCTTCGTGTTTTTGACCCAAAAAAGAGTGCCAATTTTTGTTTGTGATCCCAATTTAATTTTATGGAATTTAGCTAATAATAGTTTCCTGAATACATACATATTATTTCAAAACTGATCATTTATTACACTTAATTATAACTGACAAAAAGGTAATACGTAAGTACCTACACAATATACATTGCGTACCTATACCTACTTACATATTTAAAATGTACTTTACTTACGCATAAACCGCATATAAAAATGTGTTCGTTTAATTATGTATTCAAAAACATAAAATTTAATCATACCTACTTGGCTTCTTTATCTACCTACAAAACAAAAAAATTGAAGCAAACAAAAAACTCTAAATGATCAGTTTTCAATAATTCTTTCTTAGATTTTTTTACTTTCCTCAGCAACTCATGAAAATAAACAACCAGGAATAAAAACAATGAAGCGCACCCATCTTGCGGCAAAGGTGACGATAACAGTGGTTGTGTGTATGTGTATTTTACATTTTTCTGTGATGTTTCCATGCATACCCACACAAACATTTGTATGAATGACGTCTGGCGAGTATCGAGATCTTTCCTCTTCTAAGGATTTTCTATATTTTTTAATTTTTGTCCTTTTCTGACTTTTGTTGATTTTCGCTATGAAGACGATGTAGACGTGCAAATGGTAGGAAAACGACAATCGCGGTACCCAAATAAAAATATTTTGCCATTCTGCTTTGCGACTTTGTGTTGCGTGGTAAGCATCGTTTTATTTGGCTGCGAAGAAAACATACTAAAATGAATAATAAAAGAAAAAGTGGAAGACGCTGTGCTTTAGAGCACTGCAGAAAATCAGCGAGAAACTCTTCAGGAATTAAAATATTTGGGTTTCCCTCTGAAGATTCTATTCAGGGAAAAATCTGGTGGCAAGTTTGTGGGGTACAGGGAGAGAAAACAAATCTATTTATTTGTTAGAATCACTTCCCAAAAGAATTCATTGGAAACAAAAAATTAAAAAAGGAAGCAATTCCTTCTTTGTTTCTGGATTCAAATGTTGAATCACAAATTATTGAAGATTTTGAATTGCTTCAGAGTCCTAAGCGCCGCAGAAACAGTTCTGTTGACGAAATTGCAGCATGTTCCAATTGCGAAAAAAATTAAAAAAATACTCAATTTTATATGAAAAAGTTGTCTAAAATGCAAATAAAAGTACAAATTCTCAAAAAAAGATTGAAGATAAGATTTAAGTTTCAAAAACAAACTCAAGAAAAACTTATAAAATTGAGAAAAAAATTCAAAAATAGATCCGAAAAGCCCTCAAGGTCAATTTGGGAGGAAATACAAAGTCTGTCCATATCAAACAATTCAAAAACATTTTCAAATATGTTTGTTAAGCCGAAAACCAAAATATGGAATAAAGAGGAGAAATTGCTATGCCAAAAAATATTTTATACGTCCCACGCTGCCTATAAATTTCTCCGAAACGGTCTTGACATGAACATGCCCCACTTAAGTTCTCTTTATAGGTGGGCACCAGTAAAAAATTTGCAACCTGGGTTTAAAATACAGCTTTTCCTATTATTAAGGCAAGGGTTTCTGAAATGACAGATAGGGAAAAGAAATGTAATTCTAGTTTTTGATGAGGTGGCAATTAGGAGGTACCTTTTTTATAATAATTCCCAAGAGGACATTATCGACGGTTTGGAAGATTGTGGTTTTTTAGAAAATCTAATGTAGGCAAAAATGTTAGTGTTTTCATGATAAGGGGGCTTTTTGATAATTGGAAATGCGTTTTTAATTATTTTGTGTCGGAAACAAATGTTGAAGGGTCGGTTTTAAAGGAAATAGTGAAAAAGAACATTTCAGACTTGAGTACCATTGGCTACAATGTTTTGGGCATTGTTTGTGACCAGGGTTCGAACAACAGGAATTGTTACAAATGCTTAGGAGCCAATGACGTGGAAAAACCTTTTTTTTCATGAACGAAAAACAAATTTTTACATTCTATGACTTTCCTCATCTTCTCAAAAATCTGAGAAACTTATTATTGGGGCAAACAATCTTAACACCCGATGGCATAGTAAGTTTTGATGTAGTTCGTGAATTGTACGCTCTAGAAAAAGACAAGGTGACGAAAATGTGTCCAAATTTGACTGCGAAACATATAGATCCGTCACCATTTGAAAGGATGCGGGTGTCGCTTGTGACCGAAGTGATAAGTCGTACAACTGTTGCTGCAATCAGAACCACAGTAGAGACAAACAAATTTAAAAAAACTTCTGCTGCCATTGCTTTATCGACTGCTTTATTCTTTGAACGCATTGACAAATTAATGGACTGCATGAATAGTGGGTCATTATTTGACAAAAATCCATTCAAGTCTGGAATTCAAGAAGGTAACGTCGTGTATAAACATATTAAAGATTGTCTTCAATATGTTAAGGAAATACAGAGGCTAAACGATCTAGGATCTTTTCCCCACATTAATGGAATCAGACAAACTTTTAATGCTACACTAGGTCTGTACCATAAAATTACAGCTGGCGACCAGTCAAGTACATAAAGGGTTTTCCAATAAGAGGTGTTATTTTGATATTCAAAGAAAAATGGCATTTTTTGAGATACATGATCGGATGTTTATTTCATTATAAAGAGGAAGGTATGCCGTTAATAATGGAACACAACATCAGCCAAATGGCCGCCACGACCACGCTTACAGGACCATATCCTTTTCATGAAATTTTCCATAACCAAATCGCAAAGTGGTTGCCCTATGTCCTCGATAGCCTCACGAATTCCATCTTTGAGGTCTTGAAGACGCTGGGCTGTTGGCGTAGACCTTATCTTTCACGTGGCCCCAAAGGAAGAAGTCGCAAGGTGTTAAATCACAAGATCTTGGTGGCCAATTGTGATCACCTCTTCGAGAGATAACACGGTCCGGAAACTTTTCCCGTAAAAGATCGATGGTTTCATTGCTTGTGTGGCACGTAGCGCCGTCTTGTTGAATGTAAACGTTGTCCAGATCCGTACCATCCAATTCCGGCCATAAAAAATCATTAATCATCTCTCGATAGCGCAATCCATTGACCGTAACTGTTGCTCAAGCCTCATTTTCGAAAAAGTAAGGTCCAATGACCCCGCCGGACCATAAACCGCACCAAACAGTCACGCGTTGAGGATGGAGAGGCTTTTCAACAATAACTCTTGGGTTTTCCAAGCCCCAGATGCGACCGTTTTGCTTGTTGACGTAGCCTCCGAGGTGGAAATGGGCCTCATCAGTCAAGATGATTTTTCGATGAAATTCCGGATCATTTTAATGCATTTCAAGGACCCAATCAGCAAAGACACGACGTTGTTGATGATCAGCCGGCTTGAGTTCTTGTGTTAACTGAACTTTATAAGCCTTATGCAAAATACGGTGTAATGACGTTTGTGGAATGCCTAATTCCAAAGAACGACGAGGAATGGACAAACCTGGGTTTTCTTCAACTCTTTGGGCTACAACAGCAATATTCGCAGTTGTTCTTGAGCGACGTGCACGGGTTTTATTCTTCACATCACCAACTTGTCCCAACAGCTCGAATTTGTCCACCAATTTCTGTATTGCGGTCCGTCAAGGTGCTTCACGACGACCCAAAAATGTTTTAGTTTTACGAACCGTCTCTGCCAAATGTTCACCATTTTTATAGTGAATTTTAATAATTTCAATGCGTTGTTGAAGCGTGTATCGTTCCATTTATATTAATGGCGTAGTTTCTACTTGTCAAATGTCAAAAAATGACAGCTTCAAAAGTGGGCTATTCAAAATAACACCTCTTATTGGAAAACCCTTTATATCTTGACAAAAAGACTAAACCAGGACGTTGCTGAAAATCTTTTTAGTGTAGTTAGAGCAATGGGAGGCAATAATCAAAATCCTCTAGTTTACGAGCTCAACATATTGCTGGCCAAAATAATGTCGAGTCGATTACTTCAATGTACACCGAATTCAAATTGCTTTGTTGACGAGGATATACCATTACATATACACTTTGAAAACAATGTAGAAAGTGAATTATTGACGGATCCAATAGAAACAGAAAACGATCAGTTAATAGATATAACTCTGTTTCAAAAGGAATATCAGGAATTTTTCTTGGTAGATACATTTGATAGTGACATTAGAATTGAGCTAACCTCCCTTCGATATTTTTCGGGTTACGTAGCATTTAAGATGTTACCAAAACTAGATTGTCCCCAATGTGAGGCGCTGATTCTGAAATGTGACGAAGTTGTTACCTGTCCCTCTGAATTTTTTTTGTTTGCCAAAAACTATGCCCAAAATTCAGATTTCGGAAATCTTCGTGCACCTTCAGACTTTTTTTTTCCAAGTTTGCAAGATTCACTCCGCAAACTTTGAAAAGATATTCAAGGAAAAAAAAAGAAGTTCCAAAAAAAAATATGTGAGTGCCGCGACTCACGGTTAAATATGTGTAAACATCAACGTGCCTGATTTTTGTTACTGAACGTCATCAAAAGAAACATTTACTGAATAATTAACACTACATTACCTATCTGTAGACAGTGCTTAAAAAGCTTAGTGTTGAAAGAACAGCAGTGAAATATCCAGTGGAGGAACCGCTGTAACGAAATTTCCAAGCACTAAAAGGCTGGTGGTGAAGTGTCCAACGAACGGTGAAGGTTCGGTACTGAAAGGTCCTGCTTTATAGTTCACTCTCAACTTTAAGATGACTTCACATTACACATGGTTATTGTTTGTGGTAATCACTCTCTGAGCATCGACAAACAACAACTGTCAGCGGAGAGCACTAAAATCGTGGTTTCAATTAAATGACACCGTACCCAAATTCCAAAGGAACTTAATGGTTTGACTGACAGTTAATATATCCAGTTAGAATTGTCAACGAACTTGCAACCCTTATGAAACTCCATCTTTCCATCGAGTAAAACTTACAAAAAGTTCAGTCTTAATTTTATACTGAACGAACCTCAAATGAATGTCACTATGAGATAGCCGGCGAATTATATATCTTGAGTTCTTAGAATATTTAGTTGCAGTTGTTGTCAGTGGAAATAACTAAAATCGCAGTTTCAATCGATTGACATTGACACCATCAATCGCCTATGGAATTGGACGCTGTGATTTTTAATGAATTTTAACTTTGTGCAAGTACAAAGGTAGCCGATAACTCTGCAATTTGTTCAACCTCAGCTATTTTGTATATCCCAGCCTATAAATTGCAAGAAGAAATTGCATCGTTTAAAAGCAGTATAATGTAAACGTAGAATTTAAGTTCAGATTTGTATCACTGAACGCACCCGATATCCTACCATACCTACAGCCATTGATCTACCATACCTACAGTCAATTGTCAATCCCTACAGCTGACTATTATTATTTTTGTTTTGATTTTGTTTTCTTTTTAATTACTAGTGTCGCGTCCATTTTGTTCGGGGAATAATTAAAAATTAAAGAAAAAAATATAAAAATATAAGTGTTAAAATGATAAAATCGTCGGTTGCGCTAAAAACAATTGGCTTTCGTCGTTGGCAAAAACAATATAAATGAGTGGTCGCGATAAAGTATAGGTAATCTAATTGTCGGTTGCGTTAAAATCAATTTGTTTTGGTCGGGGCATATCAGATTTCGTAACGTGACGTGCTACAACGTAAAGTGCATGACGTAACGTTGCACACGAACGTTCACTTTTTTTTTCACTCTACCGCCAGCATAGATGTTTACACATCAATAAGAGAAGTCATGATGTCTGAAAGTATCAGATTAACAACTGAGAACTTAACGAATCGTGACTGCTTTGCCGAGGACGGTAGTTGCTTGGAGCACAGAAAAGCAATTCTTAAATATTTTTTGACAGTTTTGCTCAGAAAACATTGTTCTTGGTATGTTCAAAAGTCTATCAAAAGCAGTAACCGTAAAATAAAAATTCTTACATAAATTTAATAAGACAACAAAAATCATATATATATACCACAAAATACAAAAAAAAATACAAAATACAAAAATTTAAAAAAAAATATAAAATTCAAAACAAAAAAAAAAACATAAAATTCAAAAAAAAAAATATAAAATGCAAAAATGTAAAAAAAGAAAGAAAAAAAAGAAGCCACGTCTCAACACGTCCACGTCGTTGGCTTTGGGTAACTCAAAGTTGAGACATAAAATTTGCTGTGCTTACTGGCTTTTGATGGACTTTTGAACGGACCAAGAACATTGTTTTCTGAGCAAAACTTTCTGTTCCCCAAAAGTCAATCTGACACCATGACTTCTCTTATTTTTGGTACGTGTTTTATCTTCTGTAAATATCTTTTCAAAAGTTACGGAATGAATCTTACAAGCTTCGAAAAACAAATCTGAAGGTGCACGAGTGTTTCCGAAATCTGAACTTTGGGCATGGTTTTTCGTAAACAAAACAAAAATTCAGATTGAAAGGTAACAATTTCGTTACATTTTAGAATCTCCTCCACAAATTGAGGAAAATTAACTTTTGGTAACATCTTAAATTCTACTTAACCAGAAGGCTCAAATCAAATATCATTGTCAAATGTATCTACCAAGAAGAATTCCTGATATTCCTCTTGAAACAAAATTATATCTATTAACTGATTGATTTTTAAACTACTGGGTTAGTCGACAATTCACTTTCTACCTTCTTTTCAAAGTATATATCCGAGTTTATCCTCGTCACTAAAACAATTTGAATTCGGTGTACATTGGAAAAATTGACTCGATATTACTTTGGCTAGCAATTTGTTGAGTTTGAACACTGAAGGACTTTTATTATTGCCCTTCATTGCTCTAACTGTACACTAAAAAGATTCTCAGTAACGTTCTGGTTTAGTCTTTTTCTCAAAATAAATGTAGTTGACTGGTCGGACTGGATACAGACGTAGAGTAGGATTTAACGTTTGTCTTATTCCATTAATGTGCAAAAAAGATCCCAGATCGCTCAGCCCTTGTATTATTGACATATTGAAGAGAATCTTTGATATGCTTATACACGACATTATTTTCTTGGATTGCGGACTTGAAAAACTTGAACGGATTTTTGTGTAATAGGGCACCACTTTTCAAGCAGTCCATAAATTATTTGTCAATGCATTTAAAGAAGAAAGCAGTTGATAAAGCAATAGTAGCACAAGTTTTTTATTGATTTGTTTGGTCTTTATAACAGTTCTGATTGCAGCAACCGTTGTACAACTTATCACACACATAGTTTCTTGAGGGATTTATAGCTTCTCCGTCAAATATGGACACATTATCAGGAAATTGTCTTTTTCAATGGCGCATAGTTTGCAACTACATCAGAACTTATTATGCAATCAGGTGTTAAGGTGTCTTTGCCTTTTAAAAAGTTTCTTCTTTTTTTGAGAATATGAGGAAAGTCATAAAATATAGAAATGTTTTCGTTTACAAAAAACTAAGGCTTTTCAACGTCAAGCATTTGTTACAATTCTTATTGTTACTACACTGGTCAGAAACAATGAACCAACATTTAAGTAAATAATTTTGAGGTCATGTAAAATGTTCTTTTTTACTATTTCCTTAAAAACCAAACCATTGATATTTGTTTCCGACACAAAATAGTTAAAAACGCACTTCCATTCCAATTATCAAAAAGCCCTGTTATTATTAAAACATTTTTGCCTATATTAAATGTTGTTTTGAAACCACAATCTTCCGTCATATATGTCCTCCTTTGAATTATAAAAGGTCTCTTCTAATTGCCACTCCATCAAAAACCAGAATTATTTTCCTTTCCCAGTCTATTTCAGAAACCCTTGCCTTACAGGAAAATCTGTTTTTTTTTTAAACCCAGGTTGCAAATATTTGACTGGTCCCCACCTATAAAGAGAACTTACGTGAGGCGTGTTTATATCGATAATGTTCAGAGAAATTTATAGGCAGCTTGGGACCTATAAGATATATTTTGAAGCAATTGTTGCTTTTTACTCTGTATTTTGATCATATTTTAAAATATTTTTTAATTATTGGATACGGACAGATTTTGTATTTATTAAATAGATAAATAGAACTGTTCGGATCTATTTATGAAAGTCTTTCTGAATTTTGTTAGTTTTTGAAACTTAAATCTTAACTGCAATCTTCTTGCAGAATCTTTTTGCAAACTTTGACAACTGTTTCATATAAAATTGCGTATTTTGAAACATTTTTTCCCAATTGACAACGGCATGCTTCAATTTCGTCACCAGAACTGTTTCTCCGGCGCTTAGGACTCTTTAATCATCAATGTCAATGAATTGCGATTAATTTTCATTTGAATCCAAAAACAATAATATATCCCACAATTTGTCTCCAGATTTCCTCCTGAATAGAGTCTTCAGGAGACAATCTGAAGTTTGTGTTTCTTGCTACATTTCTTGGAGATTTTCGCAGTATTCCAAAGCGCACCTTCTCCCACTTTTCCTTTTGAAATTTCATATTAGATTAGATTATTTCAAATTAGATTGGATTTATTGTAAATTTTCTTGTTTATGTTACAAAATTATTTTTACAAAAATCGATTCCTCGGCACAAATTAAAGGATTTTCACTGCACACAGCCGAAATCTATCCTTCAATTTTTTTAAATGTCTCCATTTGTGCCCGTCTGTGTGTGTGTCCATCCTTTGCGTCCGTTAGTTCGTCTTTCCGTCTGACTATATCCCCGTCCTCCTGTCTGTCCGTCTCACCGTTTGTCCATCCGTCCGTATGTCTGTCTGTCCGTCTGTCGGTCATCCTTACGTTTGATTATAACTCAGGGTTTATTTATCACGATATCTAGAAAGCAATAACCCATAATGCAAGAATTTCGAAAGTAAAAATCTCGAAATACAAATACAGTCTGAACTCGGTTAAGGCAACACTCGATTTACGCAACTCCTGGATTTTCGCAAAACTAAATCTAACCTTTTGTTTTCTTACTCTCTAAACAAAAACGTGTTCAACGATAACTATTTGTTTTCTTTTCAATATTTTTTTTTTAACATTGACGTTATCTCTACAGAAACAGCCATTTCAACACAAACTTTTATTTAAAAAAAAATATAACCCAGTAACTTCAAAAACCTCAATTTCTATAAGTTAAGTAGTGTGTACTGTATTATTATTAGAATTTATATAACATTATTTTTTGAGACAATTTTTACAATTCGCGCCCTTAAAAATTGAAATTTGGATATTCATGTATCAAAAAGTGTCTAGATAATCAGTTAGTTCTTGAAAGTTACCTATGTAGGTACTTAGTTGTGAGGCAAATAAAATCAAATTATTAATCATGCCTTATGGCATTTTTGTTTGTTATAATTTGTTTGTTTAATTGCTTAAATCCCAAAACAGAATAATAGACTCAAATAATTTTTGTAGGTATGTCTGCTACCTATCAGAAATGCAAGTAGGGTAAGTGTACCAGTACCCGGCCACCTAATACATTTTCCGACTTTGAGGCTGCATAACTAATTTGCCTGATCATATACATTTATTTTTTTTATGCTGATCAATTATGCCGCATGTTAGGTATTGAAAAAAAAAATATAAACTTAAAATTGCTATAATATATTGTTTGATAACAATTTTTCTTTTAAAAAAGTGCTTTTTCACTAGTATCCGGCCACCAAATTTCAGTACCCGGCCAGGTCCTATTTCTATAAGAAACGAAACATTAAAATCAAACAATTTTGCCCATATTTACTATTCTTTAGAAATTAATATTTGGAAACACTACAGATATTATTTTATTTGGGTGCTAAAGGGCTAATTTTTCAATAGTCAGTTAAATATCAGATAGTACGTATGCTTCAAATTAATCAAACATTTATTCCCTATTTATTATTCTGATAGTTAACTGACTGCTTAACTTATTATTCAAAAATCGGCTCTTAATGGATTTTCACTATTCTAGTATGTAGTTAAAACTGCATTCAAATAAATGACATAGGTAGGTTGGTCAATAGATGCCAAGATAGGAAAATGGATTTGCTCTTGATTCAATTCAATTTTTCGAGGTTGGAAGATCTGGTGCTCTGGTGCCCTACTCGGAAAACAACTGCTCATTAAAATCTATATTGTCAGCTAACAGCAACGGTCAAAAACAAGGGTGATAGCTGATAGGTAGTGAGGCAAGATGGATGTTTTCTGTTTCTTGACGCTTTTGATCAATTTTCGGAGTTGATATCTCTAAAACATTTAATGTTTTTGAAACAGAAATAGCATATTTTTCAAGTTTGTCCTTGATTTGAAGCAAATCAATCTTGTTCAGCTCGTTGTACAGGTTCTGCGGCTTCAAAATCTAAAGCATGTACAGGAACGTTTTCCAGCATGTCTTGAACACATTTTCAATAATCCAGAGCATCTGAATTGAACGGGAAAAATTCGCATTTCTGAAAACCAGCAGCTTTCATCGACATTTTTGTAAGTGGTACACATTTTTGTAAGATTTTGGAGCAACTACTTTTCCTGTTTTCGGGCACAAGGAAAAATTTCATCTTCATTCTTTTTGGATCAAGAAGAACATCATCATGGCCATTTTCATTAAGAAAGGTCTTAAGATCGCGAAACCAGTTCCTAATCATATTTACGTTCTTTCTAGTCGATTATCTTTCAATAAATTGTTCCTTTTTTCACTTTTAAAAAATTTTGGCCAGTGTCAAAAAGATCGGATTTCTTTAATGGGAACCCACACTTCGTAACATCAGAGTGTGGGTTCCCAATTTGTTGTGTGCTGCTCTTCCTCGAGAGATGAAAAGGATAGTACAGTTCCTTTGGTTTGACAAGCGTTATCGATCTTACCATAAAGCCTATCCTATAGAGTACTCCTTGGTACATTGAACTTTAAAGCCACTTTTCTGTAATTTAAGCTAGTTTGGTTTTTTTGAGTTCGCGAAAAGTCTTGTAATTCTTGTTCTAATGTTTCTTGACTGATTTCCTACAAAATAGTATGAATTTATATACAATTAGTTATGTGGCTGGTTACTGGTGCTTCTTGTTCTAAAAACCGGCCACCATAATGTTTTGACCGAAAACAGTGGCCGGATACTGAAACATTACTCATTTAATACATTTAAGTGGGTTGAGGTGAGAGACAAATAGATTCTGCCTCCTTTTAGCGTAAAAGAGATAAAATAATTGATTTCAGGCAAAAATCTAGTATCCGGCCACCCCGGCCGGTTACTAGAACTTCTCATAAAAATTGTGTTCCAGTATCCGGCCACTTTATTTTTAATAATTTTAAACAATAAACTTTTATTTTTTTTATATATTATGGTCAATTATTGTATTATTTATACAAAAAAAACACAAAACAAACAAATATAGTCTCAGAGAACACTATAACTTACTTCTTTTTCTTATTGGTTCTGCTCGCACTCGCGAACTCTAAAACGCACTTATTGATCTCGCAACGACCTTCAAAGATTCAACATTTTTTTAACAAGGTCTATAAGGTGCATATCGGTAAAATTTGACCACATCATTACATGGGCTTGGAACTATAGTAACAATGTATTTGCGCATGCAAATAATGTTTAATTTTCTTATTATTAAACATTTTGTAGAAAGTGGCCGGATACTAGTGACTGGCCGGGTACTGGTACACTTACCCTACATAATTGTAAATTTACCTGGTCACCATGTCAAAATTCATACCTATCCATACCATTGCAGGAAGTTACTAGTAAATAAAGAAAAATCACTAAGTTTTATATTTTTACTCACCCACCAACTTACACATGAAATGCTTACCTTCTTACATACATACAAATATTTTATCGCGAAGAGCTTAAAACCAAAAAAAAGGGAAAAAGCCAGGTAGGTACTTAATAAGGAAAATCCTTACAAGAGGAAGGATTTCGGCAGACGAACATTCATACCTATACATATTTTTGTGTGGGTATGCACCTGAAAGCATTCCTATACAAAGATCACGGAAAAATTAAAAAAAAAGTAAAAAAAAACCACCACCAACACCGTGATCTTCACCGTTGCCGCACGATACGCAATGAATACAATGAAAAAAAAAATTCCCCTCAAGGACGATTGTGGAAAATGAACAAATGAAACATGTAATGTGTGTGTGCATACATAAAAGCATATTCCGCTTATTCACAAAAAGAAAATAAAAATAAAAAGCACCGACATTGTAAACCGTGACACCTTCTCGTCTACCGATCCTGATGGTGTATTTTTTTATGTTCATCCCTTTCCCATATCAAAAACAACAAAGTATGCAAAACAAAAACACGAAATAAAGAAAATCCTCGCAAGGACGATTGTGGCAAACGAACAAAATTAACCTGTAACATGTGTGTGCTCATTCAGTGCAGTGCAGTGATAACGTACACACGTTCAGCGGAAGAAAATTATTTAAATAATAATCTACCAACCCCTAAATAAAGAAAGGACAAAACGCAGGTATACCTGCGGGCTACCTGTCTTTATTGCCCACACAGAAAATAAAAGGGATTATCCCAAAAAACGTATCAAAGATCAATGCGGATTAAGTGTGTTAACAGAAGTTTTTTTTAAAATAGTGTTGTGCGCGTTTAATCCGAGTAATAAAAAAAGTGAAGTATTAAGGTTAATCCAGTAATGGATCCCTTGAATCCAGAATCGGCAATTGCTTCACTTGAGGCTTTGCTGAAAAGGATAGTCAACGAATTCGGACCTGGATTTGGTCCCAAATTAGCAATGATTTTTAATAACATTGTGCAGCCAAATAAAATCAACAACGAAAAAGAAATAGAGACAAATATGGAAACTGAAGAGATGGACAGCGACGTAGAGTCTTCAACCGTTAGCAGCGTAGAGGAAACTTCCACCGAAGAGGAGCTCAGCGAGGGCACGAGCTCTGAAGAAGACACCAGCGACCTACCCCTACCGGGGCAAAAACGACCAAGCAGGGCTTCGAAAAAAGACAACGGAAAGCGCATACAACTTGACAAGGATTCGTCAAAGAATCCGCCTAAAGCGCCAACTCCTGTCCAAACCGAAGTCACAAAGGGTCTGCCACCAGCCGCAACAATAGCAGAAATACCAGCAGCAACATCAGCAGCAACCAAGCCCACTCCAGCCCAACCTACAAAGACATCCAAAGACACCATCTTGAACCCAAGCAAGACCACAGGAATGCCACCAATTATTTGCTACTCTGGAAACATCGCTGAAATCAGCAGGTTCTGTAAAAGCAAAGAACTGACTGTCACATTTAGAAACCGGAACACGAAGACGACCATCATCAATGCTGGAGACAGAAAAGCCTTTGACACCATCAAAAACTTACTGAAGTTGAGAAAAATCCAATACAACTCCTTCACACCACGAGATGATAGGAAGAACTTACTACTTCTGAAAGGAATGCATCACACCTATGCTGCCATCGAAGTCGAAGACGAACTACGCATTGAAGGACTTCCGGTCATCAAGGTATCACACTTCAAAGCCAGGAAGGCGCAAGGGAAAACCTATAACAACTTCGTGGTAGAACTATCGAAGTCATGTGACATCAACGAAGTCTACACCAAGACGTTAATCATGAACCAGAGGGTGCACTGGGAGCGCCTGAAGTCCAAGGATATCGTCCAGTGCCGTAACTGCCAGCGTTTCGGACACGTTGCCACCAACTGCGGACGCCAGTACGTGTGCGTCAAGTGTAAAGAAGACCATGAGCCCGGACAATGCCAACGGAAGGAAAACACTGGATTGGATGTTTGGTGTGCCAATTGCCAGAAAGAAGGTCACCCAGCCAGCTTCAAGGGTTGCCCAACTCTCAAAGCAAGACTCACCGAAAGGAACAGGTTGACAGCAGAAAAAAAGGCCCAACAGGAATTTTCCGCCAAATCAGCATGCGTGGTTACCCGCCCTGCTATCAGCTTTGCAGCAATGGTAAAAGGTGGATCATCACAGAAACCAGCAAACTCCAAGAACCAACAGCAACAACAGAAAACGACACCAGTAAAAGTGATCACACCCCGAACAACAACACCAAGGAGTGGACCAACCAAAACAACATCAGCCCCACCAACGAACTTGAACACCGAAGTTCAAAGGATTTTTGGATCCGACCTACTCACTGTCATGGGAAAAGCTCGGAGTGCAGTTCCACCGAACTACGCACAGCTTAGCGAAGGCGAGAAGTCCGTGGCATTGGCCACCTTCTTGTTCGAAATATGCAACTAAAGAAGCTCCGCATCCTGACGTACAATGTCAATTCATTGTACAGCCTAGAGAAGAGGACGACATTCAACTTATGGATGAAGAAAAACAACCCGGACATTGCTCTCATCAGTGAGACCAACGTCACCAGGCGCAACAACATTGACATGGCCGGTTTCAAAACCTTCCGAAAGGACAAGGATGAGGGCCGTAGAGGAACGGCAATCTACGTAAAGAAGAAAATCTCCCCCAACGCCACTGAAACCGTCATCACAGGTCTCACAACCAGCGAAGCCACTGCCGTCACCATTGAAATCGGAAGAGCTGAAACCCTCACCATCATCAGTGTCTACTTCAAGTGCAAATCCGGCATAAGAAATATTCACAAGGACCTACAAATTCTCAACGGTTTCCTTGAGAGAAGCACTTATGGACTCATCGGCGGCGATTTTAACGCGAGGCATCACCGATGGCTGGATACTAAGATCTCACCCGAGGGCAAGGCGATTGTAGACTGGCTGGATGACAACAACGACCAACACTCCTTAGTGGTTGTTTCACAACCCAAACCAACCTATCCCCAAACACCATCGACACTTGATTTTTTTATTTCTACCTCTAATTTTTCTTGTATACTTCCAGAACTAAGGAACTACACCTGTTCAACAGTACCAGGAGACTCGAACCATGAAGCTGTTCAGCTAAACATCAAATTGCAACAACCCATATTCCTGACAACCGAACCAACTGAGCACATCATCAACTATAGGAGACTGGATGTGGATAGACTCCAAAGAGACATAGAAGCTACCATAACGCTACCACCCCAAAACAGAAACCTGCAGAACACAGAAATTGACGCAGCCATCAGCTGTCTGGAAACGGCTGTTTCTAGCGCACTGGACATCCAAAAGCAGCCCAAGACATCAAAGGACAGATACCAGCACCTTCCTGAGTATATCCAGAACCTCTACACTCATCGACAACAGTTGAGGAAACGCCTCCAAAGGATCCACCAGCGTGAATTAAACACAACGAACAGCAACTACCAGACAGTATGGAGCGAACTAAAGTGTGTTAACATTATGTTGCGAAACTCTATCCAACACCATAACAATAACCAATTCAACAAGAGGCTACAATCAATCAAACCTGGACCTGACGCCTTCAAGAACATCAACAAACTGATTGGGAAAAAACCACCGATGCCGGAAACCATTACCACCAACAATGGAGAAGTCACAACGTCACTCGACAAAGCTGAAGCATTTGCAGACTCTTTTGAAGGAAACTTCACCCCCAATCCATCAACTGATCCAGTCTTCCTTGATGAAATAAAGGATTCCATCCAACTAACCCAGGCACCTGACACGGACAGAACAATATTCAGTGACACTAATCCAGCAAGCGACCCAGTTGACTGCCCAAACCTGAGCACCACAGAAGATATAGCTGAAATAATCAGCAGCTATAGGCCAAAGAAGTCATCAGGACCAGATGGAATTTCCAACTTCATCATAAAGAGGATGCCAGAGACAGTTTTGATCCTTCTAACCATCATCCTAAACAACTGTGTCAACAACAACTACTTCCCTCAAAAATGGAAAACAGCGAAGATCGTAGCCATCCCGAAGAAAGGTGTCAGGACTATAATTTCTAACTACAGGCCAATATCCCTCCTCAGCAACCTAAGCAAGCTCTTGGAAGAGCTTATACTAAGAAAACTTAAGAAGTTTTGCAGTGAGAACAACCTAATTCCCGACATGCAGTTTGGTTTTAGAGAAAATCACTCAACCCTACACCCACTCCTGAAGTTCCAGCATGACACCACCATAGCCCTCAACAGTCATCGTGTCACCGTCGGATGCTTTTTGGATGTCGAGAAAGCATTCGATAGCGTTTGGATAGATGCCCTTATTCACAAACTACATCTTCTAAGTTTACCCCCGCCACTAATTAAAATTCTTTTTTCCTTTCTTTCTTCCAGGAACTTTTTTGTGCAATTGGGAAACTGCTCATCAACTGTGAAGAATATCAAAGCCGGAGTCGTCCAAGGTTCGAAGCTTGGCCCCTTCCTCTACAGCTTAATGACATCTGACCAACCCGTCCCAACTAGCTGTGAAAACCTGCTATTTGCCGATGACTCGCTTACATATGCAACCTCAATATCACCACTAGTAGCAGTACGGACAGTAGAGGCACACATCAATAAACTGTTCGACTTCTACAAGAAATGGGGCATAAAAATCAACACATCGAAATCTGAGCTAGTCTGTTTCAGGAGACCCAGTAACGGCGGAAGTCGCTCAGCAGCCAATTGCAGAAACTTAGTCCTGAAGCTTCCGGACGGATCCACCATTGCTGCCAAAAGGAACGTCAGATACCTGGGGATCAACTTCAATGAGTTACTACGATTCAACCCACACTCAAAAAGTGTACTCAAAAAAGCGAACTGGGCTTTCCACCGACTACACCCCTTGATGAGGAGGAAATCAGGGCTAAGCCAACAGACAAAGATACTTGTGTACAAGCAACTCCTGCGGCCAGTTATCAGCTATAGTTTCCCAGTATGGTTCACGATCTCAAAGACAGCAATGAAGGAACTCCAAATCTTCGAAAGGAAGATGTTAAGAATCTGCACCGGACTCCACTTCGACCGGCAGCGAAGAAAGCATTACAGGAACGACGATCTCTACAAAGAAGCTAGGATAATACCGATGGACAAGTACCTACTAAATACAGCAAAGAAGCTAGTACACAACACCGTCAATCACCCTAATCTGCTGATGAGAAGGATGGCCACCGAGCAACGACATCCCGAGCCAAGGTACCTCAGTGTAATGGAAACCCTGGATGCCAATATCTACACTGACAACGACGAAGCAGCCGCTTCCTTCTACGCTGACACAGGGTCAGCCTACCACCGTGGCTAAATGCCAACCTCAACCACCAAACCACACCCAAACCACCACTGGACAACCGGGACGGAACACCCCGAGAACATCAAAGTCAACCGACTTTTAATTCTAAGTTGACATCTATAATATATATTTTATTTCTTTTCAATCTAAGCCAATGTATAAGTATAGGCCCCCTATGTGCCATAAGATTTTAAATTTGTCAATGTATTTCATAATTATAAGATAACCCAAATTGTATATAAAGGTTCAATAAAAAATAATCAAAATAAAAAAAAAACATGTGTGTGCTCATAAAAGCATGCCTATTCCGCTTAAGATCAAACATGATCATACAAAAAGAAAAGAAAAAAAACACAGTGAATCTAGTCTATCGATTTTTCATGAAATTCTTTTCGCATATAAAAAATACAACCCTATCCATAAAGAGGCTCTCAAGCTTCTTGCAATGACGTTTCATTTAATTACACAAAAAACAACTTGGTGTTATGTATTTCCCTACCCAAAAACTTACATGTCCTATTAAAGAAAAATTCCTTAAAAAAAATGTACAATTCCTTAACTACTCAAAAAAAGTCATCTTTCCAAAGATAATAAAAAGTCAAAAAAAGAAAAAAAAAACTACAAAATACAGAAAATCCTTAAGATTCCGGCAGACACATCACAGAAAAAAGAAAAGAAAAAAACACCACCACCGTGATCGTCACGGTTGCCGCCAGAAGAGTGCACTTCATAACAAGAAAATACAAACAAAAAAAAAACGATAAAGGAAAAAGTCATTTCTTTAAGAGATTTGAATTTGTTAAGGAATTCCCACGCTCTCGCAACATTTTGCACTAGCCACATGTTGTTGGACTTGATACGTTAAAAATTTTTGGTTCCAAAAGTTTGTATGGGATGCGACATCTTTGTATTCTATTATCTTTGCCCAAGCGGATTCGGTTTCTTCAATAATTCCAGTCTTTAGCATTTCGTCGAGCTCTTCGCGTAGCTTAGATTTCATTGTTGGTGATAGTCTGTAAGGAGTTATAGCTATTGGTTCTTCTGAGTTTGTTTGTATTACATGGTCAATCCCTTTAATCGGCGTAGAAATATTTTCGAAAAGACTTCTCATTTTGAAGGAAATCATCTAAAATTTTCTTTTCCGTTTCAGAAAGGTGAAAAGCTTCATCATTCCTTATTTTAACATCAATTGAATTTAAGCTTATTGGTATAAAACATGTTTCAATTTCATCCTGTTTCAACTTTTTCATTGGCGGGAACAAGTTTGTTTCTTTAGGAGTGGTGAAATTAACGGGTAAAACGTTTTCAAAAATGTTGTTGATTCCAGCTGGTGAATAGTCATTTGAAGGCAACTGGTTCCGGTTTGGTGTTTTCATAACATCCGGTTGACTCTTTTGTTCAAACCAAGAAATAAAATCTTCCATAGGAGACTCTGGCTTAGTTAGCTTTTCAATTTTGGCTTCACTTAAGGAAACAGCATCGTTGAGTTTTGTCTCATCGAGTTTGAACTCAAAAATTTGATTTGGATCGTCTTTATAATACCATGTTCGTTGAGCAAGGTCAAGAACTATTCCAGATTGTTCAAGGAAATCGATGCCAAGAAGAGTTCGGTTGTTTTTTGCACTTGGTAGACAAATGAAACGAATTTGTTTGAATCGTTTTCCAATGACGATACTAGCGATTGTTGAATAAACTAGTTCCTTTCTTGTGATTCCATCAGCAAGAGTTACTTCTGCAAAGACTTTTTGAAATTTTTTTTTTTTGTTCTTAAGTTTTTGAAAGAGCTGGTAGCCAGCTACGCTAGTCCTAGCTGCCGTGTCAAAATACGCTTGACCTTGCAAGCCATATACATTGATATCATAGACCGGAACATGTCTACCTACCAGTGTTGTGTAAATCTAATCGTTTTGGGCTATCCGATTTCAAATTTTTATTGCATTTAGGGCAACTTGATCGGTAAAATCCAGCAGTTCCACAACCATAACAGCTTAATTTGGTTTCTTCTTTTTCCTTACTTCCGGTTTGTTTTTCCTTTTCTAGCTTTTTGAAGCAAACCTTAGCGGAATGATTTTTCTTTCGGCAAAAAGAACAACGCAAACCAGATTTTTCTGAAACATCAACTGGTGTATTTTTCATACTTGATTGTTTTTCATTTAAAGACAATTCAATTTCTCTAGCCTTGTATAAAAGTTCTTGGAATGTTTGAACATCTTCTCTAGATATTCGCTCCCTTATTTTAATGTTTAATTGAGAAAAAATCATGTTAATTATAGTATTCTCTTTCAAATCTTCTTTTAATTGAGAAAATAATCTTCTTTTTCGACAGATGAAAGCATCTGTATTTTCATTTAGCTTCTGCTTATTCTGAAAAATTTCTGCAAATATTCTCCAATCTGGTCTAGGAGGAGCAAAAGCAGTTCTTAGTAACTCGATCGCTTCATCAAACGTCTTTGCTTCTTGTTTGACTCCTTGCCACCAAGATGAAGCATATCCTTCTAGCAAAAGAGGAAAACTAGTAAGCGCATACTGATCAGTAATATTAACAGCATTTTTATAAACGATTATGGTTTCGATAAAATCTTTAACCTTCGAGTTATTATTTCCGCCATTAAATCTAGCATTGCATGAACTAAACGTACTTTTAGGCGCTTCTCGAACTTTAAGGCTACCTAATAAAGTTGAAAACTGACTTTCTGTCAGGCTTATACTTATAGGCGCTTGTGCCATATTGACGTAGGATGGGTTTGTATTGGAATCTCTAACTTGTGAAACGTTTGAAAGGGTCTGATAGTGGGGCTTAAATTATTTGCGGAATTATTCCTTGGTTCAGTACTAAAACTTTCTGAGTTTTGAGGGTTTTTACGTGGCTGGGGTGGTGAATGCAACATATCAATTATGCCAGCAGCTTTGGAATTAATTGTTGTTCGTGGCATTAACGATAGCTTAGCTAGCAGCTTTGTATCAATTAAAAAAAAATTAAATTAAGAAATTAATTTCACAGCAGAAAGAAAATAGAAAAACGTGGTCCGCAAACAGCAATTCCCAACAACAACAGCAACTCTTAACAACAACAGCAACTCTCAACAACACCTGCAGCAGCTTTAGAAATCGAAGTGTGGAAAGCACAACGCAAAACATGCGTACATATATGTATGTATATATGTATATAAAGATTAACAGCAACTCTCAACAACACCTGCAGCAGCGTTAGAAATCGTAGCGTGGAAAGCACAATGCAAAGCATGCATACATATATATATATAGATTAATTTATTTGTATATATATATGAAACGATGATCTTTTTTTTTTTTTTTTTTTTTTTTTTTTTTTTTTTTACGGTGGGCGCCAATTGTAGTGGAGAAACTTCTTCACTCAGGTTTTGATATATTTTGTTTAATTTAGGTATATTAAATTGTTTTAATTTGTTTTATTTTATGTGACGGTCCATAAGAGACAGTATTCGCGTCTACAAATGTCCTCGAGTTATAAGTCTTAACTGACACAATAACTATCGTAATCCAAAAGAGCCCCTAAGGTCTTGAAATGTCTTTACGATGTTTTTTGTTTGTCGAATTTAAAAGAAAACTAGGATTGTATGTGATTTGGATGCGATCTTTATTTTTCGATGGTTGGAATTCGAATGAATCTTGAAATGCATTCTATTGTTCATTTAACTTCTGGTTTCTGGTTCACATTATTTTACATATGTTTTACTGTTACTCAGAGAGAGCAATCATTGTTATAAGTTATATAATGCAAATTTCAAAACTGTTATAATTATTTTCTTGTAGTTAATTTTCGTTAAGTCACAATGAGTCAATGAATTATTTATACAATGCAACACAAATCTTTTTAATATTAATAATTTAATTAATTTTTAATTTAATAATTTTTAAGTATATAATGGTAATGTAATTAAATAATTCAAAAGTATTTATAGTGATTTTAAAAAAGTAAATAGAATTTGGTTCGTTACAAAGTTAATTATTAAATAAAGCTAAGAAATTGTAGAGTAGAAATACTGAATAAAACTTTTAATAGGAAAGAATGTAAAGGAGATTTAATTATGTCAATAAATAGATTTATTTTTAAAAAAGATGAATCCAAAATAGGAATACTAAATTTTGAAGATATTGAAAACACAAAACCTATAATAGCAGTAAAGTTAACTTAAACACGGACTACTTACATTGGAACAATATTAATAATTTTTATTACTGGATTATTATTATTATTATTAGATTTATTGGTTTTTCTTGTTTAGCTTATAAATTCATTTACAAAAAATCGATAAGCATGGCTTTGCCGTCTGCCTGATTGACATAAAATTAAACATTTAATAACAAGTTTGTTTTTTTTTTATAAGTGTAAAATAAAAAAATTTTATATATGTTTTTCATTTTTTTTCAGTTTTAAAAATTCTCATTAATAATTTTAATACGATAACCTATAGCAATTTTATAGAAATACCAAAGTTGTCTAATATCGTGTTCACAGTTGAGATGGGCTAAAACTTCTTCTTTAGGTATTACGTTGCGACCAAAAAATTGTCTTCGGATCTCTTTTAAAATAGGACACCTGCCAATAAAATGGATGACATCTTCTCTCTCGGATAGGTTGCAAAGGCTGTAGTAAATTGGTAAATCTGGACGGTGAGGGATGTAATTAAGTTTGATAAGTTCACCTCGCATTTTAAAAATAGAAGATATAATTTCCTTACTGTTTGCAATGTGAAAATAATTTCTTTCGCACAAATTATGTTTTAAAATGCTGTATGTTGACCTGTGTACTGACGTAGTAGCTAGACTTATACAATCAGCTCTGTATCTTTCATCTACCTTTGAAATTAGTTTGTTTTTGAAATCTTTGCAGTACCTTTCATTTTCATTCGCCGAGTTGAATTCTATGCCACAGTATGTTGCAAGATCTTCTAGTTTTTTGTACCAAAGTGTTCTCCTTTCTATTGTACTAGTTGCGATTATTTTTGGAAGTCTATAATCCGGCATTTCTAGGACTTTCAATACATAGTCCGTATGCAGTTTTAATGTTTTTATAAAAAGTGGTGATAATCCAGTTTCTATATTTATCATGTAATTTGGCGTCGTACTTGGCAGATTGAAACATTTTTTAACATAATGCCTCAGCAGTTTCTCCACTGTTTCGTCCTGGCAGTACCCCCAGGATTGTGCTGCGTACAACATAACCGATTCCGATACAGCTTGAAAAACTTTATATTTCACATTATGATCGACTAGGTGATTTGAAAAACATCTCTTCCAGGTTGCGCATATGGCACTTTTGGCTTTTATTAATTTTTCTTTTACGTGAGGCTCCATACTTAGATTACTACTAATTGTTGCTTTCTGTATGTTTTCACAATTTCAATGGGTTGTCGATTAAGATACCATTTTTCGTTTATGCATGTTCTACCAGCTCCTGTTTTAAAAATCATTATTTTTGATTTGGAGAGATTAACTGTCAGATTCCATAATTGGCAGTACGAATGAAGACGGTTAATCATTAGTTGCAAAGACTCTGGTGAACATGCAAATAGAACCACATCATCTGCAAATAAAAGCGCTTTTATCAAAACACCATCCATCTCAATGCCCCCTGGTAGAAAGTCCGTCAAGTCGTTGGTGTACATGGCGAATAGGTATGGACTTAGAGCACATCCTTGCCTAACTCCCATTTTTGTCTCAAACCATTCAGATCTTTCAATTCCGTTCCATACCGCCGATTGGTTATCCTGATAAATGTTTTCGAGTACCCTACCAAACTTTTGGCTCATTCCCACATTATATAGCTTATATGTTAAAGCTCTACGATCAATGTTGTCGAAGGCTGCCTTGAAATCAACGAAAAAGGCGAATAATTTCTTTTTTTGTTCGACAAATGTACCCGCGATGTTTTGCAGTACGAATATATTGTCAACTGTGGAATAACCATTTCGAAATCCTGCTTGACATTCTTTAATCAGATTATTATTTTCAATCCACTCTGACATGCGATTATTTAAAAGTTTAGTAAAAATCTTATATGATGAATTCAAAAACGAGATACCTCGATAATTTGAAGGATCAGCTGAATTACCTTTTTTGTGGATGGGAAAGATTGTATCGGTAAGTTACCAGTATTCAACATTTCGTTCAAAGATATCGATAATTTGTTGATTACGTTGACTGTCGCATATTTAAGGAATTCTATGGGGATCCCATCAGGTCCTGGTGCCTTTCCGTCTTTGAGTTTTTTCAAAAATTCACCGACTTCTTCTTGTGTTATAGGTGCATCCAATATTTCATTTGTATGAAGTGGCGTTGCATAGTTAATTAGTGGTATATTAGTTGTTGGGTTCAATAGCGTTCAAAAATGGTTCATCAGTGTCCTCGCGTCTAGTTGAGTGCCAATTATAGGTGCTTTACCGTTAAATTTGTTTATTGCAAGCTAGAATTGTTTCGTATCTTTACAACATGTAAGTTTGAGAGCTTCGTTTTCTAAGTGTCTTTTCTTTTTTTCCTTGCAGATTTGTTTAAAGGCTATGTTTGTTTGAATGTAAAGATTTTTAAAATATTGGCCACCAAATTTTCGGAAAACCTTGAGCCATCCGAACGATTTCCGCCTCGCTTTTTCACATTCAATGTCAAACCATTTTTCTTTATAACAACACTTTTTGTTATGTACCTGTCTGCAGACCGGGTAAGATGCTTTTATTAGATTTTCAATATCAGTTATGTTGCACTCTGCTCCCATCTGCAAGTTGAGGTCGAGATTGAGTCTATAAGCAGTTCCATTGGCTTCTTTCCACAGTAATGTAGGGGGTAGTTGTAATTCTCTCGTGTCTTCTCTTTCCATCATAGCAGTACCAAAATGTGCAACAATAGGCATATGGTCCGAATATTGTTCAGATAAAACTTCAAAATCACTAAGCGAAGATATCCAGTAGCCTCGTACTAAACAGTAATCTATTACTGAGCAGCCTTGTTTTCCCACGAACGTATATTTTCCACTTGTGTCCGATAAACTCGTCCCATTCAGAATACGAAATCAAAATGAATCACATAACTCCAATAATCTAGCTCCTTTTGCATTATTAACTTCATCTTCTGAATTTCTTGTTTTACCTGCAAAACAATTTTCTCTTCCCTCTTCTTTTCCAATTCTGGCATTGAGATCACCAATAACCATTATGTTATCGTATTGACTTTGTTCAATTAACTCATATAACTCTCCAAAATCTCTTTCCCAGTGATTACAGTTTATATATGTAGGAATTATAATTAATTTAGTTGAGTCCAGTGATATTTTTAAAAGTTTTAAGTTTTCTAACGATTCAAATTCGCATACAATATGGGGGGAGCGGGTACCCATACAAACTCAAAGTTTTTAAAACGATTTATATATAATTTATAATCTTCTTCTATTAAATATGTTTCATACAGAAAAACAATATCATAACTATTTATTAACTCATAGAATCTTACGTACATTGACTTATTACTGAGACCTGCTATATTGTAACTTAATATTTTTAGTTTATTTAATTTAATAGTTTTATTTAATTTAATAGTTTTATTTTTATTATTATTTTTATTTTGGCAGACGGCATCTACACCCTATGACCTATTATATGAATTGGAGCTTGTCCTTGCTAGGAAGTTCGCAGTTGGAAGCGAAAGTGGCGCTGCTACCGCAGTTCTGTTGTCATCTGTCATCTCGTCCACTTTGAAACACAGCTGATTGTTCAGATCGGTTTGATAGATTTGATTAAGCACCATAACCCCATTAATGTTGTTTTGCAAAAGTCCCATCGAGGAACTCCAACGAAAAGCTTTATTATCTATGTACATCCTATCATCACGTACCAATACTTTTATTTGTGAATTTATTTCGATTAGAGCAGTTCTCATCTTCATAAGTCTGTTTCGTTTTTGTCGTATTGATAGGGGAAGATCTTTGGAGATGGTGACACCTGTCCCTTGCAGTGTTTTGGATGCTTTAAGTGCAGTGATAACTTGTTTTGATTGCAGCTTTACGATGAAGTTCTTGATATTGGCATTGCTTGATCTTATTTCACGAATACTTTGATTTCCGATGGACAAAGTTGGTTCAATAAGTCTTGCCAATGTGTTTTTAATAAGATCATTTTCATCTCTACCTTCCTCAGTTGTTATCCTTAGCATGAGATTGTTTTCCGTGTTCTTTTTTTGTATTTCATCTATCTGGTTCTCTAGAACCTCGTTTCTTTTTTCCAAAGCGATTATTTTCGTAGACATTTGTAGGTTAAGTTCCATAATTTTCTGGTTTGCAATTGTGATGGCTTCAATGTCACTCTTCGAAGCCGTGTTTCTCATTTTTGCGTCGAGAAGTTCACATAATAATTTTGTAAGATCATTCTTGCTCATAGATCCAACTAGTTCATCAGCCATTTTATCGTATTGATGTGGTATTTTTTCCGAATTATAAGCTTCAGGAGAAGTTTCAGATATATTTCTTTTTTTAGTCGCTGACATAAATGTATTCGTAGAGTGTAGTTACGATCGGTGGTGATGGCACCATTGTATATAAAACCTATAGTAATATCATCGAGTCGTTTTTTTTTACGTTCTTGGGAGCTACTATGTGGCGTTATAAACGCCACAAATTTGGCAATGGAGAGAATCAAAAAGGAATCGGGAACAGGTAGTAGGAGCGAGAGGAGTGTATTATATTGGTTCTGACAACAATAATGCGGGAAAGGGAGATATCCGAAATAGCCTTTTGCGTCATTGAACTTGGGCGAGAAAATAGAAAAAAATGTTTGTGTGTATATGTTCGCTTATGCAAAGGTTTGGTTTAATTTTTTTTCAATGAATTTAGGAAACGATTTTTTGCTTAAGGGCATATGTTTATACATATATAGGTATATAATCTCCTATAGTTTCATGCTAAACTTGGGAGGTTTTTATTTTTGATTTTGAATTCAAAGAAAGCAACGTTGCAGGTATTCTCTTTCTATTATATGCGGTAATAGTAATTGTATGGGACGGTTGCCATATTTCGGGTTAGGTACCTACATTATATATATTTATAATAATAATTTTCATAATTTTGGTATAGTTAGGTCCCTAGGTAGGTACCACCTAATAATAAACAGAACAAAAATATTATTTCCAATTATGTTTCCGTTTTGAATAATTGTAGGTATCAAGAGATTTAGTACATAGGTAGGTATGCCAATTTAAAACATTAGGTAATTAATATAGGTAAGCCAAAAAACCGTTTTCGAAAAAGAAAAGTTTATACGAAGGAAGGTATCAATATCTCATTAAGGGCTAAGCCGATTTTAATAAAAAAAATTATACAGAAGGTCCTTTTAAATTTTAATTAATAGGTATTGGATATACCAATGTTCAAAAAAAATTTAATTGAAAATAATTCAATTTTTTTCTTAAATCAAGAGGAAAGTATTTTGAAGGCAGGTTGTTGAATTTGTTTTAAATTACATTTATTGTTTATTGTATATTTTTAAATAGGTACTTGAAATAGGCAATCCAAATAATTTTTAAACAAATTTTAAGGAAGCTTTTTATATAAAAAACGTTTTGAATGATTTTTTTTTAAATACATTTTTACTTGCGGGGAGAGTACGATAATTTTGGCGCGAAAAATTGATAATGGTTTCTTGTATAAGGGTCAAAAATAAGCATTTTTTACTATGGGTGGGGGGGGTCTACCTCACCCCGTTTAGGAGGTAGGCGCAATTTTAGAAAAAATTACTTAAAATTAAAAAATAATTATTAAAAAACAACGGCAACACTTACAGTAATTAAATATACCGTTTTTGAAAGCTACGAATCTAAACTTTAATCCTGCATTTAAATTAAATTATTTTAGCCGATAGTTTTTTGAAAAATTCGCAGGCAAACTCAAAATTTTGATAAAAAAATGGAAAAAAAAAGTTTAGACCAATTTTTCTCAAAATTTTGAAATGATGCAAGTTAATGAAAATATTAATTCTGAATCGAACACAAAAAACCGAAACGATTTATGTCTTCCAGCTTTTGAGAAAATTGAAAATTACTAAAACTACTTTCTTATGACATTTTTGTTTTTTGATATTTACGTTGATTAGGTTCATCTTTGTAAGTTAAGTACAGCAATTCATTTAGCGTTACCGAGAATGCACCACGAGGAGGTAGAATTGCATTGCATTCCGCGTCCCAGTCGGTCAGTTATTGAGTAAGTCAGGAGTTAGTTAAAAATAGTAAAGTCAATGTTCATTTATTAAAGAGGTATGTAAGTCTCGTCAATGAAGTAATCGTCCGTACTGGTGTTACTGTCGAGTTCATTGAGTTCGTCGTTGATGGTGAAAAGTCGAGGTTGTTTTGGCGGTAAAACCCTCTAAGTGCTCACTGTGAACAGTGGGAGGGTCGAATTCCTTTAGTTGCAAGCCCATACTTTCTTCACCATCGATAAAACCTGGGTACACTTTTTTAACGTCTAGTAAAAATTCCATGATTTGGGAGCCCAAGTCGTCTTTATATTTTTGTTCAAGGCAGTATTTTCTATAAAATAAAAGTGCCATATATTGGTGAAGGTGGTGCGTTGTTTTCCGGCATAAAATAGTTTTTTTTAGAAGCTTGTTTTCTTCGCTGCCAATGTTAACATCAACGTGAGACGCTATTATTTCGGCTATTTCACGACAACAGTTAAAGTTATCTACTATCGTAGATTTACTAAGCTCACTTTAGGTGCATCAAGCTAGCAGGACACCTTTCCCATATAAACGATCCAGAATTGGATATTTGTTGAAAATGAATTAATCGCTAATTAGTTACGGAAAAAAAAATTTATCGCACTTTCGGATTCCGAAAAATTGGGTGTCCTGCTAAGTTGTCGTCAAGTTAGCAGGACACCCAATTTCTCGAAATCCAACAGAGCGATTAATTTTTTTTTTGCGCAACTAATTAGCAACTAAATAGCAGCTAATTACTACATACTCTTTATTCTGAAAATTGAAAAGTGTCCTGCTAACTTGATGCACCTGCTCACTTTTATTGTCGTGATGGTGCTGTTTTGAACATTACAATTGCATTATATAGGTATGTAAGACACAAACATACATTATTAAGAAATTTATATTTTTGCTGCAGTCGTACAGTATTACCTAATGTGAATTTTTTATAATGCAATACATTTTCATGTCTGAAAATTTTAAATGTGCAACTTTGGGCTACGTATATGTATATTTAGAAATCAGCTGTTGGCTTGGATATATAAATATAAGACAAATTGAAAGTTTAAATCCAGATTCTTTAAATGCAAAAGAAACTTTGCATACACCCAACCTCGCACATACCCCAAATCCTATAGTGTGCCAAGCAGGGGGGTTGCAGGGGGGCAGCATGCCCCCCGTGACATATCTCACTATTTATACGCCGTAGTGCTGGGTGCTAGCATTGTAATTATATATGTAAGCAACAAAAAAAAATAAAATCTCATACAAAAGTAGTTTTAGTAATTATCAATTTTCTCAAAAACTAGAAGACATAAATCAATTCGGTTTTTTGTGGACGATTCAAAATTGATATTTGCACTGACCACAAAAAACAAATTCAGCGCATCGTTTCACAATTTTGAGAAAATTTAGTCTAAGCTTTTTTTCCATTTTTTTTATCAAAATTTTGGGTTTGCATACGAATTTTTTGAAAACTATCAGCTAAAATAATTTAATTTAAATGCAGGATTAAAGTTTAGATTCCTAGCTTAATTTACTGTAACTGTTGCCGTTGTTTTTTAATAATTATTTTTTCATTTTAAGTCATTTTTTACTAAAATTGCCCCTACCTCCTAAACGGTTCAAGATGGACCCCCCCCTCCCATAGTAAAAAGTGCTTGTTTTCGACCCCTCTAAAAAAAACCGTTATCAATTTTTGGCGCCAAAGTTATCGTACTCCTGCCTTACTTGCGATATGTGCATAGATATTATATGGAATCTATACCTTCTCCAGGAAAGTATTCAAATATGTAAACAAATAAAAGTTCCCTGCATTAGGCCTATTTAAATAATGAGGATACTTATTTAGTGTTTATAAGGTTTTATTTTACTCTAACATTTAGTTAAAGTAAATACTGAATTTAATTTGTTTATTTATTTTGCCTAACATTAATATGAAGACTTCCTTCTGATATATTAATTGTGTTGTATTTTGTCTATTGAGTTATTATTTGAAATAAAGAAAATAATAATTAAAAACCAGGGGCTATTTCTAAAGAATTTTGTGTCCAGCAAGTGGTGTTTGGGAGAAATTCATCTACTATATGATTACATTCGATACTCGATGAACTACTCTACAGACGGTAGCTTTGCTTATTTCGCGCATAGATGCAACACCGTGATATTGGGTTCCATTCTCAGCCCAATGTAGTGTACTCAAAATTTGTTGCAAAGGACGTTAACACATATTCCTTTGACTGTTGAATTGAAATGTATGTCCAATTTTAGACAAAATAAATTCGATGGAAAATTATTTTCACTACCCTTTGGTCACTTCTATTTACTTCTTTATTTTCCGAAAATTCTTCAAAACGGTTCATTTGTGTATTAAGGGTGCCCCAAACCAACGCGAAACATTCGCGCGAATATGCGACGACTGAATAATGTTCGAAGTTTCGCATCGCGCCAGTGTGGGTGCTCCCATTAATCTCCATGTAAATAAATTAAGACAGGCGAAAGTTTCGTCGTCGCTTTGAAATATTCGCGTTGGTTTGGGAGAGCCTTTATTATTTCAACTTTTCAAAACAAACGCTTATTTGCAAATAAAAATTTCTCTTTGCATATAACTGAAAAGCTTTTCAAAATTCTGAATCAAATTTGCAAAGTTTGTTTGTTTGGTGAAACGAAAAGAACATATGCTTAGCAAACTAAGAAAACTTATCACTTTGCAAATTTGCGTTTGGTGAAACGAAATTTGCAAAGTAAAAGTGAAAAGTTGCAAAGTGAAAAGTGTTTGGTGAAATAGGTCCCAGGTTTATTTTTTTTCTTTTTGTCCATTATTTGGAATTTTAAAATATGGTCACCGTAGATATATGTACATAGGTATGTTAAACTACCATTTTTTTTATTTTTTTTTTCAATTACATCTTGTACAAATTTATTATTTCGAAAAAAACCTTCATTTTTTAAAATTTTTCTCAAATTCCTATTTATTAAAGAATTTATAGTTTAAAATACTTATAGGTAAACAGCTCAATATCCATTTTTCTTTTTTTTTAATACAGTTAAAATGAATATGTCCTTTTTAAAAAAATAGATTTCAAACAAAATGTACCGAATTTCCCTTTAACGGCTAAACCGATTTCAATCAAATTTTTTTCAAAGAAGGTCATTTAAAAATATTTCAAATTTCAAATTTACAAAACTTATTCTACTTATATGCAGGGTGATTCACATAAAGTGTGACAAAAAGCTAGTGTGTAGGGTCGAGGCAAGAAAAAAATCGCATGGGAGGGGGTGTCTATTCCCCCCTTTAGCTAAGAGGGGCAATTTTCTGAAAAAAAAAATGACTAAACAGGAAAAAAAATATTAAAAAAGTACGGTTTGTGAAGCCAGAAATCTCTTATTTTTTTTCATTTTTAAGTAAAGCTATTTAAAGGAACAGTTTTTGAAAAATATTCACTTTAAACTAAAAATTTTGAAAAAATGCTACAAATTTTGTTGAAACTTTAAGACAGCAAATAACGGTACCTGTCAAACAAAATTTTTGAGGTTAAAAGAAAACTCGTTCGATTTAAAATCGATTAAAAAAATGATTTAAATTAAATAATTAGTATGCCTTTTAGTAAGCAAAAATGATTATAAATGGTACCTCGCAAAGTATATTTTTTGGTTTCGCATTTCTCGAAACGATTCAACTGGTTTTAATCAATTTTTTATAAAGAATAATTACTACATTTTAAATAGTTTTCAAACGAAAATAAAAAAAAAAGTTTGAAATTCTTTTTTGAAAACCCAATAGGTATATATTTCAAAAAGGACTTAGTCGATATTTATTAAACTTGGCAAAAAGCGATTTTTTAATAAAATTTAAACGATTTTGAACAAAAAATATTCCTAAAACCGTTTTTCAAAACCGATATTCAATTTTTACCTCCAAATTTATAAATACTTAAAATCGACGTACCAAATTATTTTCTTAAAAATGTTAAGGTAAGAAAATGTATACATACAAAATTAATTATTTTTAAAACCACTTCTATAATTTTAATATTTTTTCTTTCATTAATTACGATTAACTAAAGATATTAAATGGTATACATAGCCTTGGGTTCAAAAAGGGTTTCAGAAGTATATTTTAATCAACTTATTTCTAATTTTGTTAAAAAAAAAATAATATTATTTCCAACCAGTGTGATCGCCCATAAGAACAAGTTCGGGCGACCAAGTTATGTATTTTACTTTCTTAGAGTTGTTTGGGCAATTTAAAGAACGATTTGTATGCTTTTTTCGAATTTACTCTAACTAAATACCTACAACAAGTTGCATATATATAGGGTGTTGCGATTATCGAAATACTAGAGGGTTGAGGTAAGCAGCAGGGGTATCATTCAAAGCGCAGGATTTGCGGAATTGTTAGTCGCAATTAGAACTTGAAAAATTCCCGCTGGACACCCTATATATTCATATACCTATATTTTTATTTTCGCTATTTGTAAATCGTCAATTTCAACAAAAAAAAAATCAATTCATAACTCCCTATACATAACAAAATCTCAAAATTTTTAATTCCCGTTGAACTCTCAATAAATTCTTATACAATGTTCCCGTTCTTGTATCATCTTTGTATTGTCATTTTATTATATTCTATACAAAATAGTTGTAATTTGCGAACCTACCTACCAAATTTGTTTTCCTCAAAAAAATTATATAAAAATATTTTTTTTAAAATAAACCTTCAAAAAATACCATACCAAATATATTCATTTATGCCTTGCCTACCCACAAATTTCAACGTAAACAAAAAAAAAAACAAATCCACAGCTCCTATACATATCAAAGCACAAAATATCTTGTCCCCCTTGAAATCTCAATACATTCGTAGCAAAGTTCTCGTTCTTCTATTATCTTTGTGTTGTCATTGTCATTTTATTGTGTTCTATACAAAATCGTTGTTTTTTTTCTCTCCCTCGAACACTCATAAACTTAGTATACAGTATTCTCGTTTTACTATTATCGGTCAATCCTTCTCTATTAGAATATTCCTGAACCTAGAATGTCTCCAAAGAGAAATTGCACTTTGGGAAGTTGCGGTGGCGCCCTGGTAGTTCCTCATCATGATAGTACTATAGAAATATATATACAATGATGGCACTGATGTGCAAGGCTTAAAATAATTCTTATAGGTCTAAGACTCACATGAATTTATATTTTTACTGTAATAATCATACTAATCTTATATTGTAAAAGTAAAAATAAAGTAAACAAAACTATTGTAAATCTTCCAATAGTCACTTTTAAACCGTTAGACGATACTAAGAGGGGAGGGGTTATATCCACAGAACCTCCAATTACCCATAAACTTGTAAATAACATATTCTAATTTATTCCTGTAAATATATAAGATAAGAATGTAATATGTACATTATCATTACTATCCTATTCTTGTACACAAAGGAATGAGTCGAAGTCATTCGACACAAAGAAATATATAAGATAAGAATTTCTTATATTTCATTTCTATAAATAGGAGTATTTCAATATTGTTAGGTTAGTTCTTAAGAAATGAAGCTGAAGATCGATACATCGAAAGTAAATATTTCGTTTGTTAGTGAATCTGAAGGTATTTTGAAATGATTTTTCAAAAATTTAAAAAGCATTGTAAAGGGTCCGCCATCTAACGTTTTTTGATGTGTAAACATCTATGCTGGCGGTAGAGTGAAAAAAAAATGTGAACGTTCGTGTGCAACGTTACGTCGTGCACTTAACGTTGTTGCAGGTTACGTTGCGAAAACTGATTTGCCCCGACCAAAACAAATTGATTTTAACGCGACCGACAATTAGATTATACTTTATCGCGACCACTCATTTATATTGTTTTTGCCAACGACGAAAGCAAATTGTTTTTAGCGCGACCGAAGATTTTATCATTTTAAAGGCTCTCCCAAACCAACGCGAATATTTCAGAACGACGACGAAACTTTCGCCTTACTAAATTTATTTACATGGAGATTAATGGGAGCACCCACACTGGCGCGATGCGAATCTTCGAACATTATTCAGTCGTCGCATATTCGCGCGAATGTTTCGCGTTGGCTTGGGACATTAAAAAGAAAACAAAATCAAAAAAAAAATAATAATAGTCAGCTGTAGGGATTGACAATTGACTGTAGGTATGGTAGATCAATGGCTGTAGGTATGGTAGGATATCGGGTGCGTTCAGTGATACAAATCTGGGGCCAAATTACCGCATCAGTTATCGAGTAATACGTGACTGAATTCTGTGAGTTTGGCATTACCGCTCACGTTATGGAGTCATCATCCCCATAGGTTTTACTCGTTCATTCGATCACTGATGGCACTCACTCGATCAGTCACTGATGCGGTAATTTGGCCCCTGAACTTAAATTCTACGTTTACATTATACTGCTTTTAAACGATGCAATTTCTTCTTGCAATTTGTAGGCTGTGATATACAAAATAGCTGAGGTTGAACAAATTGCAGAGTTATCGGCTACCTTTGTACTTGCACAAAGTTAACATTCATTAAAAATCAAAGCGTCCAATTCCATAGGCGATTGATGGTGTCAATCGATTGAAACTGCGATTTTATTGATTTCCACTGACAACAACTGCAACTAAATATTCTAAAAACTCAAGATATATAATTCGCCGGCTATCTCATAGTGACATTCATTTGAGGTTCGTTCAGTATAAAATTAAGATTGAACATTTTGTAAGTTTTACTCGATGGGTTGCAAGTTCGCTGACAGTTCTAACTGGACATTTTAATTCGGCCCCTGTGTCAGTCAAACCATTTGGAATTTGGGTACGGTGTCATTTAATTGAAACCACGATTTTGGTGCTCTCCGCTGACAGTTGTTGTTTGTCGATGCTCAGAGAGTGATTACCATAAACAATAACCATGTGTAATGTGAAGTCATCTTAAAGTTGAGAGTGAACTAAGAAGCAGAACCTTTCAGTACCGAAACTTCACCGTTCGTTGGACACTTCACCACCAGCCTTTTAGTGCTTGGAAATTTCGTTACAGCGGTTACCCCGTTCTTTCAACACTAAGCTTTTAAAGCACCGCCTACAGATAGGTAATGTAGTGTTAATTATTCAATATGTTTCTTTTGATGACGTTCAATAACAAAAATCAGGCACTTGGACAAACGTTGATGTTTACACATATTTAACTGTGAGTCCCGGCACTCACATATTTTTTTTTCAACTAGTGCTTATTTCGTGAATGGTAACACTTAGCTCATGTCTGATTTGACAGATAATTAGTTTTATCCTTCCGCTAAACGAATATGGTTGTGTATACGCTTCGCTAAGTGGGCCTGCGATCGACTTAGAGAAGATGCCGATTTTGCCAAAAAAATCATCTTTTCAGATGAAGCTCGTTTTGATCTTGGCGGGTAGTAAAGAAGCAAAATTGTCGCATTTGGGGCACAGAAAACCCGCACGCGTACATTGAAAAGCCGATACACCCAAAACGAGTCAGTGTTTGGTGCGGATTTTGGCCCAGAGGCATAATTGGGCCATTTTTCGAAAATGAGCAAGGAGTGGCCGTTACAGTCAATGGCAATCGTTATAGGGCCATGTTGAACGAATTTTTGTTGGCACAGAAAACCCGCAAGCGTACATTGAAAAGCCGATACACCCAAAACGAGTCAGTGTTTGGTGCGGATTTTGGTCCAGAGGCATAATTGGGCCATTTTTCGAAAATGTGCAAGGAGTGGCCGTTACAGTCAATGGCGATCGTTGTCGGGCCATGTTGAACGAATTTTTGTTCACAAAAATTGAAGAGGAGGATATTGGCAACATTTGGTTTCAACAGGACGGCGCTACGTGTCATTTTCAAAAAAAAAAAGTTATTTGGCGGACCCTTTATTAGGCGTAAATTTTTCTAAACGTGATGTCGTTTTTTTTTTTTTAATTTTAGTGTTTAATATTTTTTTTTTTTATTAAAAATTTTTAAAAATCATACTTTTTTTTGTGGGAGGATCTACGTCACACCAATTGGTGTTTAAAAAAAATAAAATATGTCATAAATAGAATGACTAAATCTACAGACGTGATATTTTTTTTTTTTTTTTTTTTTTTTTTACTGTAAATTTTATTTACTATGATATCTGGAAAAATTTCAACCAAACTTTGTACCCTTAAAACTTGGAGCTGTGAAATGATAGGCTAAAAAGAAAAACATTGCTATATCGGGATTTTGAAACTCTAAACGTGATTAATTTTTTTTTTATTTACGATTTCAGGACATTTTTTTAACTAAAACAAGAAAAAAACAAGAAATTATAAAAAAAAAAACAAAATATTGTAGGCAAAATAATTTGAAAGATGTTGGCTTTTGTATGAAAAATTAAGTCTTGTTATATATATTACATTATATTTAATACTTAGGGAGTCTCTAGTCCATCGAAATTATGCAGTAGTGTTCAACAACAACGAACTAAAGTACGAACTACAAAAAAAAAGCGTACAGATCTCACTGTATTGTGTAAATTGTAAATAAAAAAAGCGTGTATGTGTAAATGAAGAAAGGTTATGTACGTAAAAATTCCGCCCAAAATCTATGCCTCTTATAAAAAATATTAACAATATTATATACTAAAAAAAATCGGAAATAAAAATTTCCGAAGCAATTTATATTGAGATCTGCAGGATTTTTTTTTTGTAGTTCGTATTTTAGTTCGTTGTTGTTGAACACTACTGCATAATTTCGATGGACTAGAGACTCCCTAAGTATTAAATATAATGTAATATAATTATATAAGAAGACTTAATTTTTCATACAAAAGCCAACATCTTCCAAATTATTTTGCCTACAATATTTTGTTTTTTATAATTTCTTGTTTTTTTCTTGTTTTAGTTAAAAAAAATGTCCTGAAATCGTAAATAAAAAAAAATTAAATTAATCACGTTTAGAGTTTCAAAATCCCGATACAGCAATGTTTTTCTTTTTAGCCTATCATTTCACAGCTCCAAGTTTTAAGGGTACAAAGTTTTGTTGAAATTTTTCCAGATATCATAGTAAAACAGATTTACAGTAAAAAAAAACAAAAAAAAAATAAAAATATGACGTCTGTAGATTTAGTCATGCTATTTATGAAATATTTTATTTTTTGAAAACACCAATTGGTGTGACGTAGATACTCCAACAAAAAAAAATTATGATTTTTAAAAATTTTTAATAAAAAAATATATATTAAACACTAAAATTAAAAAAAAAAAAAGACATCACGTTTGGAAAAATTTACGCCTAATACAATGCTTTTTCAATTTTTGAAAAATCATTTCAAAATACCTTCAGATCCACAAACAAACGAAATTTTTACTTTCGATGTATCGATCTTCAGCTTCATCGTAAGAAATATTAATAAAGCGAGCATTGTGCTCTAAGAATATTTTTTTAAAAATTCATCGTTTAATTTTTTGTAATTAAAATTTATATATATCAGTGACGTTTATTCCAAGGTGCGTAGGTGTTCTCCACACACCCTAACAAAATCTTAATTTCTATGGATAGCCAAAGTTCTTTTAGTTCTTCTATTAATCTCAACAAAAAAAAAACATTGTTACGTAAATCAGAACAATTAATTTAAAGCAACGAAAAATGTTCCGAGCGAGGTGTTCTTTTTATACTTTAGCGCACCGGTAATCCACATGCAAAGAAATTAAAAAAAAAGAACAAGAAATTCGTGCTTCCTTACAAATTTGTATGACTTGAAGTTAAACTTCATCAAATGCGCTGCTGAAGTCCAAACGAAGAAAATGTATGGAAAATGTAGTTGCCCGCGACTCGATTTCAGTGAGTTGATTTAAAAAAATCACAAAAAATTTCGATAGACTCTCACTAGATTATTTATAACTTTTGATGCAGTCTAAGAAATTTTACCAAAAAAGTATCCAAAGAGAGGTAAGGTATTAAATATGTACAACAATTAATATGAATATATTTTTTTAAGGGGTTTTAAAGCCAAGATTGATTAATATTTAATCACAATTGACAGTAAACGTGATGAAAAATTTCAATAAACAGTATTGTCGCATCTACTCACTAGTTTTAAAACGGTAAATCCAATAGTTTAGCGGAAAACTATGATTTTCAACGGTTTCACAAATTTATATATGTTCCGTGAACCGACTTTAAGCATTCTTATTTCATTCTGAAGTTAAAAACCCAACATTTATTTAAATATTTAACATATAGCAGGAGCCTGTAGATTATACTTGCTCCCTACATATTTATGCTTTCAAATCTAGGTTCAGGTCATAAAGCTCCCAAGTACTGAGTTGCACTAGCTCGTTTTTTTCGAATTGAGTGAGTGGTATTTTTCTATTGACGAACCGACTCAACATCACCTGTAGGTGTAGGTACTTATCAAAAGTAACAAGGCTGATTAAACTTACAAATGCGTCTAAATCTAGCTTGAAATCGAGATTCGACCTTTGCAAAAAGATAAAAAAATATTTTAAAAAAATCCAACTTTTTTGGTTGAGTGGAAAACGACATAACACACAAGATTAGATAATTTTACTGCAGAAAAACTTAGTGAACACCTAACTAAAAGCAGCAGGAGGAAGGGTTTAGTCGAGAGCCAAAGATAGGACTTGAGGCTGGTGACTGGCTGTGGGATTAGCCACAGAAAAACTTACCATATTAAGGGAAGGAGATAGAGTGCTGCAGGGAGTTTTTTTTACAGTCCCTTCTGGACAGTGGGTTGAATTTAACCTTTTTTTTGAAAACTTTTTATGGTTTTACTTGTTTCTTTTTATGATTTTTTTTTTAACAGAGTTTATTTTTTTGTAAAAGAAGAAAGGAAATTAATGGAAAGTGAAGTGAAATTAAAGTAAAGATTAGTACACATTTTGGTAAAGAAAAAAAGGAAAGAGAGACAAAAGGAAAACGGAGTTAAAGTAAAGCAATAAAAAAAAGTGAAGTGAAGAGTGTGCAGTGTCCAGACCATAAAATAGTTCTATAAATACACATATAGATAACAATATTTGGCTGTGCAATTGAAGCTATTTTTTGCTATTGGATTCGAAGAATAAATACAAATCGTGTATACATTCCGGGTCGGTTACATAAAGCTACATAGATTTTTTTGTAAATATACTGAATGAATTAAAGTTACATTAATTTTGAATATTTTTTTTTAATTTTCTAAATACTTTCTTTTAAATAACCTAAAGTAGAGTTTAAATCAACTGAAATATTAATGAAGTTTGTAATAAAATAACTTGTTAAAGAAATTCATAATTTTTTTTGTGCTTCGAAATTTCCAATGATTTGATGAGAAGAAACCAAAATGAATTGCTAAGACATTAAAAAAAGGTGTGTGAAGGCTCGGCTGGGCCGGCGCGCGATGAGGAGGATGAAGATGATATGCGGTTGGACAATGACTTGACACTTCTTTACCAATGATATACCAACATTAATGACTTTACTTACTTCTTTACCAACGACAGAATTACATTACTGACTATACTTACCTTTAATTATGTTACAGACTTTACTTACCTTTTTATTACTTACTATGTACTGACTATACTGACATATACTTACCTATGACCGACTATACACTTACCTGAATGACCTAATACTACAATACTTACCTTACCTACTAACCTTACAGACCTGACGCAATTTTTACCTTACCTACTTACTTAGACATGACCTGACCTAGAAAATAATAGGATTTGTGACTGGAGGTTCACATAAGGGGCTATCTCCCAAAATACTGGCCAAGGAGATAGCGATGGTTGTGTTTTCAGACACAAGGGTGGGGGCAGGCCAAACCTTTGCCAACAACATCCGGCAATGCCTTTTATGATTCGGCGAACCCCTGTGTTGGTGTGACAGTGGGGTTGATGTTAATTTTTGGTGGACAATAAAATTTTTTTTTTCTTTTAGGATTAGATTCAACATTAAGCAGTTATTTCTTTAAAAATATAAATTTTAGATTTAAAGGGTTAAATTTTAGTTTAGGCTTAATTTTTTTTATTAATACATTTTTTTTTACTTTTCCATCGAAAGATTTGCGTCACCCTTACACCAATGCTGTGGCATAGGCAGCTGGGTTTGTGCATTTCTATTTCGCTATTCCTATCCTTATCCTTTAATACAGGCATGACATTTTTGTTTGCTGAGTGGGATGAGTTTGGAAAAGGGCAAGAACCGCCCCAGCTTGTCGAGCTTAGCCGAGCTAGAGCAAGCATGCCACCGCCCTTTTCCAACTCATGAAGATACACCCCTGTGATAACGCAGATTCGCAACAAAATTTTATCAGAAACTCTCATTACCTACAACAACGCTATACATTCTGCTACAAAATATACACCACATGAACTATTTTTCAGTAGGCCATACAAATTTCTCAAAACACTTAAATTCTCCAATGAACTTGAGTACCTTCAAAAATTAAATGAGTTCATCAATAACATCTTCCCTAAAATTAAAAAAAAAAGTTGACACTATAACAAAAACCAGAACCGAAAAGTTGAACCATAACAGGGAAAAACCGGAGGACTTAGAAGTCGAAGACACCATCTTTCGCAATGTAGACGAAATACCTGAGCTCACACCTAGATTTACTGAAGAAAAAGTAAAACAAAACAATAAAATTACTATAATCACTCATAACAACAAAAAATTACACTAAGGTAAAATCAGAAGAAACACAAAACAATAGAAACAATTAAAGTATTCCCTAAACACTTACCTTTCTTTTCCACTCCTTCTTTAGGTTTGTTCGTTGAGCCCTGAAGTCACCCTGGGGTCGCCCCAAAGCGTTTTTTGAAAAACCTGAAGTCACCCTGGTGAAAAAATTCTGTGTTTTTTGAGACCTGGGGTCGCCCTGAACTCGCCCTGAAGTAGAACTATGTATTTTGCTGTGGCGAGTTGAGGTAAAGCAAATGCTGCCAAAGTGACATGAGCTGTTATGCGTATGTTTTGTTGTGGGTGCACGTGCTACAGGTTATTTGTTTATTTTTGGAAAACAAATTGTGACAATATACAAATTTAATTTAATGCTAATAAATAGCAATACAAAATGGAAACGGTTGAAGTAGTTTTTATTCATTTTTAAGACATATTTGAAACAAATTTTAAGTTTTAATTATCTAAGCACAGAACTTTTGTTTCTTGCTTTAAATGTCAACAGCCCTTGAGCGTTTTTTGAGAACCGAAAAACCCAGGTTTTTTTGACAATTCTTGGGGTTGTCAAGAAAACCTGGGTCAACCCTGGGTAAAGTTCAACGAACGAAGCTTTTGTCTCAACCTCGCTTCTGTGAATCGTGGTAATTATAAAAGGAAACCCTTAATTTTATAATAACTTAATGAGAAAATAAGTTCATTAATTTAAAGAATATCTTTTAGCCAAGGCATAAAAAAAAAGAAAAAAAATATAAAGAATAATAATTTATAAATAAACAAATACAATAGTAACGGGTGATTTTTTAGCTGGTTTGGTTTTGGCAACACTGGTTTTGACAGCTGACGTGTGTTTAGTACCTTGTGTCACTGTCAAACAGCTTCAGTTTGGTTTGCAATTTAACCATGGATCGTCTTACAAATGAACAACGCTTGCAAATTATTGAATTTTACTATCAAAATTCGTGCTCGGTTCGAAATGTTCATCGCGCGCTGCTTGTGTTCAGCGATGAGGCTCATTTTTGGTTGAATGGGTACGTAAATAAGCAAAATTGCCGCATTTGGAGTGAAGATCAGCCAGAAGCATTGCAACAGCTACCAATGCATCCCGAAAAAGCCACTGTTTGGTGCGGTTTATGGGCCGGCGGCATTATTGGGCCTATTTCTTCAAAGATGATGAGAATCGCAGCGTTACTGTCAATGGTGAACGCTACCGAGCGATGATAACAAACTTTTTTTTGCCCGAAATGGAAGTTCTTGACTTGCATGATATGTGGTTTCAACAAGACGGTGCCACATGCCACACAGCACGCGAAACAATAGCGCAATTGCGAGGCGAGTTTGGTGAGCAGTTAATTTCACGTTTCGGGCCGGTCAATTGGCCGCCTAGATCGTGCGATTTGACACCATTAGATTATTTTTTGTGGGGGTATGTCAAGGCTAATGTCTATAGGGACAAGCCCGCTTCGATTGACGCACTGGAAGCCAACATCCATGCATTCATTCGTGAGATACCGGCCGATATGTGTGAAAGAGTATGCCAAAATTGGACTCAGCGGATGGGCTACCTGAGACGCAGCCGCGGTCAACATTTGCATGAAATTATCTTTAAACATTAAATTGCAAGGTTCAAACTATCGATTCAAATAAATATTTCATTCATTTTTTCGAATTTTTTGTGTTTTTTTTTTTAAAAAAGTTCTAAACCTCTTAAAAAATCACCCATTATAAATACATTCACGGCATATGAATGTAACATGGTAGCGAAATCATGGCATAGGTATGATCATGGAGTTTATACACATAGCGAAATCATGGCATAGGTATGATCATGTACAAGTACCGGTAAGATCTTAAAGTTTTGTATTAGTTATGATCGCAGAGTATTGAAAGGGCTGTTTTTTCATCATCCAGCTTCAGGTGAAAGAGATGATATGACTGAATATTTTGCTGATGAGTTGGAAGAAGTAGACGGGTGAAGACGAAACAGAGACGATTGAAGTTCAATCCAAAATGATCACGCGAAAAAGCTCAAAGAATATTTTAAACTGGAAAGTGAACGAAAGGAAGAATCTGCGTGCAACAGGTGAATCCTATGTGTCAAGTCGATTTAAATTGGTTCCTGCAAGAAAAATTCAAACAGTAAAAGATTGTGTAAACGGCTGCAAGTTTAAGTGTGGTAGTTATATTTCTGAAACCGAAAGAAAAACTATTTTTGAATGTTTTTATAAGTTAGACTTGGAAGGCAAAAAACATTATTTGTTAAAAACAACTGGGATGTTTATTCCATCCAGGCGACGTGTTATGACAGAAAAGAGCTACCAGTTACAGCCAGAAAACAAAATTCATTTAAATACCATTTCTTCGTCAGGGAAACGAAAATTCATGTTTGCAAAGTTTTTTATCTAAGCACTTTGAATATAAGCCAAAAAAGAATATATTTAGTTCACTCAAAGAAAAATAATATCAGGGGCACACCTTCATTAAGTCAACAGGGAAAATACGCAAAGCGGAAAACCCCAGATAATGTTATTGAAGCCGTTAAAAGCCATATAAATTCGTTTCCCTACGTCGAATCGCATTACTGCAGAAAAACAAGCAATAAAAAGTATTTAGAAGCTCATCTCACACTATCAGAAATGTTTCGGCTGTACAAAAATGAAAACGATGAAACTAATGAAACAGCTAAATTTAACGTATACCGTAAAATTTTCAACACTCAGTTTAACTTGGGTTTCCATAAACCTAAGAACGACAGATGTGATCTCTGCGAGGAACATAAAATGGCAGTTAAAAATACCACCATTTCTGATGAGCTGGTTTAAAAATATAATGAGCACTTTAAGGAAAAGGAAGAGGCATACAAACAAAGACAACTTGACAGAGAAAATGCAGTTCCAGTTTTGTGCTTTGACATGCAAAATGTACTAACTTGTCCAAAAGCCGATGTTAGCTCATTTTTTTACCACTCCAAGTTGAATGTTTATAACCTTACGGGACATTTTTCGCTTAACAATAAGGTTTACTGCAGTTTGTGGGATGAAAGTCGAATGGGAAGAACAGGAAATGACATTGCTAGTGCTTTGCTGAAAATTTTAAAGCGGATTATGCAAGATTACCCAGGAATTACAGAAATTATCCTCTGGAGTGATTCATGTGTTCCACAAAACCGGAACTCATTAGTTACATTCATAATTATGGACTTTCTGAAACAACACCCAGGGATCCAACAAATACATTTTAAGTTCTCTACTCCAGGACACTCGACAATTCAGGAAATAGATAGGGGAAAGTGGTTACCCTTCGTACACTTTTTACATTTTTTTTTATTATTTAATAAAAGTTCACTTCACTATCTAGTTAATTCACTTTATGTGTAATAAATATATAGTAGTTTTTAACAAAAAAGTCTGAAACTGATATGGTAAAGGGTTGAAGATTTATAGAATTTTTTTTAGGATAAGATATTTGTATGAATGTGCCCCACCCGTGGGGTACTTTCGCACAGCAGGTGAGGTACTTTCGTACAACATGGGGAAGACTCATACAGTGTATTCAAAAAGTCTATTTAACTGCTAGTTTTTATTAAATAACAAAAACAAATGTATTCTAAAACTTTCTTTAATATTAAACTTGACTCATAGAAAACTTAAATTCTCCTTGAATAAAACAACAAAAATTAATAAACTTTTAGTTTATTTATTCGTAATTTTAACTTTTACAAAATAAATGAGATCTTTGTAATTAGTCTTTGACAAGTTATAGGAACTTTAAGTATAGGTAATTAATTAAATTAATTAAACATTTGGTTACTCTGGAAGTCATTGCACATTAAAATTATTTAAGTCAATTGCAAATGTAAACAAACTTGATGTCCTGGCTGTACAATGCGGCCTTGGTTCAGGATCAGGCAGGATCATGGCGACGTCAATGATGTACAAAGTGTGTATGTCTTCTACATTAGGGAAAACAAATGACATTAATGACCCCGGTTTTTTTCGAAGATAAGATACTTTTAGCACTGTTGGTGAATAATGACTGAGAACTTTTCCGACGTAATAGACAACAGAAGATTTTTTTTTCAAATTTTACCAAAATAAAGCAATTATCTTTGATATTCTCCGGTGTCACTTCAACATTTGTGTTGGTATTGAAATCATAAGCATCTTCATCGGTTTCGTAATCAAAAGGAGACGTAGAGCTTTCCCGCAAGCTTATTTTCGATCCATCAAATTCCTCTGAATCTTCATCAATTTCAACTTTTTTTATTTTCTTTTTCTTTTGAATTGAATCAAGTTCCACCAAACTACGTTTAATTTGTTTAGCTCTGGCTGTTCGCTCCTGTTCTACTTTTTTCGATTCTTTCTGTTTAAATCGTTCTTCAATTTCATTTTTTTCGGGTGTATCTGTGTAAATACGAGATTTTCCTGGTTTTCTTCCTTTATTAGTTTTTCTGTTTCTAACAACTTTAGGATATGGTCTTATGGCTTCTGGTGTTATGGGAACAATAGTAGTCGGGTCCGGTTGAGTCTCAGCTGTAGAAATGGAAGAGTTGCAAAAAGTCGGCTCAAGTTGCTCCTCACATCTAGAAGTGGATGGTTCGCAAATAGTCGGTTCAGCTTGTGTCACAGCTATAGAAGTGGATGGTTCGCAAATTTCGTTGAAAACTTCTTGAAGATTTTGAAGCAAGGACGTAGGTGAGAGCTCATTGGAAGACAGAAGCGGATTTATATCATTCGATGGAACACAAATATTAATTTGTGGCTCTAGTTCAGCAGAACTTGGATCTGGGTTTGTTAGAATATTTTCAGAAATATTTGCAGCATATACGTCAATGGGAGCAAAATCTTCATCGCTAAAGGCCATTTCATTGAACGGCCATATACCTGGCTTAGCAAATCCACTTGTTATATTTTTCGCTGTAAAAGATTCTAAATATGCAAGTTTAACCAGTTTGGGAATATTGTAAATGCTGATTGTCTTTCCTGGATTCCCCATGTGCCAATTATTAAACGCTATTTTCAGCTTTGTCTTAAAAGGCCCAAAAACTGACACATCCAATGGTTGCAAGCGATGGCTTGTGTGTGGGGGAAAAGACACAAAAGTTATTCCATTATCTCGAGCATACGTTATAGCTTGTAAGCTGATGTGAGTTTCATGATTATCACATAAAATAAAATCGGATGATCTTTAGAGCTCAGTGTGTACTTTTGGATATGTTTTAATACTGACACAAATATATCAGTATTTATCCAACCACTTCTATTTGCAGCCCCGATGCTTCCTTCAGGTGCACCTTCAAGAAAATGGTTTTTGTAGTGCACACGTGGAAATACAAATAGCGGTGGAATAGTATTTCCACTTGCAGAAATAATAGCACCAAAAGTAACAAGTTCGCCTCTCTCCGATGAAACGATTTGTCCTACTTGTTTCTGTGATTTAGGAGCCAAAACTTTAGGAGTGTCTAAAACGGTGGATACACCCGACTCATCAAAGTTAAATATTCTGTCGGCAGTAAAATTGTGTCGCTGCAAGACTTCAGCAAAATTATTATAGAACTCTGTAACTGCACTTTTATTGAAAGCGAAAGACCGTGCAGCACTGGTGTTTTCTGGCTTTCGCAAACTTAGATTTGAATTTCGTTCCCTGTATTTACGCATCCACTCTAAACCATCCATTTGATTTTCGTCCCATTTCCCTGGATACTTTAAATTCAATGCTTTTGCATATTCGTAAGCAAGCTTGCGAATTTGTACCGTTGTGAGTCCATAATGCATCTTGCAGCAGTTAATCACGTATTCATTTAAGCGCTCCTCTTCTTCCAAGGAGAAGACTTGCAAACTTGTGTATTTGGACTGAAAATTACGAGGCTGTTTATCTTTCTTAATGCCATCTTTCAATTTCTTTACTCTGCTTTGTAAAGTTGATGTTTTGATATTGTATTTCGATGCGGCTTTTCTATAAGACAATTGTCCCTGCATTACTTCGTCAACTGCTGAATTAACGGATTCTTCATCAACTTCATGGGTTCGTGTACCCTTTTTTTTATATTTCCGAACCATGATTCTGAAATGAAATATTTATTTTAAAAATACATACCTTAATTATAGATAGCGTACAAAATTGAAGGGCTATATATTTTATTTCATTAATGTTTTGATTGTAATTTGTGTAAGAAAGATTAAAAGGGGAGCATTCGTACGCGTACGAATGCAAAATGGCGGCTGGTACGTGACCGCACACAAGCAAACACGTGTTTGTACATCGTTTAGTTTTTCGTTCATACTTACTGTACGAATGTGCCTCATGTACGAAGGGTGACCACTTTCCCCTAACGTCCATAGCTGTATTGCACGCGTTTTACGGAATCGGGATTATTATTCACCCTTGTCTTTAATTCGAATTCTCTTGAAAATGAAATTAAAAAAAAAAAGTCTTACTATTTTGCAAACGGAACCGTTAGATTTTAAAAATATTTCCGGCTGTTGTAAGGTTTTTAATATTAAAGTAATACCATTTTCTAAAGTTGTTGCACTTAAACTAACACAAAGGCTTACCGAGGTGTTTTATATGGTTTCCCACCTAGAAAAAACTTTCAAATGTGTGGACTTAAAATGTTCAAAAACCTTAAGAAGTAAGGAAAACAAGGCTTTTCAGTGGCCAGATTTAAAAGTTATGCAACTAAAAAATGAATTGCCTCCGACAAAAATCAAATCATTCGAAGCAATGCTTAAATATATGCCTTCAACCGATAAATTGTTTTTCAAAAATTTAATGAAAAAATAAAACAAATTAATATCCGATGATTTTTTATGATTATAGATAATTTTTTTTTGATTGCTTTTTATGGAATTTATTTTTAATTTATTTATCTACTTACTTAAAAATAAAAATAAATGAAAATACAATCTTATGTTTTGCGTAATAAAAATTCAAAAAACTACGGTTTTTTTCTTCTTAATCTCTTGTTTAACAAAACAATATTTTTCAGCTATTATTATATTATAATATGTAATGCATTTTTTCCACTTTAGAACTGAACATAGTGCAATCTTCATATCAATATTCAACAATTACATGGTTCTATGTGGTACATAGAACCGTCACCGACATTTGAACTACATGGAATTGGCTTATAGAACTTTGTTAAAAAAATTATAATTGCGATTTAAAGGAAATTCCTTATTAAAAAACCTAATTGTCTACCACAATATTTTATTATGAAAAACCTATCGTTTGTCATCATTCACTCATCAATTAATAGTAAATTAATATAAAACGGAGCTTCAAAAACTTAAAAGTTGAATAACTCAAAACATGGGTTGGTCTACATAGAACCCCGTAATTCTGGGCCGACGAGGTGTCGCCGTATACACCAAATCGAGATGTTAAAATTTTGTGGAACTAAGATCCATAGAAATTCGAACAAAAAAAGCAATCAAACCAAATAATGTAATCTCAAGGGAAGTATGACAAAGAGGAGAAGGTACGAAGGGCGTCTGCTTTATTTTGTAGCTTGTGCAGCTTATGCAAGTATCGTATGGAAATATGTAGATGTGTCTATCTGTAGGTATAGGTATATTATAATTTTACTACAAATCAATTTGTGCGTTCGTTTAACGATCGGTGAGGGACGAGTCAATAAGTAGGTAAGGTATCTATATAAATGAAAAAAAAGGAAAACAGTTAGCCAAGTTGTGTACCTATGTACAAAGTTAATAGAAAAAAATAAAATCTTGGTTTTATATTTTGTAGGTAGATATACATACCTACATAGTTGGTTTTTGATTTATTTCTATTAACTTTGAATCGGGTAGGTACCTAGGTACTTTTCAGTAAAGGAAATAGGTACTTACATCGTTACTAGGTTGACATCATTAGATATAATTATTGTATAAACCTACAGACTCATTGAAGACCTAGTTTCTAAAGCCAAAAGGGACCTACTTACCTAAATAAAGAGTCCGCCAAAGAACTTTCTTTCTTTTTGAAAATGGCGCAAAACATCGAGTGTAGCTTCGGCTGTGTGGCACGTAGCGCCGTCCTGTTGAAAGCAAATGTTGCCAATATCCTCCTCTTCAATTTTTGTGAACAAAAATTCGTTCAACATGGCCCGATAACGATCGCCATTGACTGTAACCAAAATCCGCACCAGGGAGAGTACGATAACTTTGGCGCCAAAAATTGATAATGGTTTCTTGTAGAAGGGTCAAAAATAAGCATTTTTTACTCAGGGGGGGGGGGGAATTCTACCTCACCCCGTTTAGGAGGTAGGGGCAATTTTAGAAAAAAATTACTTAAAATTTATCGATTTTATTTTTGCAAAAAATTGTGGTATTTAACATCCCAGTTCGGGGAATTAGAATAAAAAAGAAAATAAAGGTGTTTTTTTTTTCTTGTATGAGGAGAGGAAGACCTTTTGTCTGAGGTGATCGACAAAGGTTCCAGATTGGGGAACAGTGGAGGAGATAGGATTCCGCATAAAAAAAGCTAAGTATTTGGTTGTTTGGTTTTGTCCAAAACTTAGTGTTAAAATAGTGAGTTTTATTCGTTTGGTTTTGTGGCCAGAAAAGTGTCGAAATTTTACCTCGGTTAGGCCTTCCTTCCGTTTCTTTTATTCTCCCGAAATTGCGGGACTCGCGATCGCTTTGCATACACTCTCCGAAAAATACCCTTGTGACTAGCGATATGTTTTTCATAGTGTTTACCTGAAGTGGAAATCACTCAATATCAATATTAATCTATGGGGAATAATGTTTTACCGTTTCATTCAAAAACTTTTAGCTTTAGAAAACATTTTGGGCAACAAATGTTTGTGAGTATTGTATTTCTCTATATTCCACAAAGAAAAAACTTTGTCTGCAAATTGCCAACGAAATATTCTAAAGCGCTAATTGCTATTAGTCGGTAATTTGTAAGTTGCTTGTTGCAAACGATAAAAGTCTTGCTCATAATTAGCAATGCACCTAAGGTTGAAAAATTTACGAGATACTGTGTATAAGTTGTGAATTGTTTGTCCCAAGATATAATCTTTCTAACCTATGTTTACATTACCGTTTATGGTCAGTACAATAATATTAATCAAGAATATTGAACTTTTTAAACAGTTTGTCAAAAAATTGTTTGTGAGTATAGTTTTTCTCTGTATTCCACAAGGAAAAAAATATTACTGGCGAGTGTTAAAAGAAATATTCAAAAACGTTAATTTCTATTATCTGGTACTTTGTTAGTTGTTTGTTGCAAACGATAAAAGTCTTGCTCATAATTAGCAATGCACCTAAGGTTGAATAATTTACGAGATACTGTGTATAGGTTGAGAATTGTTTGTCACAATATATAATATTTGTAACCTATGTACACATTAACGTTTATGGTCAGTACATTTATAACAATCAATGAAATAAAATGAGTTTCTTGCAGCAACCGAAAAGGATTGCCAAATATAAACTCTATACTGTTTCTCAGAACATGTTATTGTTCACTGCAAACGAAGTACGGATTCGATATTCGAAATTTTATTTGTTGGGACACGGTGGTGTTATTTGGGGTAAGTATATTATTTATCGATTTCTAAATTGTACGTGCCTATTAAAAACATACATAATGCACACCTTATAGGTAGGCACCTACAGTTTTTATATATATGTAAAGAAAACGGTTGATAAACAGCCGAAATGGACGAAGTGAACATAAAAGTATCTATTACTTTTCTGAGAATCACGTATTGTAAATAAGGTTTCTTTAAAAGTGCAAACTTTAACCAAACAAACTTCCCTATACCTACCTGCATTTGTAACAACAAATCTGTAATCATATTCGATGTTTTTGTAAATGTCTGACTTACCGAAGTCTTCATAATATAAATTAATGAAAACGACATTTTATAATATTATCTAAAATTTTAAAATTATTGTTATTAAAATCAAAATGTTAGTCTTTGCAAGGCTAATTCCTATTTTATTAGTTCAAGAAATCATTGTTCAGATATTTATTTATTAAAACATCCAATACCTATCATTTGCAGTTTGTTCAAGGCGCTTTCAATTAACAATTGGTAAATTTGAAATTCAACTTTAGAATCACCCTCACATCTGGAAGCGCGTACAATATCCTGTGAAAATATGTCGTTTTGGCGAAATGGAAAACCTTCATTCAAGGAAAGCTTCGACTTCCCTTAAACTTACGTGAAAGTCAATAACTGAGACGTGCTTCTTAAATGAATCAGGGTGACGGCTCAGGAACAGGATCTTCGCAGCTTCCAAAAAAAAATAAAAATGTTCTTGATTATATTTATGAATTATTTACAATTATTGTAAAATGGGTGGTCCATGAGCATACGACACTACTTTCTACTTTATTTGAACAGAGACAAATAAATTGACTAGCCGTGTTTTTGGTGCATTTTTATCTTCGCTTAAAAAATATTCCTTCGTAAAATAAAGCAAACATCTGGTACCTTTAATTCGGTATATTGTTATATTTAACATGGACATTTTTTCTAAGCGAAGATAAAAATGGACTGAAAAGCAGGTCTATTTTGTTGACACAAAACAGAAAATAAATAATTTTAAGGTAAATAGCAGCGTTAGAACCATGCTCCAATCGGAGTAAATTTACTCCAATTTTGAGAAAGAAAATAAATCTACTCCACCACTTCGTTTTTTTGATATCTACTCCTTTTTTCCTACACCAAAAAAATCACAAATTCTTTAGCCAAACTTTTGTTTTTGTTAAAATTTCAATTTTTGAAGGTTTTTTTCTTTCGTTTTCAAATCTACTCCAGAAATTTCCTATTTACTCCACTTTTTTTACAAATCTGCTCCGAAGTTTTACTACTGAGGTTCTAACCCTGGTAGGTAGGTATTTTGGCAAATTTATATAGAGGGTTTTCGTACAAAACCCATTCCCGTTATATCATACATCACCGCTCGCGCCGGTCGTCGCATATGCATCACTGTTTAGTGTTCCCTATCACTATCACTGCGTGTTTTTGTGCTGGATATGCGGCAGTCTCGAATCTCTTAATGGAATAACAAAAACTACAATAGTACAATGCTTGAAATTGGTTTTGGTGGGTAAGAAGAAAAAGGAAGGTTTCCGATCTTTTTATTTGACCTGGTGACGATTGGAAAGTTGTGTAGGTATTTCTATTTGGAATTTTGATTTTTGACGCAAAATTGCGGTAATGGTGGATAATGTGAGCCATGCCTACTAACAGTCTTACACTACTTACATAGAGAAAACAAAAAAAAATTATATTTTTGTTTTGAGATTGCGTAGTAGGATTCGGGGTGTTAGGATAGGTTCAAACAAACCAAATTCTGTATTAAAATACCTACCAATACTCAAAAAAAATTCCGACTTTTCAACAATCGGTAATATTTTTCCGTAAAAGGCTATATGTATCATCACTGTTAATATTATCTTATTTGCGTGTGTCGAATTTAATGCAAGTGTATCCTATGCAGAAAATTAAATTCTTACATAAATGCGTGATTTAAAATACAAGAAAATCTGATTGCATTTGACTTGCTCTTATTATTTTAAGTTTTCGTTTAGAAAAACGTGTAACCATGCATTTATGAAAGCACTCATATGAAGTAACTTTCCGACAATATCCACGTGAATACTTTGTACGTTTATCCAGAGTATGTAGGTAGTGTTGTTTTGTAAAAGACAGTTGTGTACACGAAGGCAGATACATATATCTTTTTCTGTTTTCAATTAAGCTTTTGAGTCATCTAAACTAATGTGTTTGGCAACTTCGAATTTCTGGAAATTAAAAAAACATATTTTTTTTAAAGAAAATTCAAAACAAAATTTTGTTAGAACAATTTTTTTCTCAGCTACATAATTCTTTTTTAAACGTGCCTTGCCTACGAAAATGGTTACATTTTTCACTACTATCCGATATGATCCTTTTGCTTCATGTTTCCAAAATAAGTCTTAACTCTGGGAGGTGGACAATATAAAATATTAAACTGCACTAAAATCGGCAGGCAACCATTTACATTCAGTTAAATAAAAGGCCCTCCTTTCCCATGAATGCATGCACAATTGCACATATCGTAAATACCTACATACATATACTCAGTGCAATATTACTTTAAGTAGGTACCTATATTACATAAATCTGTCTACACGTCATCACGTGTTGATGAAAATTCCATTCATTTGAGAAAGCATGTATGGGCAACACTGCCATAAAATGTGCAAAGAAGCATGCGTTTGACTTTTTTTTGTATTCAAAGTAATGAGCCGCGACGTGACACATTATAAGTGCTTTGCTACATGGACGATCTGAAAGTCGTATTTGGAACTTCCACCAGACTTCAGTGCCAAACAAGCAAAAAAAAATCAATTGTTTGACAGTTTGTTTGTTTTCCCTACATTTTTGTATGTCAAAATTAGAAAGAGAAAAGACAAAGATAGTTTCTGGAATAGCATAATTAACGCACACCGTGGCTACACGATTAAGAAAAATCCTTTCAGTTCAATCTACCCTTCCCTATCCCACTTACGTAAGTAAAATTCGTCTACCTCTCACTCACACAGTAAAAAATGCTTCATGCTCGTGACGAGAATTATTTTTCAAAGTAGCGAATCTTCTCATTTTAACGCACATAAAATCTACTTATCTCACTGGTTGCGCCTTTCAAGTGATGCCTGGCTAGGTATTGAAATTTGAAAAAGTGCTGCCGTGTCGAAGTTGGGAAATTAAGCTTTAAAGATAGGACTACACTAGCGTTTTATATTCTTGATTTTGTGGGCCCGCAAACTGTTTTTTAAGTATGAAAAAAACTATGTGTTTGTATTGATGTTATTGAGAAAACTAGTTAGTCTTAGTATTGTTTAAAATTAAGAAAGTTTAGAAAATTAAGATTAGTTTTAATGCGTATTAAAAAAATTAGCAAATTATTATCTTATACCATGCGAATGCCTTTACATCAGATTGTTTAAAATTGTGTGCGTCTAAAAAAAAAACTAGTATTGTCTCAGCCTGAAGTTTAAGATATTAAATACCCTAATATAAAGCACCACCAGGGCTACCTTCGTGGCTCTAAAGAGCCAATTTGGCTCTTTTTTTCAGGTGTGACTCTTTGGCTCCACTTTTCTAAAATCATCCAAAATTGGCTCTTTTTGAGATTTTCGTGGCTCTTTTTACTCTTTTTCAGAATAATATATCTGCTTAAAGTTCCTTTTTCATAATATTTCAATTTTCCTTTAAGGAAAAACTCTTTGCGAAAAATTGTTTGAAATTTTTCCTCTGAGTAAAAAATTCTCTGAAATGGAACACGTTAATTTTCATTAAAAAAATCAATTTCTAACATTTTATCTTTTCGGATAAATATTTCCCGAACGTAGCAAAGAGAAAGAATGAGATGAAAGTGGCATATTTTGGATTTAAATTACAAATGGTTCAGCTGTTGTATTTATTTTTTTTGCAACTGTTTTTTTCTTGTAAGTTTTCGTTATTTTTTCATTTCAATTTTGAAAAAGATTGACATATTTTTTTTGACAACTCGATATTTCAAAAACGACTTGATCGATTTTTATTAAACTTTGCAAAAAGATTTTTTTTTACATTATCTAGAAGATTTTAGACAAATTTTTTGTTTGTAATCAAAAATAACGGTAGCTCCCATACAAATACCGTTAAGGAAAATCTGTTATTGCTCAAAAACGACACCCACGATTTTGATATATTTTTTTTTGTATCAAAATTAGTAAGCTCTAGCATTTAAAATTGTTAAATTTTACATTGAACTATTATTAACAGTACCTGTATCATAGGACGGTTTTATTGATTTTCAACTTTCTCATTACCTGATTATCGATTAAAACTAAATTTTGTACACATATCAAAACCTTCAAAAAAAAGTTTCAGAAGTATTTTAATCAATTTCTGTCTAATTTTGTTGATTTAAAATAATTTTCCAGTTAAAATAATATAATTTCCTTGCATATGTGTAACACGGGGCTAATTGTTAATTTTTATATACTGACATAATACTGCCTGCAACTTTACTAAGTTTTGGCAAATGTAAAGGGTGATTTTTTAGCTGGTTTGGTTTTGGCAACACTGGTTTTGACAGCTGACGTGTGTTTAGTACCTTGTGTCACTGTCAAACAGCTTCAGTTTAGTTTGCAATTTAACCATGGATCGTCTTACAAATGAACAACGCTTGCAAATTATTGAATTTTACTATCAAAATTCGTGCTCGGTTCGAAATGTTCATCGCGCGCTGCTTGTGTTCAGCGATGAGGCTCATTTTTGGTTGAATGGGTACGTAAATAAGCAAAATTGCCGCATTTGGAGTGAAGATCAGCCAGAAGCATTGCAACAGCTACCAATGCATCCCGAAAAAGCCACTGTTTGGTGCGGCTTATGGGCCGGCGGCATTATTGGGCCATATTTCTTCAAAGATGATGCGAATCGCAGCGTTACTGTCAATGGTGAACGCTACCGAGCGATGATAACAAACTTTTTTTTGCCCGAAATGGAAGTTCTTGACTTGCATGATATGTGGTTTCAACAAGACGGTGCCACATGCCACACAGCACGCGAAACAATGGCGCAATTGCGAGGCGAGTTTGGTGAAGAGTTAATTTCACGTTTCGGGCCGGTCAATTGGCCGCCTAGATCGTGCGATTTGACACCATTAGATTATTTTTTGTGGGGGTATGTCAAGGCTAATGTCTATAGGGACAAGTCCGCTTCGATTGACGCACTGGAAGCCAACATCCATGCATTCATTCGTGAGATACCGGCCGATATGTGTGAAAGAGTATGCCAAAATTGGACTCAGCGGATGGGCTACCTGAGACGCAGCCGCGGTCAACATTTGCATGAAATTATCTTTAAACATTAAATTGCAAGGTTCAAACTATCGATTCAAATAAATGTTTTATTAATTTTTTCGAATTTTTTGTGTTTTTTTTTTTAAAAAAGTTCTAAACCTCTTAAAAAATCACCCATTATAAAATATAGGCTCCCATAACTAATTTATTTCAGACTTTAGAACCACAGTGTGATCGCACGTCGCACGTAAGAGCAAGTTCGTGCGACCCAGTCGTGCATATTTTGTATGTTGTGGACGTTTTCAGCGGTGGCTCTTTTTTCCTTAAAATACTCTTTTTATTGGCTCTTTCTCAAAATCTGGAAAGGTAGCCCTGAGCACCACTACTTTTAAATTCCAAATGTCGCGTCGTATGTGCGCCGCATGGTTTTTACTTTTAAATTGGTACCATTTTCAAATTTCAACGCATACAAAAAAAGCGGCAAAACCCAACGCTCTTTCATAGTAGGCTTTTATGCGAAACAAGAGATGTACTAACTTTATCACATTTGGCGCCTGGGAGTTGAAGCGCGTTGCATGGACGACTCTCAACGTTTATGCACTGCAGTACACATAACTACCAGAGTTACCACTGTGTTATAATTCTGTTGCGGGGGATTCATTTTCTTTTGGATTTGCGGACAAAATTTAATAAAAATAAAATTTAAGTTAAGCCTAGTACACGAACGTATACGTGTTCGAAATTAATTGGATTAAGATTAAGAAACACTCCTTTTTCATACAGAAAGTGGAAAAGTGCGGCGTAACAATACTACAAGTACTACAATGCATAGGTATAACTCATGAAAACTTAATAAGAACTTACGCACATAGGAAGCTATACGAGGTTATAACTATTTTCGACGCTCAATAGCAACACTTTTCTTTGTTATTGTGTTAGGTTTTAATTTTCAATGAAATCCTGTTCCACCAATTCGAAATCTCAGATTTCGTTTTGGGGGGAACATAACATGTATTAAATTTTTTTCAAAAAAGACGTATAATATCCATGTTTCATTTTTAGCAAGAGTATATCCTTTTGAAAAGAAATAAAATATATAGTTTCCATGAGGCAAAATTCTTCTCTCCACAAATCAATCAATTATTTTTGTCAATTGATATATTTTGTCACACTAAACGAACATATCGTTTGTGTCAAACAGATTTCTATTTCACTGTGAGTGTTATGTATTACACATTGAAACCACCACCACAGTGGGCAGGCTTTAGTGCTATTTCAACACAGTTTATTTTTCTTCTCCACAATCTCCGTAGATAGGTAAATATAAATACCTAGATACATTTTTTTTCTTACACGAGCGTTGGAAAAGAATAGTGTTGCCGAATCGAAATTTCTTTTCTGGTAAAATGTAGGTACTTACTTCAATTGAACTATGCACATAATTGTGTGTACATTAATACGTTATGCGAAAATAATATAAAGTTGTTGATATGTTGTTTTAAATTATTTTTGCGCTCTAATCAAAATTTCGGGAAACGTGTTGCAGTGAGTGGAAGACATTAAAGCTTTACACATTAACTATAGTAAACCTATAAAAACGTTTTTTTTTTTTAAATTTTAGAAACTTTTTGTTTCTTAAACTGGTTAAAATAATAAAATGTACATCCAAAAAAACAAAAAAATATTCATCGTTATTTTTAACGAGAAATTTTTGAAAACAAATGTTGGTTATCACCAAAAAGTTGCAAGAATAGAGCACAATGAAGAAAAAAAATGTCCCCTCCATTAAATAACTTGAGAACGCATACCTGAATTTTAGGAATTCTGAATTTTTGGAGCTGTCATAAAAAGTTCTGAAAATTCGGCTGACACCCAACTTTTTATAACAGTTGAGAGCTGGCCAGTTAGAAAATTAAAAAATTTAGAATTCTGAAAATTCAGATATGTATGTGTTGAACGCGCACAATTGTACTGGCGCTTTTAATTTGAAATTGTGGTGTGTCTGATCTCTGATGTGAAAATAAATTATATAATTATTAATAAGCTTATAAAATGTATTATTCGATTTAATTCTTTGTTAATTACTCGACAATCGTCAACAAAACCTAATTTTTGAAATACGGTTTTTGGTTTATTAGGCTTTGACATGTTTTACTCATTCTACTAAAACAAAATACCAAAATGACCTACTTTTTCTACTCAACATCCTGTATATTTGTTTATATTCTTTTAAAGTAATACCTAGTACATACTCACATTTTGAAAACAAAATAACCATATGGAACCAGTGTTAACCCTAATATTGGATCATTTAAATGTAGCTAGCAATACGTATTCCACGTTTTGTTTTTGTGTGTTTACAAGATGTTAAGACTTAAAACTATCTGCAATATTGAATTTATGATAAAAAATAATAATTTTACTCTTCCTAAAAAAAAAGTTTTAAAAATGAAACAATAATAAAAAGTATTTGTACGTAGTTCCTGAATGTAAGTACATCATTAAAAATATTAAAGTTTCTCTACTAAAAAAATGAAAATACTATGGCAACACTGAACGCAAGCAACACCAACAAGATGGTACATAACACGATGCGCAGTTATTATTTTCGTCGCGCATCGCTCAACAAGAACCTTTTTCTTTGTTCTTGTATATTTCATTACATTCTTTTCAACGCAACGACGCAGATGCCAGTATTTGTCTGTCCTGTAGTATTTATAATATAACAAGTAAGTCAAACAAAATAATTTGCATTGCTTTCAATTTGTTTGGTGATTTGAGTTGTGGCCATCTATTTATTAAATCCGATTTAAATGATAATAATAGTTCGGGAATCGTTTATTTAAATAATAATTTCAATATGTCCATATTGTCCACCACAAGTGACTTAGCATCGGTCGTGTCGGTTTCCGACGTTGTATCATTCAACCTTTCAATAAACACAAAAATGTATTTCACGAAAGAGGTCAGAACTATTTAATTCCTATTAAGCCTAAGCTTTGTTTATACATCAAAAAGCGAAATGAAATTAAATCCCAGATGAAATATAAAATATTTTCTGCAGATAATTGTTTATTTGATAAGGCTAGGTACTTATAAAAAGTTTTGGACAGTTTTACGTTGATTTCGAGAAACTAAAGTCAAGTGATTTTTTTTAGAGAAATTTTAGTTTGATTTATTAGTTGATTTATTGAAAAAAGTTAAAAATCAGATTTACGTTATTTCGTTGAACAAACATAAGTTCACAGCTTAGTTTCATTCGATACGAAAATAGTTTCCGCATGCTTTTTGACCTTTTAACACAAAAAATCAAAGTTTTTATAGGTATTTATGTGGCCAAATCAGTTTTTTGTATGACTGGGAACAAAATAATACAAATAGGTTTATTACTTCGCTTGGATGTTCTAATAAGGCTTAAGCCCAAATTGGCTTTGTTCAAAAAAAATATACCTCTTTTCTTTGAAATACATTTTGATTAGGCTCTCTTAACCGGCTGTTTAGAGAGAAACTTGGATACTATCATAATTATACAAAAGTTCAAAAACAACAATTGCCTAGACGAGGCTGACAGGTCAAAAATCGCGAAAATAATTATTAATGACATCCTTCTGGATAATTTCGACCGATTGTAAGTATGAATTATTCTAGAATATCAAAAGAACATGACACTAATATTTTTTAATTAAAGACTTCAAAAATCGGAATACATTTTGTTATCAAAAATAATCTGTGAAATTTTCCCGACGGAAGCAAAGGAGACGTTTTACTCCCCAGCTGCCGGAAAAATAAAAGTTGGGGGAAAGCTGTGGAGCGCCCAAATGAATACCCGTACATCGCTTAAAGCCTGTGGACTAGTAAAGCGCCGATCAATTACGAACGGGGAAAAAATAAAAGGTACAAAGTTTGCATTTTATTTCTAAAGTATATACAATTATACATATATAGTAGTGGTCGTTTATTTTAAGTTTTCGAAATATCATCTCAAACCTGATTCCATAAATGATTTTTAAAACTAGATTTTTATACCAAAAATGATTTACACCACATTTAAGACAATCGAAATTGGAATCAGGTTTTACATCAGTCATCAAAATAGGCCAAGTATATACAAAGTTGTGAGAGGTTTTATATTGAGTAATCGGAAAATCAGTTCAAACCTGATTCCAAAAATGATTTTTAAAACTAGATTTTTATACCAAAAATGATTTATACCACATTTAAGACAATCGAAATTGGAATCGGGTTTTACATCAGTCATCAAAATAGGCCAAGTATATAAAAAGTTGTGGGAGGTTTTATATTGACTAATCGGAAAATCAGTTCAAACCTGATTCCAAAAATGATTTTTAAAACTAGATTTTTATACCAAAAATGATTTATAGCACATTTAAGACAATCGAAATTGGAATCGGGTTTTACATCAGTCATCAAAATTGGCCAAGTATATAAAAAGTTGTGGGAGGTTTTATATTGACTAATCGGAAAATCAGTTCAAACCTGATTCCAAAAATGATTTTTAAAACTAGATTTTTATACCAAAAATGATTTATAGCACATTTAAGACAATCGAAATTGGAATCAGGTTTTACATCGGTCATCAAAATAGGCCGAGTATATACAAAGTTGTGAGAGGTTTTATATTGAGTAATCGGAAAATCAGTTCAAACCTGATTCCAAAAATGATTTTTAAAACTAGATTTTTATACCAAAAATGATTTATAGCACATTTAAGACAATCGAAATTGGAATCGGGGTTTACATCAGTCATCAAAATTGGCCAAGTATATAAAAAGTTGTGGGAGGTTTTATATTGACTAATCGGAAAATCAGTTCAAACCTGATTCCAAAAATGATTTTTAAAACTAGATTTTTATACCAAAAATGATTTATAGCACATTTAAGACAATCGAAATTGGAATCAGGTTTTACATCGGTCATCAAAATAGGCCAAGTATATACAAAGTTGTGAGAGGTTTTATATTGAGTAATCGGAAAATCAGTTCAAACCTGATTCCAAAAATGATTTTTAAAACTAGATTTTTATACCAAAAATGATTTATACCACATTTAAGACAATCGAAATTGGAATCAGGTTTTACATCAGTCATCAAAATAGGCCAAGTATATAAAAAGTTGTGGGAGGTTTTATATTGACTAATCGGAAAATCAGTTCAAACCTGATTCCAAAAATGATTTTTAAAACTAGATTTTTATACCAAAAATGATTTATAGCACATTTAAGACAATCGAAATTGGAATCGGGTTTTACATCAGTCATCAAAATAGGCCAAGTATATAAAAAGTTGTGGGAGGTTTTATATTGACTAATCGGAAAATCAGTTCAAACCTGATTCCAAAAATGATTTTTAAAACTAGATTTTTATACCAAAAATGATTTATACCACATTTAAGACAATCGAAATTGGAATCAGGTTTTACATCAGTCATCAAAATAGGCCAAGTATATAAAAAGTTGTGGGAGGTTTTATATTGACTAATCGGAAAATCAGTTCAAACCTGATTCCAAAAATGATTTTTAAAACTAGATTTTTATACCAAAAATGATTTATAGCACATTTAAGACAATCGAAATTGGAATCGGGTTTTACATCAGTCATAAAAATAGACGAAGTATATACAAAGTTGTGAGAGGTTTTATATTGAGCTTAGACCTGATTCAAAAAGTGAATTTTAGTAAACCAAATTGCTGTATTACAAATTATTAACATTTGAGTTGTTTATAAATCTTTGGGTTTCATGATATTTAGTTCAAATTAATTTTTTTTTTTTAATAAATTATACTAAACCATGGCCTCGAATTTCATTAGTTTAAATTGTATATTTTAGATTATAATTATTCAATATGGGTAAATACAGAATACTGAATTTGAATTTGTCATTAGTGTGCGATATCCCCCCCGATGAAGCGAATGAAAAACTAATTTCGAGGATATATGATGAGTGTGAAATAAACAATTTATGGGAAGCTTCATTCGCGAGCAGAAAAAATTTCGTTGCAAGAAATGGAGTGGACGCATATTTTCAACAATATAAATGCCTAGCTGGAGATAATGCAATAAAACTTGTAAATTGATTTAAGATTTTTATGACCATATCTTTTTTAATTGGTTTCTAATTTTACAGATCCTGGCAGATGCCGAAAATTTTTTCTCAGACAAGTCTAAGTTGTCTTGTGATAGTTTGGATAAATTCGCGGAAGCTGTGCTAAAACTAGCGTTTAAAAGCAAGAACAAGGAAATTGCAAACTACTTCGCTTTATCCGAGCAACATAGGGGTAGGATTTCCTTTTTTTAGTTAATAAATAAACAAACTCACAATAATAATTTTGTTTCTTCAATATTAAGATTCGAGGACAATAATTGGCCTGCGGGCATTGCCATACTTTTTTCCAGCTAAATCCCTTAAGGCGAAACAAAAGCAAAACGATCCGAAAAGATCAACTAAAGCTTTTGCTGCAGCTCTGTTCATCCCCATTTTCGACAACATTGATGAAGCGAAGGATTTTCTTAAAGAAAATAACCTAACGACACCTAGGCTGCATATTATTGGTAGATATGAAGATATCCTTAACATGTATTCAGTTGTAACCATAGAGGGTAGATCCTTTATTTTTCACGATTTTAAAAAGGCTTTGGTGTTTTGCTTCTCAACCTTCTTTGCTTTAGATGTCCATTACCCTAACGTCACTAGCTGTTTTTGGGTCTTAATTCAACAAGTTGCCTTTGGTATATATTTGGATTGTGATAGAAAATATGAAATGTTACGTAGTGTATCATTGCGAAAAGAACTTAAATGAAATTGAATAAGCAAAGCAGAAAAATGTCAACAGTAATACACTGTTTTGAATGTAAAAGCGTTGCTTTTAAGTTGAGCGATTTGAAGCTCTACAGAAAACATATTAACACTCACACAAATATTAAACATTACAAATGTGTGCTTTGTAGCTTGTTTTTCTTTAGCTGTAAAGTTTTAATCCAGCATATTAAAACCCATGTTAAAACAACGAATCAAAGTACCACCAGTTTAATTCAAGATAGCGTGGTCTCCCAAATAAATTTTGAAAATTATTCCCCACCAAGTAGTATTGTCATAAAACCAAATGCTTCAACAAATATTCAAGATGAATATGAGTTTAATAAGGATCTAGTTTTTCCACTAAAAACAAATGAGTCAGACTTAAATTATGAGCTTTTTTTAGACTCGTATCGTGAAAATCTTTTGAAGTTCATTATTGCTGTTTATGCAGATGAAAATATGTCAAGAAAAAGAGCAAAAGAGCTCCTACTGCAAATAAACAACCCAAATAATTTGATATTTCACTTTTTCGAAACTGTTTTGCCAACAAAAAACTTTGCATTTTTTGAAAAGATACAACAAATAAAAAATATTGGCTTGAATGCTTTTTCCTGTAGTGAGTATAAATTTTTAAAATATTTGGAGAATTTTGGTATATATCATGCTCCAATTGAAAGAATAATAGAAAAGAAAAATGAATTTCAGAAAAAAAATGCTTCCCTCCAAACCAAATCTACTAAATATTCTGTAATGATATTCCCACTAAGAAAATTGTTTGCTCAATTGCTAAGTAAAACTTTTTTTTTAGAAACAGTTTTATGTTATTTAAATGAAATAAATATGTGCAAGTCTAAAGGCGAAGTTATAAACGTCATGGGAACCAGTTACTGGAATACTAAGATAAATTATTATAGTGAAACCAATTCAAATATTTTATATTTACAAATAGACGCATATTTTGATGATTTTGAGCCACAGAACCCTTTAGGGGCTCATGCTGGTGCTTACAAAATAGGAGCACTCTATGTGAAAATTGATTGTCTGCCTCCATTTCTACAGTCGAGATTAGACTTAATTTTTACAGGTGCGTTAATGTTTTCAAATGACCGTTCCAGATATGGAAACGATATCATGTTTCAATCTATCATTGAAGAATTGAAGTATCTACAAGATGTTGGGGTGGAAATAGATCACGAAAAATTTACTCATGTTGTATTTATTTTTGTAAGTCTACTGGGTGATAATTTGGGAATTCATGCAATCACCGGTTTTTCGGAGTGCTTTATCTGTAATTTTCCATGCAGATTCTGCAAAATAGGCAAAGATGCTTTGAAATCTTGCACAGATGAATCCCTATTCCATCTTAGAAATAAATCCAACTACGAGGATGACTTAAAGTTAAATCATTTATCTAAAACGGGGATAAGAGAATATTGTGTATGGAACACTCTTCCAAATTTTCATGTCACGGAAAATTATAGTGTCGATATCATGCATGACATTCTAGAAGGGGTAGCACACGAAGACATTTGCAAAGTCTTTCTTATTTTTATTGATACAAAAACTATTTCCTTAGATATTATTAACTTTAGACTGAAAAATTTCGATTTCGGTACCAAAAATAGACCGGATAACATTACAATCGGGATGCTGGAAAACAAAAAAAATTAAATTTACGGCATCAGAAATGTTAAATTTTATTTTAAACTTACCACTAATTATTGGTGATCTAGCTCCAGAAGAATCCGATGAATGGAATCTGTTATTGTTGCTAAAAAAAATGATAAGTTTGGTTCTAAGCGATACTGTTCGCACACACTATACTCCAAATTTGTTTAAGACCTTAGTTACTGAACATCACAATTTGTTCATAAAATTGTTTGGAAATTCTCTTAAGTTTAAGGCTCATATTTTGCTGCTTATTTCATTCCATATTGTGTTTCGAGAAAGATATGATTTTCTCTTTTTACAGAATTATATGTTTGCGAAAGGAATTCTTCTATTTTATTTTGTTTATTATTCAATCTTTCTATTTTTTGGAAATTAATGGGGTTTTGGGATAAATTTTATTGGTAATAATAGTGAGATTTGAGTTAAGGTATTCTATTTGTTCGTTGACAACTTGTGCGTCTTCCGCATCCATATTTCCGGTTATAGATATAATGACTGATCCAATACCATTGACAAGCCCTCTTTTATTCTTTTAATTGGATATAGTGTATAAAATTTATTTTTTAGTTCTTTAAGTTTAAGTTTTGTTACGTGAATTGGGTTACTAAATGTAGCTCTTTTTTCAAAAAGATTAAGAGTGTAAGTTATCTGTTGGATGTTATACTGATAATCTTCTAAGTTAACGATATGGATTAGATTATTGCAGTTAGTAATACTTCTTGTAGGTCCTAGTCAGAGGGTTAGTATGCCGCGATCTTTCGGAAAATTGAAGATTTCTATATAAATTGAGTTATTACTAGCGGAATGCTGTAAAAAGGGATTACAAGTAATAGTCAACATTTTAAGAAAAATTATGTAGGTATATAGAATTTTTTTTTTTATACTACATTGTGTGGATAGCCTCTAATCATATGCCGTGATTTCGCTACCATCTTACATTCATATGCCGTGAATGTATTTATACTATTGTATTTATTTATTTATAAATTATTATTGTTTATTACATTGTTTTGATAGCCTCTAATCAGACCATTGAGTTTATACACATAGAGGAACCATGAAACTAGCGTTAATCGCACAATAGATGTCGCCGTATAGACCAAATCGAGATGTTAAAATTTTGTGGAACTAAGATCCACAGAAATTCGAACAAAAAAAGCAACCAAACCAAATAATGTAATCACAAGGGAAGTATGACAAAGAGGAGAAGGTACGAAGGGCGTCTGCTTTATTTTGTAGCTTGTGCAGCTTATGCATGTATCTTATGGAAATATGTAGATGTGTCTATCTGTAGGTATAGGTATATTATAATTTCACTACAAATCAATTTGTGCGTTCGTTTAACGATCGGTGAGGGACGAGTCAATAAGTAGGTAAGTTATCTATATAAATGAAAAAAAAGGAAAACAGTTAGCCAAGTTGTGTACCTATGTACAAAGTTAATAGAAAAAAATAAAATCTTGGTTTTATATTTTGTAGGTAGATATACCCACATAGTTGGTTTTTGATTTATTTCTATTAATTTTGAATCGGGTAGGTACCTAGGTACTTTTCAGTAAAGGAAATAGGTACTTACATCGTTACTAGGTTGACATCATTAGATATAATTATTGTATAAACCTACAGACTCATTGAAGACCTAGTTTCTAAAGCCAAAAGGGACCTACTTACCTAAATAAAGGGTCCGCCAAAGAACTTTCTTTCTTTTTGAAAATGGCGCAAAACATCGAGTGTAGCTTCGGCTGTGTGGCACGTAGCGCCGTCCTGTTGAAACCAAATGTTGCCAATATCCTCCTCTTCAATTTTTGTGAACAAAAATTCGTTCAACATGGCCCGATAACGATCGCCATTGACTGTAACGGCCACTCCTTGCTCATTTTCGAAAAATGGCCCAATTATGCCTCTGGACCTAAATCCGCACCGGGGAGAGTACGATAAGTTTGGCGCCAAAAATTGGTAATGGTTTCTTGTAGAAGGGTCAAAAATAAGCATTTTTTACTATAGGCGGGGGGGGGGGGGGGGTCTACCTCACCCCGTTTAGGAGGTAGGGGCAATTTTAGAAAAAAATTACTTAAAATTAAAAAAATAATTATTAAAAAACAACGGCAACACTTACAGTAATTTAAAATACCGTTTTTGAAAGCTAGGAATCTAAACTTTAATCCTGGATTTAAATTTAATTATTTTAGCCGATAGTTTTTTAAAAAAATCGCAGGCAAACTCAAAATTTTGATAACAAAATGGAAAAAAAAGTTTAGACCAATTTTTCTCAAAATTTTGAAATGATGCGCTACATTAGGTAATAAAAGTTAATGAAAACGATTTATGTCTTCCAGTTTTTGAGAAAATTGAAAATTACTAAAACTACTTTGTTATGAGATTTTTGTTTTTTGGTATTTACGTTGATTAGGTTCATCTTTGTAAGTTAGGTACAGCAATTCATTTAGCGTTACCGAGAATGCACCACGAGGAGGTAGTATTGCATTGCATTCCGCGTCCCAGTCGCTGAGTTTGTGAGTAAGTCAGGAGTTAGTTAAAAATAGTAAAGTCAGTGTTCATTTATTAAAGAGGTATGTAAGTCTCGTCAATGAAGTCATCGTCCGTACTGGTGTTACTGTCGAGTTCATTGAGTTCGTCGTTGATGGTGAAAAGCCGAGGTTGTTTTGGCGGTAAAACACCCTCTAAGTGCTCACTGTGAACAGTGGGAGGGTCGAAGTCCTTTAGTTGCAAACCCATACTTTCTTCACCATCGATAAAACCTGGGTACACTTTTTTAACGTCTAGTAAAAATTCCATGATTTGGGAGCCCAAGTCGTCTTTATATTTTTGTTCAAGGCAGTATTTTCTATAAAATAAAAGTGTTATATTGGTGAAGGTGGTGCGTTGTTTTCCGGCATAAAATAGTTTTTTTTAGAAGCTTGTTTTCTTCGCCGCCAATGTTAACATCAACGTGAGACGCTATTTCACGACAATAGTTAAAGTAATCTATTATAGTAGATTTACTAAGCTCACTTTAGGTGCATCAAGCTAGCAGGACACCTTTCCCATATAAACGATCCAGAATTGGATATTTGTTGAAAATGAATTAATCGCTAATTAGTTACGGAAAAAAAAATTTATCGCACTTTCGGATTCCGAAAAATTGGGTGTCTTCCAAAGTTGTTGTCAAGTTAGCAGGACACCCAATTTCTCGAAATCCAACAGATCGATAAATTTTTTTTTGCGTAACTAATTGACAACTAAATAGAAGCTAATTACTACATACTCTTTTTTCTGAATTTTGAAAAGTGTCCTGCTAGCTTGATGCACCTGCTCTCTTTTACTGTAGTGATGGTGCTTTTTTGAGCATTACAATTGCATTATATAGGTATGTAAGACACAAACATACATTATTAAGAAAATTATATATTTGCTGCAGTGGTACAGTATTATCTAATGTGAATTTTGTTATAATGCAATACATTTTCATGTCTGAAAATTTTTAATGTGCAACTTTGGGCCACGTATATGTATATTTAGAAATCAGCTGTTGACTTGGATATATATAAGACAGATTGAAAGTTTAAATCCAGATTCTTTAAATGCAAAAGAAATTTGAATCCAGATTCTTTAAATGCAAAAGAAACTTTGCATACACCCAACCTCGCACATACCCCAAATCCTATAGTGTTGCAAGCAGGGGAGTTGCAGGGGGGCACCATGCCCCCCTTACATATCTCACTATTTATACGCCGTAGTGCTGGGTGCTAGCATTGTATATATGTAAGAAACAAAAAAAACTTAAATCTCATACAAAAGTAGTTTTAGTAATTATCAATTTTCTCAAAAACTAGAAGACATAAATCAATTCGGTTTTTGTGGTCGATTCAAAATTGATATTTGCACTGACCACAAAAAGCCAATTCAGCGCATTGTTTCACAATTTTGAGAAAATTTAGTCTAAGCTTTTTTTTCCATTTTTTTTATCAAAATTTTGAGTTTGCATGCGATTTTTTTAAAAACTATCGGCTAAAATAATATAATTTAAATGCAGAATTAAAGCACAGATTCCTAGCTTTCAAAAACGGTATAGTAATTTACTGTAACTGTTGCCGTTGTTTTTTAATAATTATTGTTTCATTTTAAGTCATTTTTTTTCTAAAATTGCCCCTACCTCCTAAACGGGGCGAGATGGACCCCCCCTCCCATAGTAAAAAGTGCTTGTTTTCGACCCCTATAAAAAAAAACCGTTATCAATTTTTGGCGTCAAAGTTATCGTACTCGTGCCTCCGCACCAAACACTGACTCGTTTTGGGTGTATCGGCTTTTCAATGTATGCGTGCGGGTTTTCTGTGCCCCAAATGCAACAGTTTTGCTTGTTTACTACCCGCCAAGATCAAAATGAGCTTCATCTGAAAAGATGATTTTTTTTTTGGAAAAATCGGCATCTTCTCTAAGTCGATCGCAGGCCCACTTAGCGAAGCGTATACACAACCATATTCGTTAATTGGAAGGATAAAACTAATTATCTGTCAAATCAGACATGAGCTAAGTGTTACCATTCACGAAATAGGCACTAAATTAAAGTGACCATTCGTCCCACATTACGTGGGACAGTCCCACATTTACACAAACTGTACCACATCGAAAATTGTCCCACAAACATCCCACAAAATTATAAGATGTCCCACGCTGTCGCACAAAATTGAAATTGATTTTTTCGATCGTTTAATTTATAATTTATCATAATAAATTAACTGGGGGGTCATTCCGTAATTCGATTATCGCCACACGATATCGTTTTGACGACAGCCTTGCATCACGTCAAAACAATAACCACTATCGACTGAAAGATATCGTCTTGACGATCGAAAATTTGCTTTCCGTAAATCAAAAATCGTCAAATCGTGATGTTAAATCGTTAAATTTGGGCACCAAACTTTGGATAATCGGCTTGGAAGGACAACCATGTAAGCCGTAAAATGGGCGCAACGCACGTATCGTTGCCTAAAAGATTTTTATATTAAAGTCTTATCATTTGGACGTTTTGTTTAATCGTGTCACTTGCCATGGTGATTTGGCATCAGTAACTGAATAATAAACAACAGATTTGGATTTGGGGTAGGTGCAAGGTTGGTTATATTCAATTTTTTTTTGGATTTAAACAACCCTCACTGTATAAATATATACCTCACTGTTTAGGTGTGAGAACTAATTTCGCGTACGCGAAACTACGTGCCTTTAGACAGTTTCTAATTAATTCTATGTAGCTTTGGATAGATGGATAACCGATTTGGTTATAGGCGACATCAAGTTTTGGCTTCACATTCTTTTCACTTCTTAATAAAAATTGACATTTTTTGGGCGGTAGTGACCTACATATAGGTTAAACCATTGTTTAATGTATTTTTTTAATATTTCACAAATAAATATTGGATAAATAACTTACATTTTTGTTTTTTTCATTGGTCCAAACATAAAACAACACACAAATAAATTACTTAATTGTCATTAATGACAATGATTGACAAGTCAATCCTTCTCAAACTGTGATTTATAATAAACGATTAACGAGACGATAGTGATTGTGTTACGTGAAGCAAATTGATGACGATAACGTGCACGATTATTGTTTAGACGATTATCGTTTTAAAAATTACGGAATGACCCCCCCGAACGCTACCAACATTACCAAAAATTAGATGCATAAACATAACGACTGAATGCAACTGCTAATAAATTAAAAAACTGGAATGATGAACAAATATCAGCTGATATAAGATGGGTGGAAATTTTCTCACATTTAAAAAACTGCAATATTCCTTACCAAAACTCCAAAAAGTTTGTTGATTATACCCTCTATTTGCCGGGGACTAATGCGTGAGAAGTCACAACTCTCTGTCGAAAAAAAATTAAAGCGATATTGGCTGTGAGATCGAGCTATTCAAGCTGCGAGGAAGTGTCAAAAAATAATAACTTATCGAAAAAAATTCATTCATCAGAAATAATGGCTGCATAATTTATTAATTTTTACACACATAATACATAATAGAATATATTTTTTGCTTTTTTTCTGCAAATTTTTACTTTGATGTGCATTTTAAGAATCATTAATTGCGATAAATTAAATCTGCAAATATGTGTGTGCACGCCCCAAAGTTTCACAATGTAATAAAGTGGAAAATTTTTTGAAATTAATTTTCCTAGATTAAAAGAATGTGTTATAATCTTTCACTCCATTGCTGAATTTTTGATAACATTTCATTAGGCTGTTTTGAAACTTTATGGGCGTCCCACCCCAAAAGACAAGAGAACTCACACACATTTTTGCAGATTTAAGCTTAGAGCATTATAAGTCAAGTGGAATTAAGAAAAAGTATTTTTGGAGGGCGCATTGAAGTAAAACCTAGTAATTTTAAGTTAAGCCATGTTATGTTTTCACTTTTTGTGAGAATTTATTGAATAACTTCGTTTTTTAATAGTTATTAGGTAAGATTCTGTTCCTCTTTTTTCGTAGAAAATAAGTGTTTTTTTATGTTCTGCAACCTACTTTAATAAAATTGAAATTTTCCCACATTTAAAATGAAAATATATATGTGTATTATTTTCGGGTGAATTTCTTTACTTTGTCCCACATTTTTGCTTTTTGGATCTGGTCACTTTACACTAAATAGTTGATAAAAAAAAAAAAACATTAGATGGCGGACCCTTTAGATATAGAAACTTGTGTTTTGTTTTTAATTTGTTATGGATTATGATGTATGCCTAGGTATGTACTTGAAAAATTTACGTGGGTGGATATTTCTTAATTCTAATAATTATTGAGTGAAATCATTTCTAAATTGTAGAAAAGAAGAAGCAATGAAGGTAGGCAAAGGTTTTTTGAATTACAATATAGGTACCTATAGCTATAGATATTTTTTGAGAAGTGTGTTTTTTTTTTAAGTAGATAAGTAGGTAGGTAAACAAGAAATGATTGGTGTCGTTTACCACAGCGTTTAATTGGTAAGTACCGATTCCGATATTTAGATTTAGTTTATAGATTTGGAAAATTTCATAATTGACTTTTGATCCAGTTGGGTGGGTATAGAAAAGTTTCTTGTCTATCCCCAATCTAAATGCCCCAGCTTTTTGTCACATCTAATGTGATTTACCTGCCTAGTCCCTATAAATAATTTAAAATAGAATTTTGAATTAATCCCTAACAGCGACTTTAGGCATAAAAAAAACTCAAAAAACATAGACATTTTTTTCTCCATTTCAAACCTTTTATAGGTATCACAGATTAGTCACATGAAGATGAGAATCCCCGGCAGACATTTTGATGTGCCTACAAGCTTGAACATGTCAGATATCAGACAAAAAATGAGAATGTGTGTTTAAAAACCTCACATATAGGCAGTAGGGATCTTCACACACCTGGTTAAATTGTTGTTGCAATTCACATCTATTCATCGACGTGGGATGACATTACAAATACAACAATGTAATCAAATGGGTTTTGGAGGGTAAAACGTACGAAACATTCTCATCTTCATATGCCTAATCTGTATTAAAACCCGAAAAAGCAATACGACCATCCAAATAGATACATGCAATACAGTATGTAGGTATGTGTACATACTGTATTGCGCCCCTAAAGTAAACAAAGTGATCCTTTTTCTCTACAATATCTTCACGACACGACGCTTGGTTACAATAATTAAAACAACAAACTAAAAAAACTAAGGTGACGTTATCTTGTTATCCTTCATTCATTCGTGCTTTTTAGCAACTTACTTCGCGTGATACGACAAAAAAAACACATTCGTTTTTTTTTTTTTAAAGTAGATAAGTAGTAGGGTGTTTTTTTTAGAGGTATAGAACTTTGAAATGGAATAAAACAAAGATGATTTTTGTAAATTGACATGAAATTTACTTTATTCGAAAGATAATTTTCTGGCAGTATAATTTAAATATGATTTCTGGCATATGACCGTCACGGCTGGCTCGGACGTAGTCTAATCTGGAGGTCCAATTTTCGATGACTTTTTCCAACATTTGTGGCCATATATCGGCAATAACGAGGAGAATGTTGTCCTCCAAGTGGTCAATTGTTATCTGGCTTATCGGCGTTGACTATCGACTTCACATATCCCCACAGAAAATAGTCAAGCAGTGTTAAATCGCACGATATTGGAGGCCAATTCATGGGTCCGTAACGTGAAACTATGCGGTTACCACACGAGCTGTGTGACATGTTGTGCCATCTTGTTGAAACCACAGCTCCTACACATCATGGTTGTTCAATTGATGAACGAAAAAGTCATTAATCATGGCTCTATAGCGGTCACTATTGACTGTAACGTTCTGGCCAGCATCGTTTTTAAAGAAGTACGGACCATAATTATTCCACCAAACCATAAAGCACACCAAACAGTCAGTTTTTGTAAATGTAACGGTGTCTCAACATACACTTGAAAATTATCATCACTCCAAGTACGGCAGTTTTGGTTTTTGACGTATCCATTCAACCAAAAGTGAGTTTCATCGCTAAACAGAATTCGCTTGTGAAAATTGGGGTCAACGGCAAACTTGTTTTGGACCCATTTGGGCACAATTTGGAAGCGTTGTTCAGCCGTCAGTCTATTCATGTTGAAATGCCAAACCAAACTTAAAATAAATCACCTGACAGCTGAAAAAATGGCCGCCAGTTAAAAGAGTGTTGCCAACTTAAAGTTCTTTACCTCTAAAAAAACACCCTTTAGGTAACCAACGGTGAATTACAAAGTTTTCTTACATAAGTAGATATGTACCTAGGTAGGCAGGTTTTAAATTTTAAAACTGTGATATTCATTTGTGTTTTGTTAAATTCAAAGGACGAGTATGTAGGTAGGTAGTTTAACAAATATTTTGGTACCTACATCACATATCGTCAGCTAAATGCGTAAAGCTCTTTAAGCCGGACGAAATTGAGATTTCGATCCTTATTTCTTAAGAAAGACATTGTGCTTTAATCATTTTTGTCGAATGTACCTAATGTTGTTCTAGAATCTTCATGAGAAAATGAGTTTTAATATGAAGCCTAATGCATTTTTGTCGCTCTCCTGCTAATTTTCTTAAAACAGTTTTACGCACTAAGCGAACTACGAAGAAGGTACCTATATGTAATAAAACATTAATGAAACTACAATTTTACGTTTTATTAACTTTCTTTAAAATTTTACAATTTTCTGGCCAATCCGAACGGCTATAAGACGAGAGCTACTTTTTCATGACAAGAAATACTATTGGAGAATTTTTCGCTTCCTTATAAGAGGATGAAGTCGTGAAAAAAGCATTTTTGTTTATGTTTAGCTGGAATTTTGTTTTAATTCTTTTCAGAAAACTGCTCGTTGTTTGTTATTCTTCTAATACACCTGCACTGAGCCGTCACTTGTTAAAGGCCACTCTTTTCATAATATGTTTTCTCGATTACTTGTCACTTTTTTCCGAAAAAGTTTACTCAATATAGGTACCTATGTATAGATATATTTTTCCAAAAAGAAATCGCAACTGTTAAACCGATAGCAATGAAAATCTATCGAAATTTCCCGTATTATGTTATTGAATTGCAAAAATTTGGTACCTATTCCTCACTAGTTGCATCACGTGGTGCATGTTTTTTTTTAAACAAAAGTTATAAGAAAGGACACACCTTGCGTCAAATACAGTACCGAACACAATAATCTAAAACACTATACCTATTAAAAAAACATGCACGACTTGATCACAGGAACTTGCTCTTGAGGTAAACCACTGTGTGTTACCACACATTGAAGATAATTGATGTATATATTTACCGAGAAATATTAAAAGAGTCATAAGTACTAAAACAAATTATTTTTTGTTCTACCTTTTTTTTGTATATAAAGAATATTTTTCCAAATTTGAAGCAACCAAAATATTTGTATGGCAGCTACCCGTTCTATATGAGCTAAAACAAAAATTCGAATTTTTCCTCTAAGGAATCACATAAAAATGCTCTGTACCAAGTTTCATGCAAATCGCTTCACCCGTTAAGGCTCTAGCTCAAATTAAAGTTGACGCACAGACCGACGGACGGCATGACGAAACCGAAGTATTAGTTTTGATTATAACCTCGAATTTTTTTTTTAAACGAAACCAATACTTGCCCTATGGAGCAAGTAAAAATATGCACGACTGGGTTGCACGAACTTGCTCCTACGTGCGACGTGCGATCACACTGTGGTTCTAAAGTCTGAAATAAATTAGTTATGGGAACCTATATGTTATCCATTTGCCAAAATTTACTAAAGTTACAGGCAGTATTATGTGAGTATATAAAAATTAACAATATAGCCCCGTGTTACACGTTTATGCAATATGCTTGCCTGCAAAATTTTTAAAATCGTAGGAGTGGTTTTAAAAATAATTGATTTTTTATATATAAAATTTCGTTAACATTTTTAAGAAAAAATTGGTAGGCCAATTCTAAGTATTTATTAATGTGGAGTTAAAAATTTAATCTATATCTATATCTATATCTATATATATCTATAAATAAAAATGTAAATGTTGGGCATAAAAGCAACACCTGCTATACTGATTTAAATGCAATTCAGGAACTTTTTTTATCTGAAAAATTTCTCAGTTGTGATGTCAAAAAATTGAGGAAAATAAACTTTAATTAAATTTTTGAAGGAAAAAAAATAAATAAGAAATAATTGGTGTCGTTTACCACAGCGTTTAATTGGTAAGTACCGATTCCGATATTTAGATTTAGTTTATAGATTTGGGAAATTTCATAATTGACTTTTGATCCAATTGGGTGGGTATAGAAAAGTTTCTTGTCTATCCCCAATCTAAATGCCCCAGCTTTTTGTCACATCTAATGTGATTTACCTGCCTAGTCCCTATAAATAATCTAAAATAGAATTTTGAATTAATCCCTAACAGCGACTTTAGGCATAAAAAAAACTCAAAAAACATAGAAATTTTTTTCTCCATTTCAAACCTTTTATAGGTATCACAGATTAGTCACATGAAGATGAGAATCCCCGGCAGACATTTTAATGTGCCTACAAGCTTGAACATGTCAGATATCAGATAAAAAATGAGAATGTGTGTTTAAAAACCTCACATATAGGCAGTAGGGATCTTCACACACCTGGTTAAATTGTTGTTGCAATTCACATCTTTTCATCGACGTGGGATGACATTACAAATACAACAATGTAAACAAATGGGTTTTGGAGGGTAAAACGTACGAAACATTCTCATCTTCATATGCCTAATCTGTGATAGGTATGCCATCCAAGTATTAAAACCCGAAAAAGCAATACGACCATCCAAATAGATACACGACACATACCTACATTGATCATTGAGTTTATACACATAGAGGAACCACCTCGACTGAACGAGAATCATACGTTAATCGCTCGCCTAGATGGCGACTAAGCTTATCTGAAACTAAAACCATTATTTGTAGAATCTATTGGATTGTGTGGATTTTCGTCCACATACCTACGTACATACATACAAAACACATGAGTCCTGTCTGCACACTGAGCAGCGGCAGCGCAGTGAATATTCAGGTAGACTACACATTATTTTTTTTGGGATAAACGAATGTGTTTTTTTTGTTGTATCACGCGAAGTAAGTTGCTAAAAAGCGCGAATGAATGAAGGATAACAAGATAACGTCACCTTAGTTTTTTTAGTTTGTTGTTGTAATTATTGTAACCAAGCGTCGTGTCGTGAAGATATTGTAGACAAAAAGGATCACTTTGTTTACTTTAGGGGCGCAATACAGTATGTAGGTATGTACACTCCTCAATTAAATCGCTAATCAACATTTCATCCTGGTTGTTCTCCACCATCGAAGAGTATGATGAAGCTTTAGCAAAGCATAATTACTGTCTGAATAACATTATATTATAATATTTTAAGTTGTCTTACAGATATTTTGGCTCTGCGAACTAAATTGTTCTTGATGCTCCATGGGCTCACAGAAAGATGAATCTTTGCATAAAATATTGTTTAAAAAATACTTTTTGGAAGAGGCTTTTGATTAGATATACCTTTACTTTCGCATTCTTCGATAAATTCTTCGAAATTTTGCGAAATATAGTCTAAAAATTCATCACTTTGTGTGCTGACATCCATGATTGCGAAGTTTTACTTTATTAGTAAATAATTATTTTTTGTATACTCAAAGATACTGTTTACTCACAAACTTTGCACAAAACAATGGTAAGACGTGATGTAAGATCCAACGGTAAATTGACGGATATAGAACTTTGTTATGTATTCATCAATCTCATAACAATTATAAGGTTCTATGTTCAAAATTAAGGAACACAAAGTTCTATGTCAATAAGAAAGCATGTAATGTTTTTTTGTTCATGACTAGAGCAACAAAGTTCTATCTCTCTTTTTTGCTACATAGAACCTTATAATTCTAAGTGTGAACTACATTTTGGTTGATAGAACCTTGGTTTTTTGCGATTTACTCTTTATAATAAGAATAAAGGTGCTTGCACATGGATTCATTCAAACGCGCTTGAAAATACGAATCCAACGATACCCATATCTCATTTTTCGAAAAAATGGCGCTTAGAACCATGTTATTCTCAGCCGACGACCTATTGTGCGATTAACGCTAGTTTTATGGTTCCTCTATGTGTATAGACTCAAAGGTCTGATTAGAGGCTATCAAAACAATGTAATAAACAATAATAATTTATAAATAAATAAATACAATAGTATAAATACATTCACGGCATATGAATGTAAGATGATAGCGAAATCACGGCATATGATTAGAGGCTATCCAAACAATGTAGTATAAAAAACAAATTTCTATATACCTACATAATTTTTCTTAAAATGTTGACTATTTACAACATTCCGCTAGTAGTAACTCAATTAATATAGAAATCTTCGATTTTCCGAAAGATCGCGGCGTACTAACCCTCTGACTAGGACCTTCAAGAAGTATTACGAACTGCAATAATCTAATCCATATCGTTAACTTAGAAGATTATCAGTATAACATCCAACAGATAACTTACACTCTTAATCTTTTTGAAAAAACAGCTACATTTAGTAACCCAATTCACGTAACAAAACTTAAACTTAAAGAACTAAAAAATAAATTTGATACCCTATATCCAATTAAAAGAATAAAAGAGGGCTTGTCAATGGTATTGGATCAGTCATTATATCTATAACCGGAAATATGGATGCGGAAGACGCACAAGTTGTCAACGAACAAATAGAATACCTTAACTCAAATCTCACTATTATTACCAATAAAATTTATCCCAAAACCCCATTAATTTCCAAAAAATAGAAAGATTGAATAATAAACAAAATAAAATAGAAGAATTCCTTTCATATCTTTCTCGAAACACAATATGGAATGAAATAAGCTTTATTTGCGAATTTTAAAAGAAGATTAGGATGACGAAACTAAAAGACCGCGACTCAGGATTATAAGAATCCAATTATTATTATCACTAAACACAAACGAACTAACTAATGTAATAAAATTGTGCAACCGGCACACGCGAATGTATAGATCGAATTGACGAACTGTCAAACGATCAACCAAAGACGAGAGATAAGAGAGAATACAATAATACTGCAACAACACTACAAACATGACGGCTAGTCAGCTGGGGGTGCGTTCATCGAATTAAAGAGTATTAATTTATGCTAAATAAAAGTGAAAAATTCAAATCGAATCAATGGGGATAATAATAGCTGACAAGAATAGAATCCGATAAAAAGTAGGTAGGTAAATACAGGGGCGTACTTACGCTACAGGGTAGGCGCCAGGAAACTGTTGAGGGTCGTTTGCCTTAACCGGGAAGCTGAAATTCGTCTTCAAATAAATGAAGGAAACGCAAATGTTTTTATTCCCAATGGGAAGTTCAAAGAATTTATTTTAAAATATCTGGGAAACCTTTATAAATAAAGGAAGAAAATCCTGAATTTTTTCGATCACAAGAAAAGTTAACAATTTTTTGGAAATTGGCAAAGGGCCAATTTTACAAATAAAAGAAAGAAGAAAAGTTCGAAATAAATTAAAATGAAATAAAAATATAACAATGAAGTGTCACAAAGTCGACAAAGCAAAATCCATGTGGGAAAGTTCTCGAACGAATGTATGGAAAGCGATCGCGAGTCCCGCAATTTCGGGAGAATAAAAGAAACGGAAGGAAGGCCTAACCGAGGTAAAATTTCGACACTTTTCTTGCCACAAAACCAAACGAATAAAACTCACTATTTTAACACTAAGTTTTGGACAAAACCAAACAACCTAATACTTAGCTTTTTTTATGCGGAATCCTATCTCCTCCACTGTTCCCCAATCTGGAACCTTTGTCGATCACCTCAGACAAAAGGTCTTCCTCTCCTCATACAAGAAAAAAAAACACCTTTATTTTCTTTTTTATTCTAATTCCCCCAACTGGGATGTTAAATACCACAATTTTTTGCACAAATAAAATCGATAACTTCGAAAATAATTTTTCGCTAAATTTCTTTCAACCAACCACAATTTTTTGCACAAATAAAATCGATAACTTCGAAAATAATTTTTCGCTTAATTTCTTTCAACCATCCGCTTTTGTAACAAAAGTCAAAGTCTGTCAAAAATGGCGGACATAGCTCATCCATGCCGTCTATTACATATATTGCTATCTCTTTCAGATCGCTTGTCCGTGTGTTATTCGGTCACAGTCTTGAGTCTAACTCCACCACTCCGCCAATTAGCTGAAGTGTGCGCTGTTGTCGAATCGAGCCACGCATGCGATCTCTTTCCAAAAGTAGCTCAATGGACAAGTTTAGTCCCCACCCGTCAATTACCATAGCTAAAAGATAAACGAAAAATTATTTGAAACTACGAACAAAGCCCCCAGCCCAAACCGGCCCAGACTACGAAGTTGGAGTAAAACATTTTGTCAGATGGGATCATCACCCTTTTAAAACTAAAATGAGGAGACAGGATTCACTGCCTTTCGCGAAAGTTAAAATAAGCTAAACCCGTAGGCCTCCGCGCAGATTTTAAAGGGGTAGGGAAACACATCGCAACGTGATTTTACTTTTGTGTTCAAGACACTTTAGGGTGGGCATTAAGCCATACTAAATTTACGTTGTTGTGAAATAGTTGTCACACATGTCGTTGAACATGGGTCGGGTTCAACATGTTTTCTCCTTGTATGGTTCAACTGTCACATACTTGATGATTTTGTGAACGACCTGTTACACAATATTTATTTTTATGATGGACGTGGACCATCTGTCACACAATTCGTGTTGTATGGACGTGGACATTCTGTCACACGATAAGTGTTTGTGCTGACCACCTGTCGCACGTATATGTGTTTTTGTAGACCACCCGTCACACAGGACATTGATTCACGGATACCTATATTAATTGCTTTTCCAGAATACTTTAAGAGCAGGACTCTGGCTAATGGTAACCAGGTTTCAACTGCACTCTATTTTGGAGCTGCAACAAAAAAGGAAGGCTAACAAGGCGTACTTAATAGAATAGGTAAATGAAACTTGTTGTGGTAAATTTTACCGCAACAAATCCCACCCTTACTTCTTAGGAAATGTGCTTACATTTCTGTAACACATTTTCTAAGATCTACTAAGTTAAAAAAAAAAGGAAAAAGGGATTTTCCATCAACTAAAAAAACAAACGCAAAAATTGAAACTGAAAATCATAAGTCATAAAATATATAAAAAAAACAACTGCGCTACAAAAAAAAAAAAAAACTACGTTACTTGAAAATTTAATCCTCGGATGCGTCGGTGTACGGTTTTAAATCTTTAACATGCCAAGTTCCGCGTTCTTTACCACTGCTCTCTTGTAATACATATATCCAAGGTGACACACGCTTCTTAATTTCAAACGGACCGACAAACTTCGGTGCTAATTTGGCAGCATAATAATTCGAGGCATTCGACAACGAAAAGTTCCTACGTCATACAATTTCGCCGGGGTGATATTGAACATCACGCCTACGAAGAGTGTAGGCTCGAGCAGATCTTTTAGATGCTGCTGGCAATTTTTTGCCTTTATCCACCCTCAGTTCTTTGAAGCGCTCAGCGATCTCATCCAGATCTTGAACGTTTCCTGAACTGTCACCTATTGATGGTGCTTCTCAACCCGAAGTCACCATATCAATACCGAAGTTCGCATAATATGGGCGAAACTCCCAAAACCTCATGCTCTGACGTGCGAATAGCACACCCCACCTTGCTGAGCTGTGAATCCCACGATCTGTGGTTTTCAGCGACGTAAACATTCAACGTCGTCTTAAGGATCTGATTGATTCTATCCGCAGGATTCGCCTGCGGGTGGTAATGGGCTATAAATTTCAATTGTGACCCGTACGCCTGGCAAAGCGTTTTCAGTTTCTTAGATCGAAACTGGGGATCGTTGTCACACACGATCACCTTAGGGATGCCAAATAAAAGGAAAACCTTATCTTCTAATTCCCTAACTATTGCCTTAGCAGTGGCCGACCTCAACGCGAACAGTAGTGCAAACTTTGTTGAGTAATCCACTACCGTTAAAATGTAAATGAAACCCCTACTCGACTTAGGAAGCGGACCTACAACAAATCATTTCCCACCGTGCCTTGATTCCTACCCTCTCAGTCATTAATCCAGCTGGTTTCTCATTCACCGGCCTTACCTGTTGGCAAACTTTACAATTTCTAACATATTTTGCGATATCGGCCCTCATTTTCGGCCAGTAAAACTTCGCCCCAATTCTGGCAAAAGTTTTACTTTACTAGGACACCCATGTGTCCTCCTAAAGGACCATCATGGTATTCCTGTAATATCCCTAACCTCTCGTTTTTCGCTAGCACGTTCTTCTATTCTTGATTATCCTGATGAACAGCTACATGATTAGCCTTGACAAGTTTGAACAACTCACCTTGTTCAACTCTCCAGGCTGGATACCTAAGCGGATTAGAATTTATCGCCGAAATCATTTTGCTCACCCAAGGGTCTAAATCCTCGTCCGAGATACCACCCAACTGCAGCACTCTTCGAGAAAGCATATCCGGAACAACATGCTCTTTGCCCTTGCGATGAATGATATCAAAATCAAATTGTTGGAACCTAACTGCCCAATGCACTGACCTACTCTGCGGATCTTTAAGATTGCTCAACCACACCATTGAATAGTGATTCGTCTTAACTGTAAACCGAACACCTTCGATATACGGTCGCAACTTCTCAATAGCCCATAATACAGCCAAGCATTCTTCCTCTGTTGTGCTATAGTTTCTCTCGTTCCTATTTAAAGACCTGCTAAGGTAACAGACAACCTTTTCTCCCCCATCAAAGTTCTGTGAAAGAACTGCAGCGATACCGAAATCTGATACCGCGTCTGTTTGCACGACAAAAGGTCGTTTAAAATCTGGGCAAGTAAGTATAGGTGTTGTCACCAAACACTCTTTTGGCTTCCTAAAGCTATCCTCACATTCTTAAGTCCAAGTGAACTTTCTATTCTTCTTTAACAAATCCGATAACGGCCTAAGCATTTCCGCAAAATTTGGTACATAACGTCGGTACCACGAAACTGTCCCTTTAAAACTCCTAACTTCTTTAACATTCCTCGGTGCTGGAATCCTAATCATGCTTTCCACTTTCTCTGGATCTACATGTAAACCATTTCGATCCACTATATACTCTAAAAATTTCAGCGATGGCATGCAAAAATTGCATTTTCCCCTACTGACCTTCAATCCTGCTTCACTCAATCTTTTCATCACCTCATTCAGGATTTCTAGATATTTTTCGAAATTCTCTGTAATGATGATGATGCCGTCTAAATAGACGAATACGAATGGCTCAAGGTAGGCACCCAAAACTCTGTCGATAAACCTCTGCCATGTCGCAGGCGAGTTATGAAGCCCGAAAGGCATTCTCCTGAATTGAAAAAGACCTCTCCTTTGAACCGTAAAGGCAGTATAGGGCTTTGATTCCTCCTCCATAGGAATCTGCCAATACGCCGACTTGATTTCTAGCGAAGACAAGAACCTCGCACCTCAAAGCCTGTCCAACTCTCCAGGCTGGATACCTAAGCGGATTAGAATTTATCGCCGAAATCATTTTGCTCACCCAAGGGTCTAAATCCTCGTCCGAGATACCACGCAACTGCGGCACTCTTCGAGAAAGCATATCCGGAACAACATGCTCTTTGCCCTTGCGATGAATGATATCAAAATCAAATTGTTGGAACCTAACTGCCCAATGCACTGACCTACTCTGCGGATCTTTAAGATTGCTCAACCACACCATTGAATAGTGATTCGTCTTAACCGTAAACCGAACACCTTCGATATACGGTCGCAACTTCTCAATAGCCCATAATACAGCCAAGCATTCTTCCTCTGTTGTGCTATAGTTTCTCTCGTTCCTATTTAAGGACCTGCTAAGTTAACAGACAACCTTTTCTCCCCCATCAAAGTTCTGTGAAAGAACTGCAGCGATACCGAAATCTGATACCGCGTCTGTTTGCACGACAAAAGGTCGTTTAAAATCTGGGCAAGTAAGTATAGGTGTTGTCACCAAACACTCTTTTGGCTTCCTAAAGCTATCCTCACATTCTTGAGTCCAAGTGAACTTTCTATTCTTCTTTAACAAATCCGATAACGGCCTAAGCATTTCGTCGGTACATAACGTCGGTACCACGAAACTGTCCCTTTAAAACTCCTAACTTCTTTAACATTCCTCGGTGCTGGAATCCTAATCATGCTTTCCACTTTCTCTGGATCTACATGTAAACCATTTCGATCCACTATATACTCTAAAAATTTCAGCGATGGCATGCAAAAATTGCATTTTCCCCTACTGACCTTCAATCCTGCTTCACTCAATCTTTTCATAACCTCATTCAGGATTTCTAGATATTTTTCGAAATTCTCTGTAATGATGATGATGCCGTCTAAATAGACGAATACGAATGGCTCAAGGTAGGCACCCAAAACTCTGTCGATAAACCTCTGCCATGTCGCAGGCGAGTTATGAAGCCCGAAAGGCATTCTCCTGAATTGAAAAAGACCTCTCCTTTGAACCGTAAAGGCAGTATAGGGCTTTGATTCCTCCTCCATAGGAATCTGCCAATACGCCGACTTGATTTCTAGCGAAGACAAGAACCTCGCACCTCGAAGCCTGTCCAAAATCGAATTTATATACGGGAGTGGATAAGCATTCCTATCTGTATTTTTGTTCAGCGTCATATAGTCCACACAGAACCTATAGGAGCCATCTTTCTTCTTAACTTAAAGTATTGGAGATGACCAAGCACTTGTCAATCTCTCAATAACTCCTGCCTCTAACATTTCGTTTAATTCCCTATCTATATATTCCTGAATCGCCGGAGAAACCGGAAAAAACCGTTGTTTAATCGGTCCCGCCGACGTCTTAATCTTGTGTGCAACCATTGTTGTATACCCTAAGCCTTCAGGCATTTTCCTAAAAGATTCCTCAATCAAGTTTTCTAAACACCTTATTTCCCTATCATCACTCACCTCTGATCGTTCTGTAATCAAAGAAATCGAAACCGGCTGTTCCGAAAAATTCTGCTCACGAGATCTTAAATCCGGGACAATACCCGACAGTGCCCAAAAATCTGCACCTAAGATCACCGTATGTGGCAGAGTTGGTATGACAAGACAGTCAATCAAAACTGCAATGTCTGCTACAATAATTGGAAGAGAGAGTGTCCCTAAAATGCTTGGAGTATTCTCCAAGTATCCCTACCTATTATGGTCCTAGAAGCTCCTGAATCTAATAAACCTAAAAATCTAGTACCATAATCCTAAGTGAATCTGATTCACCAACTGGTGACCAGCAGGTAACCTATTAAACGTCTTCGGACATCCCGCCCTGCGGGCGCAAGAGTCCGTTGCCCATTTCCCGAGCAGCGACGATAATTTTGTCTGCTAACCCCTAACTCACCGCAACCAAAACAACTTCTAGGAGCAGAACATCTATTTGCAAATTGGCCTGATCCATTGCAATTAAAACACCTAGTTGTGGGTCTATGGTTCGAAGATTGGGCTTGACGAATAGTTCCGTTGTTCTCAGCAACAACCGTAACTATTGCAGTTTCCCTACCTAAATAAGCTAGATCCGGTTCTAGCAAATTCCTATTATCCCTAACCCTAGGTGGTGGAACATACGATTCCACATTTGCCCTAACTGCTTCTAAATTCCTACCTTAAGCAAACAAATCGGACATGAAACTTGATTCGCTAAACGAAGCTGGGTTTGATAGAAGGGTGTCAAGTTCCTCTCAATCATTGAAACCAGATAAATTTTGCATAGTCGCCACATAGACTACGATTGATTCATCGTTGCCTTGTGTGCGACGCCTAATCTCATCTAATAACTGGTCGTCGTAGTTCGGTGGTAAAAACTACAGTTTTAACTCTCTGACGAGTTCTGGCCACGAACCGATTGAAACCCTAACTGATCTAAACCAGATTAAAGCTTTTCCTAAGAAAAGCTCAACCGCTGCCTTAAAAAGTCGGGTTTCTGAAACCCCCCTAGCTGAACGCATTTCCTCAACTCTTTCTAAAAACGAGTTCACTGAGGCACCACAGCGCACACCAGTGAACTTCACTTCCCATTTAGCTATATTCATAAATTTTTCTGAATTGATTACTACCCGTTCCACAATCGGGTTACCATGGCTACTATTATCCCTATTCTTATTTACTAGCCTCTGCCACTCCTAAGCCAGTCGATGTACTGGCAGTAGTACTGGGGGACCTGCTGTCCTGAGGTTCAGCTGAACGCTGCTTTTCAATCTCACTCTTCTTGTTTAACACCTGGTTTTGTTTCTCTTTATTTTTCCCTTCGTCAACTCCATCCTCATCTTCATCCTAACCCTCATCATCATCATCATCCCCTTCCAATTCTGCCATAGCCATAATCAATTTGTTTTTTAAAGCCTGTTTGATCTCATCCTGAGATTCGCTTTCTGGTTTCCCTATTTCTACTAATTTCTTTTCCACCGCCGTCAAATCCTATTCCAAGTTGAACGGATAAGAGGGAAGTATAAAAGAATTCCTACGCTCTTATTTGATGGCTACCCTAAGCGCTTTGCGCATCTCCTCTACTGTCCCTACCGCTAAACCTCTACATTCTACCTCGTATGTAATTTTGTCTTGTGAAAGTCTATTCACCTGGCTATCATGCATTTTAAAAAGTTAAAAGAATATTGATTTAAAACAAAACAAAAAAAAAATGAAAAGGAATTTAAATCCCGAAAAATTAAACTTTCAAAAAAGGTATCCCAAAATCCCGTGTTGGCAACCCTAAACGATTCCAACAATTTTTCCCAATTAATCTGGGCTGATTTCTGAAATTTAAAAAAGAAACAAACAAAAGATTAAAAAAACCCGATTTTTTCTTTTTGGACCAACTGTCCGAACCAACTTAATAAATTTAACCTATTTCTATTTTAAATCTGCTCAGAAAAAAAGCCACCCCAAAATTTAAAAAAGTTAAATAAACTATTATAAAATTTTTTGCACTAAAAGTGGCAACCCCGAAAAAAGTCTTCGGCCGAAATGGCAACTTCAATACTAATTGAACACGAACGTGAAAATAAATTTAACAACAAAAAAAAATATTAGGTCTGAAAGAGACCACACTATTATAACTCGAATGAAATTAATTAAAATGAAAAAAAAAACAATATTATAATAAAATAAAACTAGTAAAGTTAAGTGTCAATTCAAACTAATATTACTTAACAACAATATATAAATATTATGCACACAAGAAAACCTTACTCAACTTGTTTTTGCTTTTTTCTTCCAAGCACTTCTTCCTATTAGACGAATGACGTCACCACTTCACAATAACAAATTATTCCAATGCCACCAAGATGGGATAAAGCACCTTTTTACCTATGAAGAGAGAACACAATGCACCAGAGACACAATAGGATGCTATTGGAACTTTTTTTTCCACAAGATAAAACTCAAGCGGAGCCCCACGTTGGGCGCTAATTTATTGCAATATTATTTCGCGAATTTTAATAAAAGATTAGGATGACGAATCTAAAAGACCGCTTTTCAGGATTATACGAATCCAATTATTATTATCACTAAACACAAACGAATTAATTAATTTATTAAAATAGTGCAACCGGCACACGCGAAAGTATAGATCGAATTGTAGAACTGTCAAACGATCAACCAAAGAGGAGAGATAAGAGAGAATACAATAATACTGCAACAACACTACAAAAACGATGCAGCCAACCGTCTAGTCAGCTGGGGGTGGGTTCGTCGAATTAAAGAGTATTAACTTATGCACAATAAAAGTGAACAATTCAAATCGAATTAATGGGGATAATAATAGCTGAAAAAAAAGAATCCGATTAAAAGTAGGTAGGTAAATACAGGGGCGTACTTACGCTACAGGGTAGGTGCCAGGAAACTGTTGAGGTTCGTTAGCCTTAACCGGGAAGCTGAAATTCGTCTTCACAAATATTAAGGAAACGCAAATATTTTTATTCCCAACGGGAATAAGTTCAAAGAATTAATTTTAAAATATCTGGGAAACATTTATAAATATAGGTGGGAATCCCAGAATTTTTTCAATCACAAGAAAAGTTAACAATTGTTTTGGAAATTGGCAGAGGGCCAATTTTACAAATAAAAGAAAGAAGAAAAGTTCGAAATAAAATAAAATTTAATAAGAATATAACAATGGAGTGTCACAAAGTGCACAAAGAAAAATCACAGTGGGAAAATTCCCGAACGAACAACAGTATGGAAAACGATCGCGAGTCCCGCAATTTCGGGAGACTAAAAGAAACGGAACGAAGCGAGCTAAGACTTTGGCACTTTTCTGGCCACAAAACCAAAGGAATAAAACTCACTATTCAAACACTAAGTTTTGGACAAAACCAAGCAACCAAATACTAAGCTTTTTTATGCGGAATCCTATCTCCTCCACTCTTCCCCAAACTGGAACCTTTGTCGATCGCCTCAGACAAAAAGTCTTCCTCTCCTCATACAACAAAAATAGCACTTCTATTTTCTTTTTTATTTTAATTCCCCGAACTGGGAGGTTAAATACCACAATTTTTTGCACAAATAAAATCGATAACTTCGAAAATAATTTTTCGCTAAATTTCTTTCAACCAACCACAATTTTTTGCACAAATAAAATCGATAGCTTCGAAAGTAATTTTTCGCTTAATTTCTTTCAACCAGCCGCTTTTGTAACCTTTTTCAAAGTCCGTCAAAAATGGCGGACATAGCTCATCCATGCCGTCTATTACATATATTGCTATCTCTTTCAGATCGCTTGTCCGTGTGTTATTCGGTCACAGTCTTGAGTCTAACTCCACCACTCCGCCAATTAGCTGAAGTGTGCGCTGTTGTCGAATCGAGCCACGCATGCGATCTCTTTCCAAAAGTAGCTCAATGGACAAGTTTAGTCCCCACCCGTCAATTACCATAGCTAAAAGATAAACGAAAAATTATTTGAAACTACGAACAAAGCCCCCAGCCCAAACCGACCCAGACTACGAAGTTGGATTAAAACATTTTGTCAGATGGGATCACCACCCTTTTAAAACTAAAATGAGGAGACAGGATTCACTGCCTTTCGCAAAAGTTAAATAAGCTTAACCCGTAGACCTCCACGCAGATTTTAAATTGGTAGGGAAACACATCGCAAAGTGATTTTACTTTTGTGTTCAATGCACTTTAAGGTGGGCCATACTAAATTTACGTTGTTGTGAAATAGTTGTCACACATGTCGTTGAACATGGGTCGGGCTCATTATGTTTTCTCCTTGTATGGACCAACTGTCACATACTTGATGATTTTGTGGACGACCTGTCACACAATATTTATTTTTATGATGGACGTGGACCATCTGTCATACGATAAGTGTTGTATGGACGTGGACAATCTGTCACACGATAAGTGTTTGTGCCGACCACCTGTCGCACGTATATGTGTTTTTGTGGACCGCCCGTCACACAGGACATTGATTCACGGATTCCTATATTAATTGCTTTTTCCAGAATACTTTAAGAGCAGGACTCTGGCTAATGGTAACCAGGTTTCAACTGCACTCTACCAGTATTTTGCAGCTGCCACGAAAAAGGAAGGCTGACAAGGATTGAGGAAAAATAGAATAGATAGATGAAACTTGTTGTGGTAAATTTTACCGCAACAAATCCCACCCTTACTTCTTAGGAAATGTGCTTGTAAGATCTACCAAGTTAAAAAAAAGGAAAAAGGGATTTTCCATCAAATAAAAAAACAAACGCAAAAATTGAAACTGAAAATCATAAGTCGTAATATATATAAAAAAAAAACAACTACGCTACAAAAAAAAAAAAAACTACGTTACTTGAAAATTTAATCCTCGGATGCGTCGGTGTACGGTTTTAAATCTTTAACATGCCAAGTTCCGCGTTCTTTACCACTGCTCTCTTGTAATACATATATCCAAGGTGACACACGCTTCTTAATTTCAAACGGACCGACAAACTTCGGTGCTAATTTGGCAGCATAATAATTCGAGGCATTCGACAACGAAAAGTTCCTACGTCATACAATTTCGCCGGGGTGATATTGAACATCACGCCTACGAAGAGTGTAGGCTCGAGCAGATCTTTTAGATGCTGCTGCCAATTTTTTGCCTTTATCCACCCTCAGTTCTTTGAAGCGCTCAGCGATCTCATCCAGATCTTGAACGTTTGCTGAACTGTCACCTATTGATGGTGCTTCTCAACCCGAAGTCACCATATCAATACCGAAGTTCGCATAATATGGGCGAAACTCCCAAAACCTCATGCTCTGACGTGCGAATAGCACACCCCACCTTGCTGAGCTGTGAATCCCACGATCTGTGGTTTTCAGCGACGTAAACATTCAACGTCGTCTTAAGGATCTGATTGATTCTATCCGCAGGATTCGCCTGCGGGTGGTAATGGGCTATAAATTTCAATTGTGACCCGTACGCCTGGCAAAGCGTTTTCAGTTTCTTAGATCGAAACTGGGGATCGTTGTCACACACGATCACCTTAGGGATGCCAAATAAAAGGAAAACTTTATCTTCTAATTCCCTAACTATTGCCTTAGCAGTGGCCGACCTCAACGCGAACAGTAGTGCAAACTTTGTTGAGTAATCCACTACCGTTAAAATGTAAATGAAACCCCTACTCGACTTAGGAAGCGGACCTACAACAAATCATTTCCCACGGTGCCTTGATTCCTACCCTCTCAGTCATTAATCCAGCTGGTTTCTCATTCACCGGTTTTACCTGTTGGCAAACTTTCAACATATTTTGCGATATCGGCCCTCATTTTCGGCCAATAAAACTTCGCCCCAATTCTGGCAAAAGTTTTACTTTACTAGGACACCCATGTGTCCTCCTAAAGGACCATCATGGTATTCCTGTAATATCCCTAACCTCTCGTTTTTCGCTAGCACGTTCTTCTATTCTTGATTATCCTGATGAACAGCTACATGATTAGCCTTGACAAGTTTGAACAACTGACCTTGTTCAACTCTCCAGGCTGGATACCTAAGCCGATTAGAATTTATCGCCAAAATCATTTTGCTGACCCAAGGGTCTAAATCCTCGTCCGAGATACCACCCAACTGCGGCACTCTTCGAGAAAGCATATCCGGAACAACATGCTCTTTGCCCTTGCGATGAATGATATCAAAATCAAATTGTTGGAACCTAACTGCCCAATGCGCTGACCTACCCTGCGGATCTTTAAGATTGCTCAACCACACCATGGTATAGTGATTCGTCTTAACCGTAAACCGAACACCTTCGATATACGGTCGCAACTTCTCAATAGCCCATAATACAGCCAAGCATTCTTCCTCTGTTGTGCTATAGTTTCTCTCGTTCCTATTTAAAGACCTGCTAAGTTAACAGACAACCTTTTCTCCCTCATCAAAGTTCTGTGAAAGAACTGCAGCGATACCGAAATCTGATACCGCGTCTGTTTGCACGACAAAAGGTCGTTTAAAATCTGGGCAAGTAAGTATAGGTGTTGTCACCAAACACTCTTTAGGCTTCCTAAAGCCATCCTCACATTCTTGAGTCCAAGTGAACTTTCTATTCTTCTTTAACAAATCCGATAACGGCCTAAGCATTTCCGCAAAATTTGGTACATAACGTCGGTACCACGAAACTGTCCCTTTAAAACTCCTAACTTCTTTAACATTCCTCGGTGCTGGAATCCTAATCATGCTTTCCACTTTCTCTGGATCTACATGTAAACCATTTCGATCCACTATATACTCTAAAAATTTCAGCGATGGCATGCAAAAATTGCATTTTCCCCTACTGACCTTCAATCCTGCTTCACTCAATCTTTTCATCACCTCATTCAGGATTTCTAGATATTTTTCGAAATTCTCTGTAATGATGATGATGTCGTCTAAATAGACGAATACGAATGGCTCAAGGTAGGCACCCAAAACTCTGTCGATAAACCTCTGCCATGTCGCAGGCGAGTTATGAAGCCCGAAAGGCATTCTCCTGAATTGAAAAAGACCTCTCCCTTGAACCGTAAAGGCAGTATAGGGCTTTGATTCCTCCTCCATAGGAATCTGCCAATACGCCGACTTGATTTCTAGCGAAGACAAGAACCTCGCACCTCGAAGCCTGTCCAAAATCGATTTTATATACGGGAGTGGATAAGCATCCCTATCTGTATTTTTATTCAGCGTCATATAGTCCACACAGAACCTATAGGAGCCATCTTTCTTCTTAACTTAAAGTATTGGAGATGACCAAGCACTTGTCGATCTCTCAATAACTCCTGCCTCTAACATTTCGTTTAATTCCCTATCTATATATTCCTGCATCGCCGGAGAAACCGGAAAAAACCGTTGTTTAATCAGTCCCGCCAACGTCTTAATCTTGTGTGCAACCATTGTTGTATACCCTAAGCCTTCAGGCATTTTCCTAAAAGATTCCTCAATCAAGTTTTCTAAACACCTTATTTCCCTATCATCACTCACCTCTGATCGTTCTGTAACCAAACAAATCGAAACCGGCTGTTCCGAAAAATTCTGCTCACGAGATCTTAAATCCGGGACAATACCCGACAGTGCCCAAAAATCTGCACCTAAGATCACCGTATGTGGCAGAGTTGGTATGACAAGACAGTCAATCAAAACTGCAATGTCTGCTACAATAATTGGAAGAGAGAGTGTCCCTAAAATGCTTGGAGTATTCTCCAAGTATCCCTACCTATTATGGTCCTAGAAGCTCCTGAATCTAATAAACCTAAAAATCTAGTACCATAATCCTAAGTGAATCTGATTCACCAACTGGTGACCAGCAGGTAACCTATTAAACGTCTTCGGACATCCCGCCCTGCGGGCGCAAGAGTCCGTTGCCCATTTCCCGAGCAGCGACGATAATTTTGTCTGCTAACCCCTAACTCACCGCAACCAAAACAACTTCTAGGAGCAGAACACCTATTTGCAAATTGGCCTGATCCATTGCAATTAAAACACCTAGTTGTGGGTCTATGGTTCGAAGATTGGGCTTGACGAATAGTTCCGTTGTTCTCAGCAACAACCGTAACTATTGCAGTTTCCCTACCTAAATAAGCTAGATCCGGTTCTAGCAAATTCCTATTATCCCTAACCCTAGGTGGTGGAACATACGATTCCACATTTGCCCTAACTGCTTCTAAATTCCTACCTTAAGCAAACAAATCGGACATGAAACTTGATTCGCTAAACGAAGCTGGGTTTGATAGAAGGGTGTCAAGTTCCTCTCAATCATTGAAACCAGATAAATTTTGCATAGTCGCCACATAGACTACGATTGATTCATCGTTGCCTTGTGTGCGATGCCTAATCTCATCTAATAACTGGTCGTCGTAGTTCGGTGGTAAAAACTCCAGTTTTAACTCTCTGACGAGTTCTGGCCACGAACCGATTGAAACCCTAACTGATCTAAACCAGATTAAAGCTTTTCCTAAGAAAAGCTCAACCGCTGCCTTAAAAAGTCGGGTTTCTGAAACCCCCCTAGCTGAACGCATTTCCTCAACTCTTTCTAAAAACGAGTTCACTGAGGCACCACAGCGCACACCAATGAACTTCACTTCCCATTTAGCTATATTCATACATTTTTCTGAATTGATTACTACCCGTTCCACAATCGGGTTACCATGGCTACTATTATCCCTATTCTTATTTACTAGCCTCTGCCACTCCTAAGCCCGTCGATGTACTGGCAGTAGTACTGGGGGACCTGCTGCCCTGAGGTTCAGCTGAACGCTGCTTTTCAATCTCACTCTTCTTGTTTAATACCTGGTTTTGTTTCTCTTTATTTTTCCCTTCGTCAACTCCCTCCTCATCTTCATCCTAACCCTCATCATCATCATCATCCCCTTCCAATTCTGCCATAGCCATAATCAATTTGTTTTTTAAAGCCTGTTTGGTCTGATCCTGAGATTCGCTTTCTGGTTTCCCTATTTCTACTAATTTCTTTTCCACCGCCGTCAAATCCTATTCCAAGTTGAACGGATAAGAGGGAAGTATAAAAGAATTCCTACGCTCTAATTTGATGGCTACCCTAAGCGCTTTGCGCATCTCCTCTACTGTCCCTACCGCTAAACCTCTACATTCTACCTCGTATGTAATTTTGTCTTGTGAAAGTCTATTCACCTGGCTATCATGCATTTTAAAAAGTTAAAAGAATATTGATTTAAAACAAAACAAAAAAAAAATGAAAAGGAATTTAAATCCCGAAAAATTAAACTTTCAAAAAAGGTATCCCAAAATCCCGTGTTGGCAACCCTACACGATTCCAACAATTTTTCCCAATTAATCTGGGCTGATTTCTGAAATTTAAAAAAGAAACAAACGAAAGATTAAAAAAAAACCGATTTTTTCTTTTTGGACCAACTGTCCGAACCAACTTAATAAATTTAACCTATTTCTATTTTAAATCTGCTCAGAAAAAAAGCCACACCAAAATTTAAAAAAGTTAAATAAACTATTATAAAATTTTTTGCACTAAAAGTGGCAACCCCGAAAAAAGTCTTCGGCCGAAATGGCAACTTCAATACTAATTGAACACGAACGTGAAAATAAATTTAAAAACAAAAAAAAAATATTAGGTCTGAAAGAGACCACACTATTATCACTCGAATGAAATTAATTAAAATGAAAAAAAAAAACAATATTATAATAAAATAAAACTAGCAAAGTTAAGTGTCAATTCAAACTAATATCACTTAACAATAATATATAAATATTATGCACACAAGAAAACCTTACTCAACTTGTTTTTGCTTTTTTCTTCCAAGCACTTCTTCCTATTAGACGAATGACGTCACCACTTCACAATAACAAAGTATTCCAATGCCACCAAGATGGGATAAAGCACCTTTTTACCTATGAAGAGAGAACACAATGCACCAGAGACACAATAGGATGCTATTGGAACTTTTTTTTCCACAAGATAAAACACAAGCGGAGCCCCACGTTGGGCGCCAATTTATTGCAATATTATTTCGCGAATTTTAATAAAAGATTAGGATGACGAATCTAAAAGACCGCTTTTCAGGATTATACGAATCCAATTATTATTATCACTAAACACAAACGAATTAATTAATTTATTAAAATAGTGCAACCGGCACACGCGAATGTATAGATCGAATTGTAGAACTGTCAAACGATCAACCAAAGAGGAGAGATAAGAGAGAATACAATAATACTGCAACAACACTACAAAAACGATGCAGCCAACCGTCTAGTCAGCTGGGGGTGGGTTCGTCGAATTAAAGAGTATTAACTTATGCACAATAAAAGTGAACAATTCAAATCGAATTAATGGGGATAATAATAGCTGAAAAAAAAGAATCCGATTAAAAGTAGGTAGGTAAATACAGGGGCGTACTTACGCTACAGGGTAGGTGCCAGGAAACTGTTGAGGGTCGTTTGCCTTAACCGGGAAGCTGAAATTCGTCTTCAAAAATATTAAGGAAACGCAAATATTTTTATTCCCAACGGGAAAAAGTTCAAAGAATTTATTTTAAAATATCTGGGAAACATTTATAAATATAGGTGGGAGTCCCAGAATTTTTTCAATCACAAGAAAAGTTAACAATTGTTTTGGAAATTGGCAGAGGGCCAATTTTACAAATAAAAGAAAGAAGAAAAGTTCGAAATAAAATAAAATTTAATAAGAATATAACAATGGAGTGTCACAAAGTGCACAAAGAAAAATCACAGTGGGGAAATTCCCGAACGAACAACAGTATGTAAAACGATCGTGAGTCCCGCAATTTTGGGAGACTAAAAGAAACGGAACGAATGCCTAAGCGAGCTAAAACTTTGACAGTTTTCTGGCCACAAAACCAAAGGAATAAAACTCACTATTGAAACACTAAGTTTTGGACAAAACCAAGCAACCAAATACTAAGCTTTTTTATGCAGAATCCTATCTCCTCCACTCTTCCCCAAACTGGAACCTTTGTCGATCGCCTCAGACAAAAAGTCTTCCTCTCCTCATACAACAAAAATAGCACTTCTATTTTCTTTTTATTCTAATTCCCCGAACTGGGATGTTAAATACCACAATTTTTTGCACAAATAAAATCGATAACTTCGAAAATAATTTTTCGCTAAATTTCTTTCAACCAACCACAATTTTTTGCACAAATAAAATCGATAACTTCGAAAATAATTTTTCGCTTAATTTCTTTCAACCAGCCGCTTTTGTAACCTTTTTCAAAGTCCGTCAAAAATGGCGGACATAGCTCATCCATGCCGTCTATTACATATATTGCTATCTCTTTCAGATCGCTTGTCCGTGTGTTATTCGGTCACAGTCTTGAGTCTAACTCCACCACTCCGCCAATTAGCTGAAGTGTGCGCTGTTGTCGAATCGAACCACGCATGCGATCTCTTTCCAAAAGTAGCTCAATGGACAAGTTTAGTCCCCACCCGTCAATTACCATAGCTAAAAGATAAACGAAAAATTATTTGAAACTACGAACAAAGCCCCCAGCCCAAACCGGCCCAGACTACGAAGTTGGAGTAAAACATTTTGTCAGATGGGATCACCACCCTTTTAAAACTAAAATGAGGAGACAGGATTCACTGCCTTTCGCGAAAGTTAAAATAAGCTTAACCCGTAGACCTCCACGCAGATTTTAAAGGGGTAGGGAAACACATCGCAAAGTGATTTTACTTTTGTGTTCAATGCACTTTAGGGTGGGCCATACTAAATTTACGTTGTTGTGAAATAGTTGTCACACATGTCGTTGAACATGGGTCGGGCTCATTATGTTTTCTCCTTGTATGGACCAACTGTCACATACTTGATGATTTTGTGGACGACCTGTCACACAATATTTATTTTTATGATGGACGTGGACCATCTGTCATACGATAAGTGTTGTATGGACGTGGACAATCTGTCACACGATAAGTGTTTGTGCCGACCACCTGTCGCACGTATATGTGTTTTTGTGGACCGCCCGTCACACAGGACATTGATTCACGGATTCCTATATTAATTGCTTTTTCCAGAATACTTTAAGAGCAGGACTCTGGCTAATGGTAACCAGGTTTCAACTGCACTCTACCAGTATTTTGCAGCTGCCACGAAAAAGGAAGGCTAACAAGGATTGAGGAAAAATAGAATAGATAGATGAAACTTGTTGTGGTAAATTTTACCGCAACAAATCCCACCCTTACTTCTTAGGAAATGTGCTTACATTTCTGTAACACATTTTGTAAGATCTACCAAGTTAAAAAAAAAGGAAAAAGGGATTTTCCATCAACTAAAAAAACAAACGCGAAAATTGAAACTGAAAATCATAAGTCATAATATATATAAAAAAAACAACTACGCTACAAAAAAAAAAAAAACTACGTTACTTGAAAATTTAATCCTCGGATGCGTCGGTGTACGGTTTTAAATCTTTAACATGCCAAGTTCCGCGTTCTTTACCACTGCTCTCTTGTAATACATATATCCAAAGTGACACACGCTTCTTAATTTCAAACGGACCGACAAACTTCGGTGCTAATTTGGCAGCATAATAATTCGAGGCATTCGACAACGAAAAGTTCCTACGTCATACAATTTCGCCGGGGTGATATTGAACATCACGCCTACGAAGAGTGTAGGCTCGAGCAGATCTTTTAGATGCTGCTGCCAATTTTTTGCCTTTATCCACCCTCAGTTCTTTGAAGCGCTCAGCGATCTCATCCAGATCTTGAACGTTTCCTGAACTGTCACCTATTGATGGTGCTTCTCAACCCGAAGTCACCATATCAATACCGAAGTTCGCATAATATGGGCGAAACTCCCAAAACCTCATGCTCTGACGTGCGAATAGCACACCCCACCTTGCTGAGCTGTGAATCCCACGATCTGTGGTTTTCAGCGACGTAAACATTCAACGTCGTCTTAAGGATCTGATTGATTCTATCCGCAGGATTCGCCTGCGGGTGGTAATGGGCTATAAATTTCAATTGTGACCCGTACGCCTGGCAAAGCGTTTTCAGTTTCTTAGATCGAAACTGGGGATCGTTGTCACACACGATCACCTTAGGGATGCCAAATAAAAGGAAAACCTTATCTTCTAATTCCCTAACTATTGCCTTAGCAGTGGCCGACCTCAACGCGAACAGTAGTGCAAACTTTGTTGAGTAATCCACTACCGTTAAAATGTAAATGAAACCCCTACTCGACTTAGGAAGCGGACCTACAACAAATCATTTCCCACGGTGCCTTGATTCCTACCCTCTCAGTCATTAATCCAGCTAGTTTCTCATTCACCGGCTTTACCTGTTGGCACACTTTACAATTCCTAACATATTTTGCGATATCGGCCCTCATTTTTGGCCAGTAAAACTTCGCCCCAATTCTGGCAAAAGTTTTACTTTACTAGGACACCCATGTGTCCTCCTAAAGGACCATCATGGTATTCCTGTAATATCCCTAACCTCTCGTTTTTCGCTAGCACGTTCTTCTATTCTTGATTATCCTGATGAACAGCTACATGATTAGCCTTGACAAGTTTGAACAACTCACCTTGTTCAACTCTCCAGGCTGGATACCTAAGCGGATTAGAATTTATCGCCAAAATCATTTTGCTCACCCAAGGGTCTAAATCCTCGTCCGAGATACCACCCAACTGCGGCACTCTTCGAGAAAGCATATCCGGAACAACATGCTCTTTGCCCTTGCGATGAATGATATCAAAATCAAATTGTTGGAACCTAACTGCCCAATGCGCTGACCTGCCCTGCGGATCTTTAAGATTGCTCAACCACACCATGGTATAGTGATTCGTCTTAACCGTAAACCGAACACCTTCGATATACGGTCGCAACTTCTCAATAGCCCATAATACAGCCAAGCATTCTTCCTCTGTTGTGCTATAGTTTCTCTCGTTCCTATTTAAAGACCATCAAAGTTCTGTGAAAGAACTGCAGCGATACCGAAATCTGATACCGCGTCTGTTTGCACGACAAAAGGTCGTTTAAAATCTGGGCAAGTAAGTATAGGTGTTGTCACCAAACACTCTTTTGGCTTCCTAAAGCTATCCTCACATTCTTGAGTCCAAGTGAACTTTCTATTCTTCTTTAACAAATCCGATAACGGCCTAAGCATTTCCGCAAAATTTGGTACATAACGTCGGTACCACGAAACTGTCCCTTTAAAACTCCTAACTTCTTTAACATTCCTCGGTGCTGGAATCCTAATCATGCTTTCCACTTTCTCTGGATCTACATGTAAACCATTTCGATCCACTATATACTCTAAAAATTTCAGCGATGGCATGCAAAAATTGCATTTTCCCCTACTGACCTTCAATCCTGCTTCACTCAATCTTTTCATCACCTCATTCAGGATTTCTAGATATTTTTCGAAATTCTCCGTAATGATGATGATGCCGTCTAAATAGACGAATACGAATGGCTCAAGGTAGGCACCCAAAACTCTGTCGATAAACCTCTGCCATGTCGCAGGCGAGTTATGAAGCCCGAAAGGCATTCTCCTGAATTGAAAAAGACCTCTCCTTTGAACCGTAAAGGCAGTATAGGGCTTTGATTCCTCCTCCATAGGAATCTGCCAATACGCCGACTTGATTTCTAGCGAAGACAAGAACCTCGCACCTCGAAGCCTGTCCAAAATCGAATTTATATACGGGAGTGGATAAGCATCCCTATCTGTATTTTTATTCAGCGTCATATAGTCCACACAGAACCTATAGGAGCCATCTTTCTTCTTAACTTAAAGTATTGGAGATGACCAAGCACTTGTCGATCTCTCAATAACTCCTGCCTCTAACATTTCGTTTAATTCCCTATCTATATATTCCTGCATCGCCGGAGAAACCGGAAAATACCGTTGTTTAATCGGTCCCGCCGACGTCTTAATCTTGTGTGCAACCATTGTTGTATACCCTAAGCCTTCAGGCATTTTCCTAAAAGATTCCTCAATCAAGTTTTCTAAACACCTTATTTCCCTATCATCACTCACCTCTGATCGTTCTGTAATCAAACAAATCGAAACCGGCTGTTGCGAAAAATTCTGCTCACGAGATCTTAAATCCGGGACAATACCCGACAGTGCCCAAAAATCTGCACCTAAGATCACCGTATGTGGCAGAGTTGGTATGACAAGACAGTCAATCAAAACTGCAATGTCTGCTACAATAATTGGAAGAGAGAGTGTCCCTAAAATGCTTGGAGTATTCTCCAAGTATCCCTACCTATTAAGGTCCTAGAAGCTCCTGAATCTAATAAACCTAAAAATCTAGTACCATAATCCTAAGTGAATCTGATTCACCAACTGGTGACCAGCAGGTAACCTATTAAACGTCTTCGGACATCCCGCCCTGCGGGCGCAAGAGTCCGTTGCCCATTTCCCGAGCAGCGACGATAATTTTGTCTGCTAACCCCTAACTCACCGCAACCAAAACAACTTCTAGGAGCAGAACATCTATTTGCAAATTGGCCTGATCCATTGCAATTAAAACACCTAGTTGTGGGTCTATGGTTCGAAGATTGGGCTTGACGAATAGTTCCGTTGTTCTCAGCAACAACCGTAACTATTGCAGTTTCCCTACCTAAATAATCTAGATCCGGTTCTAGCAAATTCCTATTATCCCTAACCCTAGGTGGTGGAACATACGATTCCACATTTGCCCTATCTGCTTCTAAATTCCTACCTTAAGCAAACAAATCGGACATGAAACTTGATTCGCTAAACGAAGCTGGGTTTGATAGAAGGGTGTCAAGTTCCTCTCAATCATTGAAACCAGATAAATTTTGCATAGTCGCCACATAGACTACGATTGATTCATCGTTGCCTTGTGTGCGACGCCTAATCTCATCTAATAACTGGTCGTCGTAGTTCGGTGGTAAAAACTCCAGTTTTAACTCTCTGACGAGTTCTGGCCACGAACCGATTGAAACCCTAACTGATCTAAACCAGATTAAAGCTTTTCCTAAGAAAAGCTCAACCGCTGCCTTAAAAAGTCGGGTTTCTGAAACCCCCCTAGCTGAACGCATTTCCTCAACTCTTTCTAAAAACGAGTTCACTGAGGCACCACAGCGCACACCAGTGAACTTCACTTCCCATTTAGCTATATTCATAAATTTTTCTGAATTGATTACTACCCGTTCCACAATCGGGTTACCATGGCTACTATTATCCCTATTCTTATTTACTAGCCTCTGCCACTCCTAAGCCCGTCGATGTACTGGCAGTAGTACTGGGGGACCTGCTGCCCTGAGGTTCAGCTGAACGCTGCTTTTCAATCTCACTCTTCTTGTTTAATACCTGGTTTTGTTTCTCTTTATTTTTCCCTTCGTCAACTCCATCCTCATCTTCATCCTAACCCTCATCATCATCATCATCGCCTTCCAATTCTGCCATAGCCATAATCAATTTGTTTTTTAAAGCCTGTTTGGTCTGATCCTGAGATTCGCTTTCTGGTTTCCCTATTTCTACTAATTTCTTTTCCACCGCCGTCAAATCCTATTCCAAGTTGAACGGATAAGAGGGAAGTATAAAAGAATTCCTACGCTCTAATTTGATGGCTACCCTAAGCGCTTTGCGCATCTCCTTTACTGTCCCTACCGCTAAACCTGTACATTCTACCTCGTATGTAATTTTGTCTTGTGAAAGTCTATTCACCTGGCTATCATGCATTTTAAAAAGTTAAAAGAATATTGATTTAAAACAAAACAAAAAAAAATGAAAAGGAATTTAAATCCCGAAAAATTAAACTTTCAAAAAAGGTATCCCAAAATCCCGTGTTGGCAACCCTAAACGATTCCAACAATTTTTCCCAATTAATCTGAGCTGATTTCTGAAATATAAAAAAGAAACAAACGAAAGATTAAAAAAAACCCGATTTTTTCTTTTTGGACCAACTGTCCGAACCAACTATTTCTATTTCTATTTCTATTTTAAATCTGCTCAGAAAAAAAGCCACACCAAAATTTAAAAAAGTTAAATAAACTATTATAAAATTTTTTGCACTAAAAGTGGCAACCCCGAAAAAAGTCTTCGGCCGAAATGGCAACTTCAATACTAATTGAACACGAACGTGAAAATAAATTTAAAAACAAAAAAAAAATATTAGGTCTGAAAGAGACCACACTATTATCACTCGAATGAAATTAATTAAAATGAAAAAAAAAAACAATATTATAATAAAATAAAACTAGCAAAGTTAAGTGTCAATTCAAACTAATATCACTTAACAATAATATATAAATATTATGCACACAAGAAAACCTTACTCAACTTGTTTTTGCTTTTTTCTTCCAAGCACTTCTTCCTATTAGACGAATGACGTCACCACTTCACAATAACAAAGTATTCCAATGCCACCAAGATGAGATAAAGCACCTTTTTACCTATGAAGAGAGAACACAATGCACCAGAGACACAATAGGATGCTATTGGAACTTTTTTTTTCCACAAGATAAAACACAAGCGGAGCCCCACGTTGGGCGCCAATTTATTGCAATATTATTTCGCGAATTTTAATAAAAGATTAGGATGACGAATCTAAAAGACCGCTTTTCAGGATTATACGAATCCAATTACTATTATCACTAAACACAAACGAATTAATTAATTTATTAAAATAGTGCAACCGGCACACGCGAATGTATAGATCGAATTGTAGAACTGTCAAACGATCAACCAAAGAGGAGAGATAAGAGAGAATACAATAATACTGCAACAACACTACAAAAACGATGCAGCCAACCGGCTAGTCAGCTGGGGGTGGGTTCGTCGAATTAAAGAGTATTAACTTATGCACAATAAAAGTGAACAATTCAAATCGAATTAATGGGGATAATAATAGCTGAAAAAAAAGAATCCGATTAAAAGTAGGTAGGTAAATACAGGGGCGTACTTACGCTACAGGGTAGGTGCCAGGAAACTGTTGAGGGTCGTTTGCCTTAACCGGGAAGCTGAAATTCGTCTTCAAAAATATTAAGGAAACGCAAATATTTTTATTCCCAACGGGAAAAAGTTCAAAGAATTTATTTTAAAATATCTGGGAAACATTTATAAATATAGGTGGGAGTCCCAGAATTTTTTCAATCACAAGAAAAGTTAACAATTGTTTTGGAAATTGGCAGAGGGCCAATTTTACAAATAAAAGAAAGAAGAAAAGTTCGAAATAAAATAAAATTTAATAAGAATATAACAATGGAGTGTCACAAAGTGCACAAAGAAAAATCACAGTGGGAAAATTCCCGAACGAACAACAGTATGTAAAACGATCGCGAGTCCCGCAATTTTGGGAGACTAAAAGAAACGGAACGAAGGCCTAAGCGAGCTAAAACTTTGGCACTTTTCTGGCCACAAAACCAAAGGAATAAAACTCACTATTTAAACACTAAGTTTTGGACAAAACCAAGCAACCAAATACTAAGCTTTTTTATGAAGAATCCTATCTCCTCCACTCTTCCCCAAACTGGAACCTTTGTCGATCGCCTCAGACAAAAAGTCTTCCTCTCCTCATACAACAAAAATAGCACTTCTATTTTCTTTTTTATTCTAATTCCCCGAACTGGGATGTTAAATACCACAATTTTTTGCACAAATAAAATCGATAACTTCGAAAATAATTTTTCGCTTTATTTATGGTCAATTACCATAGCTAAAAGATAAACGAAAAATTATTTGAAACTACGAACAAAGCCCCCAGCCCAAACCGGCCCAGACTACGAAGTTGGAGTAAAACATTTTGTCAGATGGGATCACCACCCTTTTAAAACTAAAATGAGGAGACAGGATTCACTGCCTTTCGCGAAAGTTAAAATAAGCTTAACCCGTAGACCTCCACGCAGATTTTAAAGGGGTAGGGAAACACATCGCAAAGTGATTTTACTTTTGTGTTCAATGCACTTTAGGGTGGGCCATACTAAATTTACGTTGTTGTGAAATAGTTGTCACACATGTCGTTGAACATGGGTCGGGCTCATTATGTTTTCTCCTTGTATGGACCAACTGTCACATACTTGATGATTTTGTGGACGACCTGTCACACAATATTTATTTTTATGATGGACGTGGACCATCTGTCATACGATAAGTGTTGTATGGACGTGGACAATCTGTCACACGATAAGTGTTTGTGCCGACCACCTGTCGCACGTATATGTGTTTTTGTGGACCGCCCGTCACACAGGACATTGATTCACGGATTCCTATATTAATTGCTTTTTCCAGAATACTTTAAGAGCAGGACTCTGGCTAATGGTAACCAGGTTTCAACTGCACTCTACCAGTATTTTGCAGCTGCCATGAAAAAGGAAGGCTAACAAGGATTGAGGGAAAATAGAATAGATAGATGAAACTTGTTGTGGTAAATTTTACCGCAACAAATCCCACCCTTACTTCTTAGGAAATGTGCTTACATTTCTGTAACACATTTTGTAAGATCTACCAAGTTAAAAAAAAGGAAAAAGGGATTTTCCATCAACTAAAAAAACAAACGCAAAAATTGAAACTGAAAATCATAAGTCATAATATATATAAAAAAAACAACTACGCTACAAAAAAAAAAAAAACTACGTTAATTGAAAATTTAATCCTCGGATGCGTCGGTGTACGGTTTTAAATCTTTAACATGCCAAGTTCCGCGTTCTTTACCACTGCTCTCTTGTAATACATATATCCAAGGTGACACACGCTTCTTAATTTCAAACGGACCGACAAACTTCGGTGCTAATTTGGCAGCATAATAATTCGAGGCATTCGACAGCGAAAAGTTCCTACGTCATACAATTTCGCCGGGGTGATATTGAACATCACGCCTACGAAGAGTGTAGGCTCGAGCAGATCTTTTAGATGCTGCTGGCAATTTTTTGCCTTTATCCACCCTCAGTTCTTTGAAGCGCTCGGCGATCTCATCCAGATCTTGAACGTTTCCTGAACTGTCACCTATTGATGGTGCTTCTCAACCCGAAGTCACCATATCAATACCGAAGTTCGCATAATATGGGCGAAACTCCCAAAACCTCATGCTCTGACGTGCGAATAGCACACCCCACCTTGCTGAGCTGTGAATCCCACGATCTGTGGTTTTCAGCGACGTAAACATTCAACGTCGTCTTAAGGATCTGATTGATTCTATCCGCAGGATTCGCCTGCGGGTGGTAATGGGCTATAAATTTCAATTGTGACCCGTACGCCTGGCAAAGCGTTTTCAGTTTCTTAGATCGAAACTGGGGATCGTTGTCACACACGATCACCTTAGGGATGCCAAATAAAAGGAAAACTTTATCTTCTAATTCCCTAACTATTGCCTTAGCAGTGGCCGACCTCAACGCGAACAGTAGTGCAAACTTTGTTGAGTAATCCACTACCGTTAAAATGTAAATGAAACCCCTACTCGACTTAGGAAGCGGACCTACAACAAATCATTTCCCACGGTGCCTTGATTCCTACCCTCTCAGTCATTAATCCAGCTGGTTTCTCATTCACCGGCTTTACCTGTTGGCAAACTTTACAATTCCTAACATATTTTGCGATATCGGGTCTAAATCCTCGTCCGAGATACCACCCAACTGCGGCACTCTTCGAGAAAGCATATCCGGAACAACATGCTCTTTGCCCTTGCGATGAATGATATCAAAATCAAATTGTTGGAACCTAACTGCCCAATGCGCTGACCTACCCTGCGGATCTTTAAGATTGCTCAACCACACCATGGAATGGTGATTCGTCTTAACCGTAAACCGAACACCTTCGATATACGGTCGCAACTTCTCAATAGCCCATAATACAGCCAAGCATTCTTCCTCTGTTGTGCTATAGTTTCTCTCGTTCCTATTTAAAGACCTGCTAAGGTAACAGACAACCTTTTCTCCCCCATCAAAGTTCTGTGAAAGAACTGCAGCGATACCGAAATCTGATACCGCGTCTGTTTGCACGACAAAAGGTCGTTTAAAATCTGGGCAAGAAAGTATAGGTGTTGTCACCAAACACTCTTTTGGCTTCCTAAAGCTATCCTCACATTCTTGAGTCCAAGTGAACTTTCTATTCTTCTTTAACAAATCCGATAACGGCCTAAGCATTTCCGCAAAATTTGGTACATAACGTCAGTACCACGAAACTGTCCCTTTAAAACTCCTAACTTCTTTAACATTCCTCGGTGCTGGAATCCTAATCATGCTTTCCACTTTCTCTGGATCTACATGTAAACCATTTCGATCCACTATATACTCTAAAAATTTCAGCGATGGCATGCAAAAATTGCATTTTCCCCTACTGACCTTCAATCCTGCTTCACTCAATCTTTTCATCACCTCATTCAGGATTTCTAGATATTTTTCGAAATTCTCTGTAATGATGATGATGTCGTCTAAATAGACGAATACGAATGGCTCGAGGTAGGCACCCAAAACTCTGTCGATAAACCTCTGCCATGTCGCAGGCGAGTTATGAAGCCCGAAAGGCATTCTCCTGAATTGAAAAAGACCTCTCCCTTGAACCGTAAAGGCAGTATAGGGCTTTGATTCCTCCTCCATAGGAATCTGCCAATACACCGACTTGATTTCTAGCGAAGACAAGAACCTCGCACCTCGAAGCCTGTCCAAAATCGAATTTATATACGGGAGTGGATAAGCATCCCTATCTGTATTTTTATTCAGCGTCATATAGTCCACACAGAACCTATAGGAGCCATCTTTCTTCTTAACTTAAAGTATTGGAGATGACCAAGCACTTGTCGATCTCTCAATAACTCCTGCCTCTAACATTTCGTTTAATTCCCTATCTATATATTCCTGCATCGCCGGAGAAACCGGAAAATACCGTTGTTTAATCGGTCCCGCCGACGTCTTAATCTTGTGTGCAACCATTGTTGTATACCCTAAGCCTTCAGGCATTTTCCTAAAAGATTCCTCAATCAAGTTTTCTAAACACCTTATTTCCCTATCATCACTCACCTCTGATCGTTCTGTAATCAAACAAATCGAAACCGGCTGTTCCGAAAAATTCTGCTCACGAGATCTTTAATCCGGGACAATACCCGACAGTGCCCAAAAATCTGCACCTAACATCACCGTATGTGGCAGAGTTGGTATGACAAGACAGTCAATCAAAACTGCAATGTCTGCTACAATAATTGGAAGAGAGAGTGTCCCTAAAATGCTTGGAGTATTCTCCAAGTATCCCTACCTATTATGGTCCTATAAGCTCCTGAATCAAATAAACCTAAAAATCTAGTACCATAATCCTAAGTGAATCTGATTCACCAACTGGTGACCAGCAGGTAACCTATTCAACGTCTTCGGACATCCCGCCCTGCGGGCGCAAGAGTCCGTTGCCCATTTCCCGAGCAGCGACGATAATTTTGTCTGCTAACCCCTAACTCACCGCAACCAAAACAACTTCTAGGAGCAGAACACCTATTTGCAAATTGGCCTGATCCATTGCAATTAAAACACCTAGTTGTGGGTCTATGGTTCGAAGATTGGGCTTGACGAATAGTTCCGTTGTTCTCAGCAACAACCGTAACTATTGCAGTTTCCCTACCTAAATAAGCTAGATCCGGTTCTAGCAAATTCCTATTATCCCTAACCCTAGGTGGTGGAACATACGATTCCACATTTGCCCTAACTGCTTCTAAATTCCTACCTTAAGCAAACAAATCGGACATGAAACTTGATTCGCTAAACGAAGCTGGGTTTGATAGAAGGGTGTCAAGTTCCTCTCAATCATTGAAACCAGATAAATTTTGCATAGTCGCCACATAGACTACGATTGATTCATCGTTGCCTTGTGTGCGACGCCTAATCTCATCTTATAACTGGTCGTCGTAGTTCGGTGGTAAAAACTCCAGTTTTAACTCTCTGACGAGTTCTGGCCACGAACCGATTGAAACCCTAACTGCCCTAAACCAGATTAAAGCTTTTCCTAAGAAAAGCTCAACCGCTGCCTTAAAAAGTTGGGTTTCTGAAACCCCCCTAGCTGAACGCATTTCCTCAACTCTTTCTAAAAACGAGTTCACTGAGGCACCACAGCGCACACCAGTGAACTTCACTTCCCATTTAGCTATATTCATAAATTTTTCTGAATTGATTACTACCCGTTCCACAATCGGGTTACCATGGCTACTATTATCCCTATTCTTATTTACTAGCCTCTGCCACTCCTAAGCCCGTCGATGTACTGGCAGTAGTACTGGGGGACCTGCTGTCCTGAGGTTCAGCTGAACGCTGCTTTTCAATCTCACTCTTCTTGTTTAATACCTGGTTTTGTTTCTCTTTACTTTTCCCTTCGTCAACTCCATCCTCATCTTCATCCTAACCCTCATCATCATCATCATCCCCTTCCAATTCTGCCATAGCCATAATCAATTTGTTTTTTAAAGCCTGTTTGATCTTATCCTGAGATTCGCTTTCTGGTTTCCCTATTTCTACTAATTTCTTTTCCACCGCCGTCAAATCCTATTCCAAGTTGAACGGATAAGAGGGAAGTATAAAAGAATTCCTACGCTCTTATTTGATGGCTACCCTAAGCGCTTTCCGCATCTCCTCTACTGTCCCTACCGCTAAACGTCTACATTCTACCTCGTATGTAATTTTGTCTTGTGAAAGTCTATTCACCTGGCTATCATGCATTTTAAAAAGTTAAAAGAATATTGATTTAAAACAAAACAAAAAAAAAATGAAAAGGAATTTAAATCCCGAAAAATTAAACTTTCAAAAAAGGTATCCCAAAATCCCGTGTTGGCAACCCTAAACGATTCCAACAATTTTTCCCAATTAATCTGGGCTGATTTCTGAAATTTAAAAAAGAAACAAACGAAAGATTAAAAAAAACCCGATTTTTTCTTTTTGGACCAACTGTCCGAACCAACTAAATAAATTTAACCTATTTCTATTTTAAATCTGCTCAGAAAAAAAGCCACACTAAAATTTAAAAAAGTTAAATAAACTATTATAAAATTTTTTGCACTAAAAGTGGCACCCCCGAAAAAAGTCTTCGGCCGAAATGGCAACTTCAATACTAATTGAACACGACTGTGAAAATAAATTTAAAAATAAAACAAAAATATTAGGTCTGAAAGAGACCACACTATTATCACTCGAATGAAATTAATTAAAATGAAAAAAAAAGGAATTAAAACAATATTATTATAAAATAAAACTAGCAAAGTTAAGTGTCAATTCATTACCTATGAAGAGAGAACACAATGCACCAGAGACACAATAGGATGCTATTGGAACTTTTTTTTCCACAAGATAAAACACAAGCGGAGCCCCACGTTGGGCGCCAATTTATTGCAATATTATTTCGCGAATTTTAATAAAAGATTAGGATGACGAAACTAAAAGACCGCTTTTCAGGATTATACGAATCCAATTATTATTATCACTAAACACAAACGAATTAATTAATTTATTAAAATAGTGCAACCGGCACACGCGAATGTATAGATCGAATTGTAGAACTGTCAAACGATCAACCAAAGAGGAGAGATAAGAGAGAATACAATAATACTGCAACAACACTACAAAAACGATGCAGCCAACCGGCTAGTCAGCTGGGGGTGGGTTCGTCGAATTAAAGAGTATTAACTTATGCACAATAAAAGTGAACAATTCAAATCGAATTAATGGGGATAATAATAGCTGAAAAAAAAAGAATCCGATTAAAAGTAGGTAGGTAAATACAGGGGCGTACTTACGCTACAGGGTAGGTGCCAGGAAACTGTTGAGGGTCGTTTGCCTTAACCGGGAAGCTGAAATTCGTCTTCAAAAATATTAAGGAAACGCAAATATTTTTATTCCCAACGGGAATAAGTTCAAAGAATTTATTTTAAAATATCTGGGAAACATTTATAAATATAGGTGGGAATCCCAGAATTTTTTCAATCACAAGAAAAGTTAACAATTGTTTTGGAAATTGGCAGAGGGCCAATTTTACAAATAAAAGAAAGAAGAAAAGTTCGAAATAAAATAAAATTTAATAAGAATATAACAATGGAGTGTCACAAAGTGCACAAAGAAAAATCACAGTGGGAAAGTTCCCGAACGAACAACAGTATGGAAAACGGTCGCGAGTCCCGCAATTTCGGGAGAATAAAAGAAACGGAACGAAGGCCTAAGCGAGCTAAAACTTTACCACTTTTCTGGCCACAAAACCAAACGAATAAAACTCACTATTTAACACTTAGTTTTGGACAAAACCAAGCAACCAAATACTAAGCTTTTTTATGCGGAATCCTATCTCCTCCACTGTTCCCCAATCTGGAACCCTTGTCGATCGCCTCAGACAAAAAGTCTTCCTCTCCTCATAAAAGAAAAAAAGCACTTCTATTTTCTTTGTTATTCTAATTCCCCGAACTGGAATGTTAAATACCACAATTTTTTGCACAAATAAAATCGATAACTTCGAAAATAATTGTTCGCTTAATTTCTTTCAACCAACCACAATTTTTTGCACAAATAAAATCGATAACTTCGAAAATAATTTTTCGCTTAATTTCTTTCAACCAGCCGCTTTTTTAACCTTTTTCAAAGTCCGTCAAAAATGGCGGACATAGCTCATCCATGCCGTCTATTACATATATTGCTATCTCTTTCAGATCGCTTGTCCGTGTGTTATTCGGTCACAGTCTTGAGTCTAACTCCACCACTCCGCCAATTAGCTGAAGTGTGCGCTGTTGTCGAATCGAGCCACGCATGCGATCTCTTTCCAAAAGTAGCTCAATGGACAAGTTTAGTCCCCACCCGTCAATTACCATAGCTAAAAGATAAACGAAAAATTATTTGAAACTACGAACAAAGCCCCCAGCCCAAACCGACCCAGACTACGAAGTCGGAGTAAAACATTTTGTCAGATGGGATCACCACCCTTTTAAAACTAAAATGAGGAGACAGGATTCACTGCCTTTCGCGAAAGTTAAATAAGCTTAACCCGTAGACCTCCACCCAGATTTTAAAGGGGTAGGGAAACACATCGCAAAGTGATTTTACTTTTGTGTTCAATGCACTTTAAGGTGGGCCATACTAAATTTACGTTGTTGTGAAATAGTTGTCACACATGTCGTTGAACATGGGTCGGGCTCATTATGTTTTCTCCTTGTATGGACCAACTGTCACATACTTGATGATTTTGTGGACGACCTGTCACACAATATTTATTTTTATGATGGACGTGGACCATCTGTCATACGATAAGTGTTGTATGGACGTGGACAATCTGTCACACGATAAGTGTTTGTGCCGACCACCTGTTGCACGTATATGTGTTTTTGTGGACCGCCCGTCACACAGGACATTGATTCACGGATTCCTATATTAATTGCTTTTTCCAGAATACTTTAAGAGCAGGACTCTGGCTAATGGTAACCAGGTTTCAACTGCACTCTACCAGTATTTTGCAGCTGCCACGAAAAAGGAAGGCTAACAAGGATTGAGGAAAAATAGAATAGATAGATGAAACTTGTTGTGGTAAATTTTACCGCAACAAATCCCACCCTTACTTCTTAGGAAATGTGCTTACATTTCTGTAACACATTTTGTAAGATCTACCAAGTTAAAACTTCGCCACTATTCTGGCAAAAAAATTTATTAACACCCATGTGTCCTCCTAAAGGACCATCTTGGTATTCCTGTAATATGCCTAACCTCTCGTTTTTCGATAACACGTTCTTCCATTCTTGATTATCCTGATGAACAACTACATGATTAGCCTTGACGAGTTTGAACAACTGACCTTGTTCAACTCTCCAGGCTGGATACCTAAGCGGATTAGAATTTACCGCCGAAATCATTTTGCTCACCCAAGCGTCTAAATCCTCGTCCGAGATACCACCCAACTGCGGCACTCTTCGAGAAAGCATATCCGGAACAACATGCTCTTTGCCCTTGCGATGTATGATATCAAAATCAAATTGTTGGAACCTAACTGCCCAACGCGCTGACCTACCCTACGGATCTTTAAGATTGTTTAACCACACCAACTTCTCAATAGCCCATAATACAGCCAAGCATTCTTTCTCTGTTGTGCTATAATTTCTCTCCTTCTTATTTAAAGACCTACTAAGGTTGTTTAGTCCGAGATTTGGACGAACCTTTTGTTCGGTTCCTTCTTTTAATTTTGTTTCAAAGAAAACACTTTTATAATTTTCCTTTTTGTTTTTCTTTTATTGTAATCCTAAACTTTTCTTTTCTTTTGTTTTTTTAATAATTAAAATTACACGATGGCGGTGGTGGTGATGGTTATTGGACTGGAAGGCGGTGTGGTTGACTTTAGAATGAGAATGAAAAATGCCAATGGGGAATATAGTGAAATGGTTGAAATATATTTGGGCCGGGAGGTATCGAAACGAATGGGCCGTGTTCGTGAATAAAGGGTTTTCCAATAAGAGGTGTTATTTTGAATAGCCCGCTATTTCGGTAGCTGTCACTTTTGAAGCTGTCATTTTTTGACATTTGACAAGTAGAAACTACGCTATTGATGGAAAATGGAAAATGGAGCGATACACGCTTCAACAACGCATTGAAATTATTAAAATTCACTATAAAAATGGTGAAAATTTGGCAGAGACGGTTCGTAAAACTAAAACATTTTTGGGTCGTCGTGAAGCACCTTGACGGACCGCAATACAGAAATTGGTGGACAAATTCGAGCTGTTGGGACAAGTTAGTTATGTGAAGAATAAAACCCGTGCACGTCGCTCAAGAACAACTGCGAATATTGCTGTTGTAGCCCAAAGTGTTGAAGAAAACCCAGGTTTGTCCATTCCTCGTCGTTCTTTGGAATTAGGCATTCCACAAACGTCATTACACCGTATTTTGCATAAAGACTTGGGTCTTAAGGCTTACAAAGTTCAGTTAACACAAGAACTCAAGCCGGCTGATCATAAACAACGTCGTGTCTTTGCTGATTGGGTCCTTGAAATGCATGAAAATGATCCGGAATTTCATCGAAAAATCATCTTGACTGATGAGGCCCATTTCCACCTCGGAGGCTACAAGCAAAACTGTCGCATCTGGGGCTCGGAAAACCCAAGAGTTATTGTTGAAAATCCTCTCCATCCTCAACGCGTGACTGTTTGGTGCGGTTTATGGTCCGGCGGGGTCATTGGACCTTACTTTTTCGAAAATGAGGCTGGAGCAACAGTTACGGTCAATGGATTGCGCTATCGAGAGATGATTAATGATTTTTTATGGCGGGAATTGGATGGTATTGATCTGGACAACGTTTAGTTTCAACAAGACGGCACTACGTGCCACACAAGCAATGAAACCATCGATCTTTTACGGGAAAAGTTTCCGGACCGTGTTATCTCTCGAAGAGGTGATCACAATTGGCCACCGAGATCTTGTGATTTAACACCTTGCGACTTCTTCCTTTGAGGCCACGTGAAAGATAAGGTCTACGCCAACAGTCCAGCGTCGATTAAAAAACTCAAAGATGGAATTCGTGAGGCTATCGAGGACATAGGGCAGCCACTTTGCGATTTGGTTATGGAAAATTTCATGAAAAGGATATGGTCCTGTAAGCGTGGTCGTGGCGGCCATTTGGCTGATGTTGTGTTCCATTATTAACGGCATACCTTTCTCTTTATAATGAAATAAACATCCGATCATTTATCTCAAAAAATGCCATTTTTCTTTGAATATCAAAATAACACCTCTTATTGGAAAACCCTTTATAAAACATTGTGTTGAAAACACAATTGAGTGGCGCGACTTTCGATTCCTCCCGGACGCAAGTAAAGCAATTATTTTAACTGATATTTGAATTGAACATTACCGCCCGCCTTGCAACATTGCTTGTAAATTGTAAGCAACCATGACCACCATCACAACAATACAATTAAATTACATTACGTTAATTTAAATTACCACAATTCAAGTAATACATATGTATCTACATTTGCAAATTCAATAAATTCATGAGTAATACAGATAAATTTGTTTGCAAAATTTAAAAGCACAAGATACAAAGTTTTATCCATTTGCTTGAGTATTCATATTGAGCCCTTGTGCTCTGATTCAAATATTGTGTATGGAAGAAAGAATCGGAATTGAATATATTTAATTTGACAGATAGATAAGCGTGTCACTTTGTTACTTTCATTTTTATTTCATTTTCATAATTTGTATTGGCTTTGTATCGGACAAAAACTTTTTCATTCTACCTTTTGAGGTAGGAGGATACAAAGTTTGGCAATGGAGCGAGTGATGATTCCCTTTTGGGTTCTTACTTCGGCTACACAAACCCTACATCTCGTCCGGCGTGCACGTTGATGACTCGCCCAAGGCGCCACTCGTTAGGAGGCAAATTTTCATTGCGAATAATAACAAGATCGTTAACTTGGATATTTCTTTAGGGATGCTTCTACTTATACCGCTAATGGAGCTCTTTCAAATATTCCTCCTTCCATCGAGCGCATGTTACGTGCCCGATCGCATAAAATGAAGCTAAAACACACGACCGAGTGGGCACCCTTAGAGTAAACGAACAGACAAACGAAAAAAAAAGAACAACATTCGTCAATCGAATTTGTATTGTATAAAAACAACCAAATTTAAAAGAATCACTAGAAAACACTACAGAAAAAACATCGCCAAGAGAGTAAAAAGGCATAGAATAATATACGATTATAAGCACTGAACTTTATTTCACTTCTTAAGACAAAAAAAAAGTCAAATCTCTAAATGCCGTGATGTGTGGGTATTCTTCATCCAGGGGGGTTGTTTGTTGCCTTCTTGAGGGCATCACCCGACGTTGCAACCCACACTGATCCTATTATAGGTACCTGCAAAGAAAGAATAAAAGAAATTAAATAAAAGTTGAAAAAAAAAGGTATAATTTGCCACCAGATCTTGCCACTGAACTACCCTTAATAAAAGGTAATGCAGAAGGCAATTTCTGGCAGCAAGAAACTCATCTTTCGTAAATAAAACATCCCAATTGCGAAGTGTTAATGTTGCTGTTGCATAATCTGTGTGATGAACCTGAAAATAAAATAAAAATAAACAAATCAAACGAAGATATAATGTAGGTAGGGTTAGGAAATGTCACCGGCAATCCAGGCTGGTAGGTGTTGTCTATGTTCGGCTATGGGCTGCATTCCTTTTCTGTTTGCATTTCTGTTTAAGTTAGTTACCTGTATATACATATGTTGTATTATAACATATATTTATATATATATATATATATATTTAATTATTTACTTACACAGATTTTATTCACAAAATGAAAAGAATTGACGCAAACGTTTACAAAATATTTAGTATTGACAAATAAATGAGTTGTCACTTATCAATCAGCACAGGCTGAATCAAGAAAAGGCACTGCCAGCACATAGTGCTGAATGGTGCAAAATGGACTAAAGGCCGTTAAAAGCTATTTTGAATCAATAATTCAACAAGTCCAATTAAATAGTGCTAAGTCTTCTACTTGGCTGATGTATTTCAGTAGTATATAGAATTTGTATTATAAAAACCTTCATATAAAAACAAAGTCTGGCCCTGGGCAAAATTTCCAGCTTAATGATTAAGAATTTTAATCTTGTTGGATATAGTTCACATTGGATTTTTGTCAAAAAGTTCATGTAAGTTGAACTGAACTTAATAAAAATTGCGTATTGACAAGGCCCTCACTAGTCAACTGATGAGTCCAAGTGAGATCGCCGGGACGAAACGCCAATTTTTATGGACTAAAGGCCGTTAAAAGCTATTTTGAATCAATAATTCAACAAGTCCAATTAAATAGTGCTAAGTCTTCTACTTGGCTGATGTATTTCAGTAGTATATAGAATTTGTATTATAAAAACCTTCATATAAAAACAAAGCCTGGCCCTGGGCAAAAATTTCCAGCTTAATGATTAAGAATTTTAATCTTTTTGGATATAGTTCACATTGGGTTTTTGTCAAAAAGTTCATGTAAGTTGAACTGAACTTAATAAAAATTGCGTATTGAAGAGGCCCTCACTAGTCAACTGATGAGTCCAAGTGAGATCGCCGGGACGAAACGCCAATTTTTATGGACTAAAGGCCGTTAAAAGCTATTTGGAAAAATGGACTTTGTTTACAAGGTAGTATCTAGTCAAGCTGGGATAAAAGTGTAGTAATTAGTATTAATTTAGGGATCTAGTGCAATATTTTAGTATTAGGCATATTATTTAGGAACAATTTTATAACCCGGTTATATTTCACATGTTAAATTAGTTTATTTAAGTTTTATTAGAAAATTTTATTTGGTTGGTGCAATATTAGTTGTAAGTAAATTAGACACACCCACACCAATATACATACAGACAAATTACTTAATACAAATGCATGATTGTAACGGGTGATTTTTAAGCTGGTTTGGTTTTGGCAACACTGGTTTTGACAGCTGACGTGTGTTTAGTACCTTGTGTCACTGTCAAACAGCTTCAGTTTGGTTTGCAATTTACCCATGGATCGTCTTACAAATGAACAACGCTTGCAAATTATTGAATTTTACTATCAAAATTCGTGCTCGGTTCGAAATGTTCATCGCGCGCTGCTTGTGTTCAGCGATGAGGCTCATTTTTGGTTGAATGGGTACGTAAATAAGCAAAATTGCCGCATTTGGAGTGAAGATCAGCCAGAAGCATTGCAACAGCTACCAATGCATCCCGAAAAAGCCACTGTTTGGTGCGGTTTATGGGCCGGCGGCATTATTGGGCCTATTTCTTCAAAGATGATGAGAATCGCAGCGTTACTGTCAATGGTGAACGCTACCGAGCGATGATAACAAACTTTTTTTTGCCCGAAATGGAAGTTCTTGACTTGCATGATATGTGGTTTCAACAAGACGGTGCCACATGCCACACAGCACGCGAAACAATGGCGCAATTGCGAGGCGAGTTTGGTGAACAGTTAATTTCACGTTTCGGGCCGGTCAATTGGCCGCCTAGATCGTGCGATTTGACACCATTAGATTATTTTTTGTGGGGGTATGTCAAGGCTAATGTCTATAGGGACAAGCCCGCTTCGATTGACGCACTGGAAGCCAACATCCATGCATTCATTCGTGAGATACCGGCCGATATGTGTGAAAGAGTATGCCAAAATTGGACTCAGCGGATGGGCTACCTGAGACGCAGCCGTGGTCAACATTTGCATGAAATTATCTTTAAACATTAAATTGCAAGGTTCAAACTATCGATTCAAATAAATATTTCATTCATTTTTTCGAATTTTTTGTGTTTTTTTTTTTAAAAAAGTTCTAAACCTCTTAAAAAATCACCCGTTACAAAATAGGTATTATTAAGATAGGTATTGCTGACTGGAAAAATGAAATTCGTAATTCCAGTCTGCATACACATACAAAGACCATTTGTTTTCTTAAATGTAGGTTATAAGGGTAACGACCGATTTATAACATGACTCCATCTGACATTATTAGAAAAGTATTATCAACAGCTGTGTCGGAAATCAGTGCGATCGTAAAGTTATACATTGGTATACCTACATATATATAGAAAAGTACCTAATTACCCTACGAGGGAAAGGAGAATTTTTCTATCTCGCGCAGCAATTTTCTTGTGTTTTTTTTTTGTGAAGAATTTAATTTTCCAAAAACGAAAAAAAGTCAAAATAAAATTCAATAGAGGTAAGACGATTTGAACAAGAGTTGATAGTTTCAAAGAAATAACATAAAAGTTTTAGAATAGGAAGAGCCAGACGAAGGTCAAAGAAGGTGACTTTTGGCGAGGGAGACTTTGGTACCCCGTTCTTAACAAGCAGAGGTATGACGTCATTAATTTTACTGATGCTCAATGCAAAAATATTTATGGAGATGTCTCCTTGTTCCCAGGTTTGGATCAGTGGTTGATAGGTTCGTTGGGAAAAAAGGCCACACGTCGTATATATATGAATGTATATATATATAAGGGTATATAGATATATATATACCTACCAAATAGGAGAAGCCTACCTATAGACCGAAACTAGTTGGTTCAAGCCTCTGCTCCCCTTCTTGGGCTTTACCCTCTCTTCTGCCTGGATCGATTGGTTTGACAAGCGGGGCTTAGCCGAGGACCTGGTATTGGACTTGGTGGTTGGTGATTGGCTGAGGGGTGGGTCAGTGAAGACCTACCAGCTTGAGGAAAGGAAGGGTGCTGCAGCGAGTTTTTTTTTAAGTCCCTTGAGGACAGTGGATTGCATTTAATTTTTCTTTTTGAATTTTTCTTAAGTTTTAGTTTTTTTTTTCCTTTTATGGGTTTCTTTTTTTTGAAAAAGGGGAAAGGAAATGAATGAAAAGTGGAGTGAGTTAAAGTGAAAATTAGCATATATTTTAGTAAATCAAACAAGAAAAGAAAGACAAAAAGAAAAAGGAGGTAAAGTAAAGAAAAAAAAAAGAAGGGTGAAGTGAAGAGTGTTCAGTGTCCGGACTTTAAAATAGATCAATATATGTTTAATAACACTTGGCTGTGCAAGTGATTCAATCTCCGAACTACACATCCTGAGAAGTACTGCCGGCAGGACAGCGAGGGACAACGTAAAAAGGAGTAAGTCAATTTTTTTATATGATCCAAATTGAATTTTCGTACATACAAAATATACATTTATATATATATATATCTATAGAATACACCTTAAGTGAATAAGGAAAGGAAGTGCGGATACTCCGATACTTCGGATTATACCCATCTTTCGTTTTGTCCTGAAATAAATTATAATTTTCTTTTCTTTTGAAATTCCCGGCGATTCAATAGAATAAAGTCATGATGAGTTGCTAAAATCTGAAAAGAGGTGTGTGGAGGCTCGGCTGGGCGGGCGAAGAGGAGGATGAAGACGAGATACGGTCGAACAATGACCTGTCATGGACTATACTTACTCCTCCAACAACGACATACTTACATTACTGACATTTCTTACCTCTTTACCAATGCCGTACTAACATTACTGACTATACTTACCTTTACCAAACTTTCACTTACGTTACAGACCTTACTTACCTTTTTACCACTGACTATACTGACATATGTATACTTACCTATGACCGAATATACACTTACCTGACTGACTCAACACGACGATACTTATCTCACATACTTACCTTACGGACCTGACATAGGCAAAAATAGGATTTGTGACTGGAGGTTCGCATTAGGGGCGATCTCCCAAATACTGGTCGAGGAGATAGCGATGGATGTGTTTTCAGACACAAGGGAGGATGTTAATTTTCGGTGGACAAAGTTTTTTTTTTAGGATAAGATATAGAATTAAGCGGTTATATCTTTTAAGATATAAATTTTAGATTTTTAAGGGTGAAGATTAGTTTAGGGTTAACTTTTTTTAATACATTTTCTTTTTACTTTTCCATCGAAAGATTTGCTGAGACCTCACCCTTATACCAATGCAGTGGCATAGGTAGCTAGGTTTGTGCGTTTCCATGATTTTGTTTTGCTTCCCAATTTCCAATTCACATATCCTTTCCGCTATTCCTATCCTTATCCCTTAATACCGGCATGATTTTTTTTGTTTGCAGAGTGGGATGAGTTTGGAAAAGGGCAAGAACCACCCCAACCCTTCGAGCTTAGCCGAGCTAGAGCAAGCATGCCACCGCCCTTTTCCGACTCATGAAGATACACCCCTGTGGTAACCCAGACTCGCAACACGCACCATCATAACGGTTCTGGCAAACCTACCAATAACCCACCTGTGAGAAAGTGACCAGGGGTCAGTGGGACAATATCGGATACATTCTCAGATATAGGTGATAATGGACGCGAGTTTAAAGTGCACTCAATTCGAGTGAGTAAAGTGGTGAATTCCTCAAAAGTGAACTTTTCATTGGCTGCAACTTTTCTAAAGTGTCTTTTAAAACTTTTCACTAACGCTTCCCATAACCCACCAATGTTAGGTGAATCGGGGGGGACAAAATTTTACTTCAATTGTGAAAAGTTATGGGCGGAAGCTGCAGGAGAATGCACAAGCGATTTGTGAAAGTCAGATAGCAGAAGCTTGGAGGCACCCACGAAATTCGTTCCGTGATCTGAAAACATTTTATCCGGAGTTCCTCGCCGAGAAACGAAACGCGTAAATGATGCAAGAAACGCTTGCGTTGTCAGATCACTGACAAGTTCTAAATTTATGGCGCGTGTTGCAAAGCATACAAAAATACATACGTACCGATCATGAGTTGGATTTCGCCATGTAATGAAAGCTCACGTACATAATTTACTAAGAGCCGAATGAAAAGACAATTGGAAGGTAGCAGTCGTCAAAACGATTATCGTTAACGCTATCGTCAATGATTTGCTTCACGTAACTCGACCACTACGGTCTCGTCTATCGTTTTCAGTTTGAGATTGTTTGGTATATTTCACAAATTCTCAAACTGTAGTGAAAATGTTTTTTCTATGGGGTTTGACAGAAAATTTGAAGTAAAAAAGCGCACCTACAACTTATGTGTGTTGTTTATTGCTTTGTGTTTTGTTTTGGTGCGGCCGCCGCCGATTGCATTGAAAAGCCGTCTGGCAAGTTTATTATTTCGAGTACCATCACAAAGGCTTCTTTTGATAGCCGAAAACGTTGAACAAAACTATAATGGTTTGAATTATTATAACAATAATAAAAAGATTATTTATTTGTTTAATTTTATTTAGCAACCAGTGCCATTAAAGATATTCTACAATAGTACATAAACATAAAAACATTGTGCTTACATGTGAGTTGGAAGGGATAAAGGATCCGATTTATCTCTTAATTGTCTTCGCAATCGTATTAACTGTAGTTATTCTTAGTTTTTATTTTCACTTTGCAAGACAAATAAATTGCGCTGAAACATTTTTACTTCTATTTATCTACTAAATTGACAGATTTCAATGCCAAACGATACCTATTTAGCTATCGTGTAAACGATATCGTTTTGATGATATCACTTTGACGATAATCGTCTTACGTGAAGCGCGGCTATCGCCGAAACGCTATCGTCTGACGATAATCGTTTTACGGAATGACCCCCCTGGAAATTTTTCGTTTTAGGATAAAGTGGATAAAGTCAATCTACCATTTGAACGTATGATACCTTTATTATTAATAATGGGATTAAGCTTCCCCAACCAACTTTTCGACGCTAGTTGTTTGCCCTGAGTAACATCTTTATATTCCTTTTGAAAGTACTTTTTCTGCGTAAGTAAAATAAACTTCTGTTTGGATGAAACTATTTCTTCATATGACAGTTCGAGTATTTATAGCTCCACGCTTCTTAAAAGAATGATAGAATCTTTCCATGTGATCAAAAACACAAATGGCATTATGCCAATCCGAATATTTGGATAGATCATATTCAAAATCCTGTACGACTTGGTTTGTAAATGATTGTACCGTTTTCAGTTCTAACAGTGACTCATCAACTGGCTCACTCTTAGATCGTGACCATAATGACTGGGGTTTCAACAATCATGGAGGACCGTTCCACCACAAACAATTGTCTTTTAAGTCGACAGGGGATACAGCTCTTGTGGCAAGATCTGCCGGATTTTCAGCTGAAATTACATGCGACCAGTTATCCACTTTGGTATTTTTCAAGATTGTTTGTTGGATGCTTGCTTGGATGTTTCTGAAGCCAGGCTAATAGGATAGTGGAATCTGTCCACAAATTAACCCGAGAGATTTTTTGAATTTGAAGAGAAGTTGATACTAAACGAAACATTTTGGATAAAAGAACTGCGCCTTGTAACTCTAACCTTGATAACGATATTGTATTTACTGGCGCTACTTTGGATTTCGCCCACAACAAATGAGATGTGAATTTATTCTGATGTTGCACCCGCAAATAAATTCACGCTGCGTGAGCCTTCTCTGAGGCATCACAGAATCCGTGTATCTGTGAAACAGTATGCGGAGTGTATTCTACATCATCGTGGAATACGTACGATTGCAACCTCGGGCAAACTCGCCACAAACACTTTCCATCTCTGTTCCGTCGTAGGAAGGAGGCAACCATCCCAATCAGTCTTATCCTTCCAAATTTGTTGCATCAGTATTTTTGCTATAATCACGATAGGGGCCAACCACCCTACGGGATCATACAATTTAGCCATAACTGAGAGAACTGAACGTTTTGTAATAGGATTTGACTGCGGGACTGATTGCACCGAAAAAGAAAATGTATCCAAAGTAGCCTTCCATTTAATACCAAGCATTTTGACAGAGCTTTTATCGTCGAATTTTAAAAAATCTTCATTAAGAAGTGAGTTTTTGGCAGAGGTTTGAGCAACTCCTTAGCGTTCGACGTCCACTTCCTTAACTTGAAGCCAGCTGATTCTAAAGCGCCAATTAATTCTGATTGAGCTATCAGTGCAGTGAAAATGTCGTGAGCACCTGATAAGACATCATCTACAAATAATTCTCTTAGAAGAATACTAGACGCTATTGGATGAGAACTCTTGACTTCACTGGCTAACTGGAAACACCAAATGTAAGTGTTAACATTTCAAAAGCGTTTAGCGGATCTTTTGCGTTTTCACGAAACAAATTTTTTTGAAAGGGAGTCTGATCGGGATAAATTTTAATTTGCGGATACATTTTCTCGATATCGCTATTGAACACGTACTTATAAAGCCGCGAATTCAAAATCAAAAGCGTAATATCGGTTTGCATTGCTGGACTTGGATATAAAACAACATTTAAACTCTTCCCGTTTGAAGAGCCAAACGATGCGTTGAAAACCACCCGAACCTTCGTAGTAAGGCTTTCCAGTTTTATCACTGCATGATGAGGCGAAAAATGATGAGACGAAAACATGAAAGTGCCGTAACTATTCGGGACTGGTGGAAGTGTGATCATAGCCTCTTCGCGGCGGCCGCTAGAAACAAGCCTTTAAAAAGGTTTGGCTAATATGATCGGGCTGGTTCCACAGGTTGGCAACAGGTTAATTCCCTGTTCCGTAAAACTAAAAGAATTCTGAGACCTACAACAAGCCTCGGAAACGGACTGATCTCACGACGACAACCCACGCAAAGAAAACGGAAAACCGATTTACGAATTTTCTTATGGAACGTACGATCGCCCTGTAGAGCTCGAGCTGCTCAGCAGCTAGCCGATGCCCTGTCAAAATATAAAGCTGACATAACAGCACTACAAGAAATTAGATGGACAGGGAATGGTGTTCTACAGAAGAAAGATTATGACTTATATTACAGCTGTCATACAAAACACCATGTGCTCGGGGTAGGCTTCCTAGTCGGCGAAAAAATGAAGTCTGCCATCATCGGCTTTAACGCTATAAGCGAAAGGCTATGCACCCTTCGCGTGCGAGGCAAATTTAAGAACATCAGCCTCATTAACGTTCACGGACCTACAGAGGAGTCCTCAGACGAAAAAAAGAGGCTTACTTCGAACAAGTCGAGAGGGCCCTCAATGCCTGTCCAAGGTATGAAGTAAAAATCATCCTTATGGATTTGAATGCAAAAATAGGTCGGGAGCCGGTATTCAGGCATTACGCAGGCACCCATAGTTTGCATGAGAACACTAATGACAATGGACTTCGAGTCTTAGAATTGGCAGCATCGAAAAACATGGTCGTTGCGAGTACCAGGTTCCCGCGTAAAGATTTCTACAAAGCCATCTGGGTATCACCTGATGGAGTCACTCGTAACCAATTTGACCACGTGTTGATAGACCGTCGCCACTACTCTTGATGACCGTACGAATGTACCGAGGTGCCAATATCGATTCGGATCACTATCTTGTTGGTATGGTTTTCCGAGGGCGGATTGCCTTGCGAAGACGTATTGCATACGCCGATCAGGTTCGAATCAATACGGCTGCTCTGCGCAATGAAAACACCAGTAACACCTTTGGTAATGCGTTAGGACTCGCCCTAGAACTGGGTAGAGTAAGTCCTGGAGCCAGTATGCTGTGCGTAGATGAGAAGTGGACACGCCTTAAGAATACTAGAGCTGTGTAAATCGTTCACTTCAAATGATCGAATCGTTCAAGAATCGATTACCAAAATGATTCGATCATTTTAATCAATCGATCATTCGATCATTTTCATTCCATTCAATTCATTATTTCACACTGCTCCGATTCGATTTTTGATGTGTGAACATCTATGTCAGCGGTAGAGTGAAATAAAAACGTGGACTTTCCTCTGTGCGATGTAACGATGTACAAGGTTACGTAGCGCGTATTCTCGGTAATGATTTGACATTTTGACACTTGTCAAATTAAAAGTGTTCTAATGGACCTAGGGAACCTAGAGAACTGGTGTGACTTTAGGTAATTTCCACCTCCTGAATTGGCGTACTCCGTTTTTCAATCCGCCGTACCAAAAATTTTGACATATTTTGACACCTGTCAAACTAGGACAATTTTTTTATTTCGGTCTCGATGAAATTCAATCTCAGAAGTCAACGAATACTGTACCAATTTTGATCGAATCCAATCTGGCCCATATTTCTTTTCTCCGATTATAAAGGGTCCGCCAAATAACTTTTTTTTTTGAAAATGGCGCAAAACATCGAGTGTAGCTTCGGCTGTGTCGCACGTAGCGCCGTCCTGTTGAAACCAAATGTTGCCAATATCCTCCTCTTCAATTTTTGTGGACAAAAATTCGTTCAACATGGCCCGATAACGATCGCCATTGACTGTAACGGCCACTCCTTGCTCATTTTCGAAAAAAATCCGCAGCAAACAGTGACTCGTTTTGGGTGTATCGGCTTTTCAATGTATGCGTGCGGGTTTTCTGTGCCCCAAATGCGACAATTTTGCTTGTTTACTACCCGCCAAGATCAAAATGAGCTTCATCTGAAAAGATGATTTTTTTGGCAAAATCGGCATCTTCTCTAAGTCGATCGCAGGCCCACTTAGCGAAGCGTATACACAACCATATTCGTTCAGCGGAAGGATAAAACTAATTATCTGTCAAATCAGACATGAGCTAAGTGTTACCATTCACAAAATAAGCACTAGTTGAAAAAAAAACGTTAGATGGCGGACCCTTTATATATTTATAATTCAACAGAGATTGATATCGAAAATCGAGATTCATTAAAATGATTGAGATTGGGATAAAAAATCGAGAATCATCGAAATGATTGAGATTGGGATGAAAAATCGAGAAATTATTGAGATTGGGATGGAAAATCGAGAATCATCGAAATGATTGAGATTGGGATGGAAAATCGAGAATCATCGAAATGATTGAGATTGGGATGGAAAATCGAGAATCATCGAAATGATTGAGATTGGGATGAGATCGAGAATCGAAATGATTGAGATTTGGATCGATTGAAACGAAAATTTGTGATTTCAATCATCAATACTTTTCGATGATCGGATCAAAAAAATCGAATCGTTCCTGATTGACACAGCCCTAAAGAATACTGTCATTAGTACTGCCAACTCCATCTTAGGCAGCAGTCGTAGAAATCGGAACGACTGGTTTGATGATGAATGCAAGCTAGCGACTGAACGTAAGAATGTTGCGGGCCGAGCAATGCAACAATCTCATAGAACGCGGGCACGGAAGACGAATATAAAGAGCTCAGAAGAATTGAAAAACGGCTTCACAGACAGAAAAAATCAGCCTGGGCGTAATAACCTGTGAAATAGAGAAAAGCCGAGAGCGAGGTCCGCACCAGGCGCGGAAGTTCTACCAATCCGTCTGAAACATGACGCAGTACACACCACGCTGCACATACTGCATGGACGGAGAGGGAAATCTGATCACCGATTCTCAAAGCATACTGGAGCGATGGGAAGTGTACTTCAATGAATTGCTAAATGGTCAGCTCACTGCAGAAGTGGAGGCTCCACTACTTCAAGAAGAGTACCCTATGTTGCCGCCACCAAGCATAGCAGAGGTTGAGAAGGCTATAGGCCGGCTAAAGAAAAACAAAGCCCCAGGAGCCGATGGTATACCAGCCGAACTAATTCAACACGGTGGGCCAGCTTTACCTCAAGCAATTCATGAGATTATAGTGCACGTGTGGTAGCATGAAGAAATTCCAGAAGACTGGCGAAAAGGTATAATTTGCCCCATACATAAGAACGTGCAGCAATTATAGAGGTATCACGTTGTTGAGTACCGCCTATAAGATACTCTCCTCTATCCTACAAGACCGGATAACCCCATACGCTAAAACCATCATCGGACAATATCAGTGTGGTTTCATTCCAGGCAAATCAACAACTGATCAGATCTTTACCCTTAGGCAGGCGATGGAAAAATGTCTAGAACTTAACATCCCAACATACCATCTGTTGATAGACTTTAAGGCCGCCTACGATAGCATAGCCAGGGTAGAACTTTACAAAGCCATGATAGAATTCGGCATCCCAAATAAATTGACACGACTATGTAGGTGGACCATGACCAACGTAACAAGCCAAGTAAAAATAGCCGGATTGCTATCCAAACCAATCAACATCTTTAATGGACTCCGGCAAGGGGATGGTTTGGCCTGCCTCCTCTTCAACCTGGCGTTGGAGAAAGCAATCCGTGACTCTGGCACGGCAACAAGAGGGACCATCGTCAACAGGTCCAGCCAGATACTGGCTTACGCAGACGACATCGACATCATCGGTAGAACCGAGCAAGCTGTACATGATTCCTTCATCCAGATCGAGCAGGCGGCACAAAATCTGGGGCTGCACATTAGTGAAGGTAAAACAAAGAAGATGGTGGCGTCGAATGCGAGAGGAACAGTTGGTCAAACAATCAAGGTAGCGGAGCACGAATTTGAAGTGGTGCAATCCTTTAAATACCTTGGGTCAATAGTAGCAGCCGATCAAAATATAGAAGAAGATATACGCGGGCGGCTTCTCAAATCCAACAGAGCCTACTATAGTCTGTCAAAGCTCTTCAAATCCAGAAATCTCACCATAACTTCAAAACTGATGCTGTACAGGACCATGGTCCTGCCAGTACTCACATATGGATCCGAGAATTGGGTGATTAGCAAAAGGCACTCCGACCTTTTAGCCGCGTTTGAGAGAAAAGTCTTAAGGAGAATTGTTGGTCCCATATGTGAGGAAGGACGATTCCGGAGACGGTACAATCATGAATTGTACGCAATCTACCTTGAAGCGGATATCGTGACAAAAATTAAGCTCGGTAGACTCCGGTGGGCAGAGCACCTAGCTCGCATGAGCGAAGATGAACCTGCTCGGAAAGTTCTTTGTGGTGCATTCTATGGTAGACGACAGCGTGGTAGACCATGCTTGCGCTGGAGAGATGGCGTAGACCAGGACGCCCGGAGCCTTGGGGTGCGCAACTGGATGGCGGCGGCTCGAGCCCGGGATGGGTGGAGAGACTTGTTGAAGGAGGCCAGGACCGGACGCCGGTTGTCGAGCCGATGATGATGATGATGATGAGGCATAAAATATGATTTACCTATTTCGAGAAACGAATCTAAAGAATCACTTGGCTTCATATGTCCAAGGTCAACATATTCCGATAACACCGAATCATATTCTTGCTTCAAACTAGGATGCATAAAAGTCGCTTTTCGTTTCGTAGAAATTTACTCATCTGTAAATGGTAACCGTACCACATACCGACCCGTTTTATCTCTGTATGTCGTTTCTTCAAAAAGATCCTCACAATATTGTTCTGCTTCTGTTAATACTGGAGTTTGTGGAAGCTCTTCTAGCTGCCAAAACTTTTAAATTTTATCATTCAACGTTACTTCATTGAGAAAGGACAATGATTTTGAAAACTGGAAATTTGAATTAGGGTTTTCTAAAGGGCCAATTAACACCCATCCAAAAACGGTATTTTGAGCCATAACACTCTAAAACACATTGGGTTTCAATCCTTTGTTACGTGCCCGATCGCCTAGAATTTAGCTAAAGCACACAACCGGGTGGGCACCTTTAGAGTAAACAAACAAACAAAAAAAAAAGAACAGCATTCGCCAATCGAATTTGTATTGAATAAAAACAAACAAATTTAAAAGAATCACTGGAAAACACAAACAAAACAACCATCGCCAAAATATCAAAAAGAAATAGAATAATCTACGATTATAAACACTGAACTTTATTTCACTTTCGAACATAATACAAAAAAAAAAAAAAAAGGGTCAAATCACTAATTGTTGTGGTTTTGTGTTTTTCATCCATGGGGGGTGTTTTGTTGCCTTCTTGAGGGCATCTCCCGACACTGCAGCTCCAAACCGATCCTATTGTAGCTACCTGAAAAGAAAAGAAAAAATAAATAAATAAACAAAAGAAATAAAAAGCTTCTGGGATGAAAATTTTCATCGGAATCTGCTGCCGAACCATCCCTAATAACTTGGCGTCAGATTCTGACAGCAAAATACTAATCCTTATCGGCAAATTATCCATATCAATCTGAGAAACATGATGGTAATGAACCTGAAAAATAAAAGATAAACAAACAGAAAATAATTGCCTAAATGAAATACATAGGAAAAGACTTACCGGCGATCCGTGTTGACGATCCTAACTCTCCATCACTTCCTGCCCTGCTATGTCATCAATGTTTATATGTATAATATGATTGTTTTATTTTATTTTATTTATTAAGCTAATTAATTATCTATATTTTAATCATTATACACTCTAATTAAATATTTGAGATAAGAGAAAGAACAAAACAAAAATTAAATTGTTGACAATTGTTCAAATGTCAAACAAGTCAAGTGGAACCTAAAGGGGGTACTATTAGTCAAGCTGTGATGTGGAATGCAAATATTAAAGGGGTTAGTGCAATATAGGTAGTATTAGTCAAGCTGTGATGTGGAATGTAATTATTAAAGGGAGTTCGTGCAATATAGGTAGTTATTAGACATTTTATATTAGTTGATATTATTATTTTTAAATACAATTTTATTAGTAGCAATCGATATTCTAATCAAGTTCGGTATGTGCAATATTAGGATTAGAAGTAAGTTAAGTATACACACACATATAAGTATATCACGATCCACTGACAGGGGAAATCATGAGTAGTAAATTCAAGTTTGCAAATGTGTGTATATACCTAAATCAAGAAAATCCAAATGTAGGCCATAGGGCAATGACCGAGTATTATGTACATAATTTGAAAAGGCATTCTATTAAAGTGATCAGAGAAAACAGCTGTAAACACTTTGCTGGATAGAATAGAGAAAATTTTGTTCGGTACCTACACGGTTTTTTTTCTTTTTTGTTCAGTGAGCGAAAATCTTAGGATTGGATTTTGCAACTAAGCAAATATAAAACTTAAAATAAAGGTAACAAGAAGAAAAGAATTAAATTTTCACGAAAATAACATTTCAATTTTAAGTAGAATAATAAAGACGAAAAAAACACAAAAGCCAAGGAGACACTAGGCATAGGGTGGAAAGAATATACTCCTGAAGGAATCATCAGTGCCCCGTTCTTGTACATAGCAGAAGTATTAAAAATCATAAAAATATAAATATACAAAATTCCATGCTAAGATCTTTATTTTTATAGGTTCGAATACACGATCAAATAAGTGAAGCTATATATTAGCAAATGTGTACAATATATGGACATACATATTGGTATACTTACCTGACCACCTAGGCAACATAGCTTCCTAGGCTGATTCGAGCCTCTGCTCTAGTTTGGAGTCTTATTCAACGGGCTTAGCGAAGAGGGTTGAGCTCAGTAGTTAGTTCCGGAGTTGGGTAGAACTGGTCGCAAGCGAGGGAAAGGGCCATATCGACCTAAGGGTGCTCCAGGAAATATTTCACCTGGTGAAATAAAGGGTGCTGCATTTTTTTGTTGCGAAGTCCCTTCTGGACAGTGGTTTTTCTTTCATCATTTTCTTTTGGTCCCTTCTGGACAAAAAATCAATTTTTTTTATTCTTCTATCTACAAAAGTCCCTTCTGGACGGTTTTTTTTTATCCTTTTTTTAAGTCCCTTCTGGACTAAATAAAGATTTTTTTTTATTTTGATAGATTTTGTAAAGGAAAAAGAAAAGAAGGAAAAGAGTGAAAGTGAAGTGAGAAGAAAAAGAATCAAAAAGGGAAGCAAGAAAAGTGTTAAGAAAAATTGTGAAGTGAAGAGTGTATGCATGACTGGACTCTATAATAGATATATATATATATATTCAGATATACGCGTCGTGCATCTTGGCTATAAAGATTGAAGCCTTACTAGATACTTCCCGACAAGTGCTGCCGGCAGGACACCGAGGGACAGAAAAAGTAGTAAGTTTTATGAAAACTATATTGAATTGTTTAAAAACATAAAATACACTACTCAAGTGAATAGAGGAAGGAAGCACTACACTCCGGTGCTCCAGATTGAGCCTAATTTTTTTTTTTTTGTGTTTTATTAAATTTTTTTTTGCTTACCCTTTTATCTGTTGAGGAGGTAGGAAAGTCTTACACTCCAGTGCAACAGATTTAACCCATTATTTTTTTTATTTTTCTACGCAATATTAATGGTTTAAATAATAATAATTTTTTTTTTAACAAAAGAGAAGTAAGCGAACTCACTGAATTATTATCTTTTATTGAATCTTTTATCTTTTCTTCTTCTTGTTATTTAAGAACCGTAGATTTTGAGATTGGATTTAAAATAATTTGTGGAATAAAATTTAGATGATAGTGAAATCCGATCTTTTAATTCAGAATTTCTCTTGATAATTCAATTGTTCTAAGGATGGAGTGCTAGAAGTATAAAAGAGGTGTGTGAAGGCTCGGCTGGGCCGGCGATGAGGAGGGAGAAAATGAGATGCGGTTGGACAATAACTTGACACAGACTTTACTTCGTTACTAATTACATACTTACCTTGTACCAACTAAGTACTGACATTACTACACATACTTACCTTAGTTACTATACCTACTTAATACTTTACTTACAATACCTACCTTACAACCAAGTACTAATATACTTACCATGATGATACTTACTTTACTTACCTAAAATATGGATTATACATTCATGTGACAACTGTGACTACCACTTATTATTATACTTACATGACTTAATACTACCACGCTTACAAGAACAGGACCTGAGAACACAGACTTGAGATATTTTGACAAGACTATCTTAATAAGACTATCTTAACAGATTATAACTGAGACGATGAACTAGTTTGCGATCGGAGAACCAGATTAGGGGCTATCTCACGAATACTGGCCAACGAGATAGTATTGGTTGTGTAATTTAGATACAAGGGTGGGCAGGCCAACCGTTGCCAATGTCATCAGGCAAGGTCGTTGATGACTCGGCGAACCACTGTGTTGATGAGACAGTGGGGCTGATGGTGTCTTTTGGTAGACAAATTTAATTTTGTTGGTGAGATTAAATTTTAGCTATAGGTTTAGATCTAAGGAAATATAAAATCATGCCGATGTCAATGTGTACATATATACCATACATATGCATACATGATATATATTAAGATTTTATAGTTTTAGGGTTTAGAAAGTAAGTTTTAATTTTAATTTTTTTTTTGAAATTCAATTCCACTGAGAAGACACCAGAAGCTGCATCCTTTCTTCAATACAGTGGCATAGGTAACTATGCTTGTGCCAGTCCTTTTTTGCTCCTTTAGTATTCCTAGCCCTTAGTTTCCTTTCCTATCCCTCTCCTGATCCATATCCTTTATTAGAGGCATGATTTTTTTTTTGTTTGCTCAAGGGGCGGAACTCGGAAAAAGGCAAGAACCACTCCACAATCCGTCGAGCTTAGCCGAGCTAGTGCAAGCATGCCAACGCCTTTTCCGACTCCCGAAGATGAACCTCTGTGGTACCTTGACACGCAACAATGGCGCCCAACGATCGAACGGCTTAAGGGTTGATTGGGACTTCAAGGAGATGATTTTTATTTTAAGGTCATCCCCTTGGACTCACAACAATCTCCATTTTCAATTTTTTCATTTTTTTAAAAAAATCCTTTCCCATCCTTCAAGCACAAGCTTAGGGACCGTAAAAGCTCCTTACCTGACGATAGATAGAGTTTAGCTGTCTAATCTGACAGGTCAAGAACCAGTAGATTCAATGAGGTAGAATAAAGTCTGTCGTATGGAGGGAGCGGAGTAGACCGAAAAGCAGAACACTCACTGTTAGCCTTACAGTCAGGCATGGCTAGACGTAATAAGTGGCGTGGGTGAGAAGTTTTGAAAGTCTACTCGAGTGGAGAGTTGTCTCTGTTTCCTAGCCATCCACTTTTCAGGTTTAGCACCAGAAAACTCGAAGTGGCAGGAAAACTTGTGATAGCTCGATACTCTCGTCGGGTCACAAAGACACCGGTTGCAGCTAGACAGACTTTGGACAGGAACTTACGTATACTTAACCCAACTAAGACATTACGAAACAAGACTACTTAAGACGAAGACATTACGAAACAAGACTACTTAAGACCTACATCAATAATCTTTCTTTTCTCCTCATTCGTTTTGGATAACTTGGTCGTAACTCCACACACCTCAACATGAAAATTGAAAAACAAATAACAGAACAAATCGTCATTAGAAAACTTTGATTTTTTTTAATGTACCTTTTTTTAACTTTTTTATTTAGAATTTTTTTTTACTTATATTTTTGCTTTTTCCATTTTTTTTACTAGATTTATTTTTGAATTCCTATTTTTTTTGTTTTTTTGAAATTACATTTTCTTTTTTTTCATACTTTTTAGCTTTTTTTCCTTTTCATTTTTTTTTTGTTTTTATTTACATTTTTTAATTTTTTAATTAGTTTTTTTACTTAAAATATCCTTTTTTTACTTTTTTTACTCTAATTTTGTTTGATTCTTGGATTTTTTTTTGCCCTGAACTTTTTTTTTGATTTTTTTTTGAAATTTTGTTTTGAAATTTAATTTTGAAAAAAAAAAAAACAAAAGGATATGAATAATCATCCTACAGGTGCTACCAAGAAGAGCACGGTAGCGAGGGGTAGAGGTAGGCGAAGACTCACTCGGCTTGCCACCAGAACCGAATTAAGCCCAACTCCTTCTGATACAGAGCTTAGCCAGAATGTGTCAAGAAACCCGTTTGAAGACCTTTTAGGAGAAGACCTCAATGGGGTAGCAAGTGGGTTACAGGAAAACGTACCCGGGATAGGGAGTTCCATAGGGAGAAGAGAATTAGGGGCCCAGGGACTTACTCCAATCGGGGAGAACACAGAAGAAACAAGAGACTCCATGCACAGACTAGCACAAGCACTGCAACAAGAACGCTTTCTTCTAGAACAAGCTGACTTAGGAAGACAAAGCACTGAAAAAGACAAAAGCGAGTACGAAATAACGATGGGGGGAGAACACCTAAAAAAGGTTATCGACTGTGCCATTTCACGGTCGGTAAACGAGGCCCATTACAAGACAATGGCAATTCTGACTGAACAATCAAAAAATATGACGAAGATGCATTCAATGGTAGAACTAGTGACGGGAAACATGTCAACAATGAGCAAACGCTTACGGGTAGTAGAAAAATCTGCTCTCTCCTTATACGCTAGGCAAGAGCGGAGACGGGACGCTTCTTACAGATCCCGACGTAAGTCAATCCAGACCTGTTCCTCCAATAGGTGTTCAACCGAACTACCAAATGAATAGGACATGTAGTGAACATGGGAAGTGTGTCGATATCAATAAATGGGGGATCAAGTTCGACGGGACAGTGAAAAACATGACAGTAGAAAGTTTTATTTTTAGGATTGAAACTCTGCAGAAAAAGAACGGGGTCACAAATGAACAAGTTTTTGCCAATTTTCATCACTTAGTGACCGGAACAGCAGAAACCTGGTATTGGCAATTCCTTGAGGAAAACCAAGGTGATGAATATTTGAATTTCTATGATCTGAAATCTTAATTATTAAGACAATTTAGAAACAGCAAGAGAGACCACGAGATTCATAGGGAAATAATGGACAGGCGACAGCAACCAAATGAGTCTTTCGATGAATTTTACAAAGACATAAGGGGTCTGACGTTACAGATGAGAAATCGACCAAGTGAAACAGATTTAGTCTCTATGGTAAGACAGAATCTTAGGGATAAGGAAGCGACACTGATCTTCGGATGTCCTATTAAGGATATCAGAGATCTAAGAGAACAATGTCAACTAGCGGAAAAACACTTGTCCACAAGAGATGTTAGAGCGAGGAAACAGATAAGTGAGATAGACGACCACAATATAGCACGGACTAGACATTACTTAACGGACTCAGAGGATGAACAAGAAACACATATTTCAGCCGTACAATACAATCGCACGGACAGACCAATGACTACTTCAAAAATAGACAAACGACACCCAACTCATAAAAACAACGAACGAGACAGAAAAACCGACCTAACTAAAGACAAAGACCTACCTACAGCAAATTGTCCGTAAACTTTCCATGCACTCACTTGTTTTAGTTGCGGACAGGGCAACCTTTCGTTTAAGTGTGCCTCGTGTCGGGAGTGCGCCCGGGTTTGCTCCAACGACGAACGTTCCATCCCCGAACAAATCAAACCCGGAGAAATAAGAATATTAAGACGTGAAACAAAACTAGGAAATAACCAACCTGAAACACCAGTGCAATACAAAAGTCTTCATGAACGTATGTTAGCATACGAAAAAGCAAGAAAAAGAATCTTCAGTGCAGAAATTACACGAAGTCAAAAGTAGGAATTTCAGAAAAATATCTAGGCTTAGGGAAAAGTGTGCAATGTTCAGAAGAACAAAAAACACGATTGACGACAATAGACCTTACGCCAAAGTAGCCGTGGATGGTGAGGAGATGGTGGGTCTATTGGATAGTGGTGCATCCGTGAGTTGCATAGGGAAAGGGGCAATAGATTTTATACAAAAACATGGCATAAAAATGACAAAAATGACAGTAGACATAAAGACAGCAGACGGGAAGAACCAACACATACACGGACGATTTAAGACCAAAGTCTCATGGGGCGGCATCACCCAAGAGATGGAGTTGTATGTCGTTCCCAGTTTGACACAACAGCTCTATCTGGTGGTAGATTTCTGGAGGACATTCAAGGTCGCTCCGAACGTCATCAGCGCTTTAGACATTCCATCGCCGACGGGAGAGCAAGAGTCTAATCCTATGCGTCAGCTTACTGCAGCACAAACTGAGGAACTGGAGCGCGTAAAGCTTACATTTCCTTCCTTTGCGACGATGGTATTGTGTAAGACTCATGTTGAGGAGCATGTGATAGAGATGGAAGACGACACCATACCCATCAAACAACGACATTATCCAATCTCACCTGTCGTGCAGAAGTTGATGTACGCTGAGCTAGATCGCATGCTGGAACTAGGTTTGATCGAGGAGAGCAACAGCGCTTACAGTTCTCCAGTTGTGTTGGTCCGTAAGCCAGGCAAAAACAGACCTTGCTTAGACTCGAGGAAGGTTAACGCGGCCACGAAAGAATTTGCTTACCCTCTGCCGCATATTGAAGGAATCTTAAGTCGGCTCCACAACACGCACTACATATCGAGCATCGATTTGAAGGACGCCTTTTGGCAGATTCCTCTGGAGCTCTGGACGACCATTGTATCAGTTCACGGTTATGCCGTTTGGGTTGTGCAATGCCGCCCAGAGAATGTGTAAGCTGATGGACAGGGTCATTCCCGCTCGTTTGAGAGAGAATGTCTTTGTCTATCTCGATGACCTTTTGATTTGCTCTCCAGATTTTGAAACCCACATGGGCGTTCTCAAAGAGGTGGCGAGATGTTTGCGTGAGGCGGGGTTGACAATAAATGTGGAGAAAACCAAATTCTGTTACAAAGAGATAAAGTACTTAGGCTATTTCGTCGGAAGGAGTTTCCTGTGCCAAAAACCCCTAAACAACTTCGTCGTTTCCTAGGGATGACGGGTTGGTATAGACATTTTATACCAAATTTTGCGTCTATATCAGCCCCAATGACAGATTGCCTGAAGAAGGGAAAGGACTTTGCTATGACGAACGAAGCCTTGACAGCATTTGAGGACTTGAAAATGACCCTAGTGACAGCTCCAATACTGACCAACCCAGACTTCACACGACATTTCTACATACAATGCGACGCTTCAACTTCTGGCGTAGGGAGCGTTCTCTTCCAAATGGATGATGAGAAAAACGAACGACCCATAGCATTCATGTCCCAGAAGCTTAATCCTGCACAACGGAATTATAGCGTAACGGAACTTGAATGCTATGCGGCTGTTTTGTCCGTCAAGAAATTCCGAGCTTATATTGAAGGATTGCCTTTCACTATAGTAACTGACCACGCAAGCCTTAAGTGGCTGATGACACAGACGGACTTGAGTGGACGGCTAGCTCGGTGGAGGGGACCCTCAATGTAGTCCCGGACACTCTATCAAGAGTTCATATGGATGAGATTGTGACCGAAATGCCAGAAGTTGACTTCAACTCCCCATATTTTGCATCAGAAGAATATGTTGAATTAAAGAAGACAATCAACGAGCACCAGAACAGATTACCGGACATTTGTGTATCGGACGGTTTCGTATACAAACGGACCGACAGACGAACTGGAGACCCCATTCAAGAGGACAGAGCCTGGAAACTCTGGGTACCGAGGGAGTTGTGTAGGGGCCTTTTGGCATCAGCACATGATTCCTTCACTGCCGGTCATGGTGGGATACACAAAACTTTGGCCAAACTTCGGCAAAGGTATTTCTGGCCAAATATGACCACCGACGTAAAAGATTATATATCTACCTGTGATGTTTGTAAGTGCAATAAACCTATTAATTCAATCTCAAGGCCACCCATGGGACAACAGACGATTACCGAAAGACCTTTTCAACGTTTATACATAGACTTCCTAGGACCATACCCACGAACGAAGACCGGAAACACACATATCTTCATTGCACTAGACCATTTTAGCAAATACGTTTTTCTTAAACCCTTAAAACGAGCAACAGCAGCTGAGGTAGTTAAATATCTCGAAGAAGGAGTGTTTCACATGTTTGGTGTACCCGAATACATCCATTCTGACAGTGGAAAACAATTCGTTTCAGAATTGTTTTCCAGCTTTCTAAAAAAGTACGGTGTTAGACATGTCCGTACGGCCTTTTATTCGCCTCAGGCTTATGCTTCTGAGCGAGTTAATCGGTCGGTATTAGCAAAGATTCGGTCCTACATCGGTAGTGACCAACGTAATTGGGACCTGCATGTGAGCACTACCGCCTTCTCTTTACGCAGTGTAGTTCACGACGCTATAAAGTTCGAGCCATATTATGCCGTTTTCGGATCTCAAATGGTCCAAAACGGTGAGACATATGAGCTGCTCCGCATACTTGATTTAGTCAAGGAGAATAATTTCGAAATTTTAGACAAACGTGATAAACAAACAATTTTAAGAAAGCAGATATTTGAAAACCTCAACTTAGCTCACCAAAGATCGACGAAAATATATAACACAAGAAGTAAAGACGTATCGTATAAAGTAGGACAAGTCGTATATAGAAAAAATTTCAAGCAGAGTAATAAGATAGACAAGTACAACGCATAATTAGGTCCAAAATACCTTAAATCAATTGTTTTAAGGACAGTAGGTAATTTCCTTTATGAGTTAGGGAACTTGAGAGGCGAAAGATATACATACTTAAGGACGCACTCAGCTGCTGTTGTTCTCAATAACAATCTGTGATATATATGTGTGTGGTACTTTATTATTTATATATTATTTATAGTTTATTTATTTATATAGTTATTTATTTATGTAGTTTATTTATTTATTTATATAGTCGATTTATTTATTTACAGAGTTTTATTTATTCATATAGTTTTATTTATATTTATTTATTCATACTTTATTTACATATTTATAGAGAATCTTATATATTTACTTTACTATTCTGTGATATTAGCGTAAGTGAATGTTATAAACCATTTGTTTATTTATATTTATTAACTCTTTTGTCTGTGATATATTTTTTCTTTCTAAATTTTGTGTCAAAATATTTGTACCTGACTGTAACTTGAGTCTAAACGATATCAGACGTTAAGAGCTTAAAACTGACTTCAATAATGCAAATACCTACCTATGTATAAGTATATACAAGCCAGTAAATATTGAGTCGTATGAGCAATAATTTGGTACTTATCTCAAAGAATTCAAAAGATATTACATCATACTATGTCTTTTAAAGCACCAGCAATCACAATTCAAACACAAAAATCAACCCTAAAATATCGCAGATAGAATAAAGTAAATAACCCCTAGGTTTATGCCCGGACATAAAATTCAAAAGCTGACTCAGGGCATGGGACGTGCCACACGTTGAGAACGGCTATTATAATTGTTGACCTAAACACATTTATTCGACGATCGATAGACGTTGATTTTTTTTTACGAGCCCATTTTTCTCACGACCACTCGCAAAATGTTTCGAGCCTGTTACGTGCCCGATCGCCTAGAATTTAGCTAAAGCACACAACCGGGTGGGCACCTTTAGAGTAAACAAACAAACAAAAACAAAAAAAAAGAACAGCATTCGCCAATCGAATTTGTATTGAATAAAAACAAACAAATTTAAAAGAATCACTGGAAAACACAAACAAAACAACCATCGCCAAAATATCAAAAAGAAATAGAATAATCTACGATTATAAACACTGAACTTTATTTCACTTTCTTTCACGGAGTTGGGTAGAACTGGTCGCAAGCGAGGGACAGGACCATATCGACCTAAGGGTGCTCCAGGAAATATTTCACCTGGTGAAATAAAGGGTGCTGAATTTTTTTGTTGCGAAGTCCCTTCTGGAGAGTGGTTTTTCTTTCATCATTTTCTTTTGGTCCCTTCTGGACAAAAAAATCAATTTTTTTTATTCTTCTATCTAGAAAAGTCCCTTCTGGACGGTTTTTTTTTATCCATTTTTTAAGTCCCTTCTGGACTAAATAAAGATTTTTTTTTTGATTTTGATAGATTTTGTAAAGGAAAAAGAAAAGAAGGAAAAGAGTGAAAGTGAAGTGAGAAGAAAAAGAATCAAAAAGGGAAGCAAGAAAAGTGTTAAGAAAAATTGTGAAGTGAAGAGTGTATGCATGACTGGACTCTATAATAGATATATATATATATATTCAGATATACGCGTCGTGCATCTTGGCTATAAAGATTGAAGCCTTACTAGATACTTCCTGACAAGTGCTGCCGGTAGGACACCGAGGGACAGAAAAAGTAGTAAGTTTTATGAAAACTATATTGAATTGTTTAAATACATATATCTATAAAATACACTACTCAAGTGAATAGAGGAAGGAAGCGCTACACTCCGGTGCTCCAGATTGAGCCTAATTTTTTTTAGTGTTTTATTAAATTTTTTTTTGCTTACCCTTTTATCTGTTGAGGAGGTAGGAAAGTCTTACACTCCAGTGCAACAGATTTAACCCATTATTTTTTTATTTTTCTACGCAATATTAATGGTTTAAATAATAATAATTTTTTTTTTAACAAAAGAGAAGTAAGCGAACTCACTGAATATTATCTTTTATTGAATCTTTTATCTTTTCTTCTTCTTGTTATTTAAGAACCGTAGATTTTGAGATTGGATTTAAAATAATTTGTGGAATAAAATTTAGATGATAGTGAAATCCGATCTTTTAATTCAGAATTTCTATTGATAATTGAATTGTTCTAAGGATGGAGTGCTAGAAGTATAAAAGAGGTGTGTGAAGGCTCGGCTGGGCCGGCGATGAGGAGGGAGAAAATGAGATGCGGTTGGACAATGACTTGACACAGACTTTACTTCGTTACTAATTACATACTTACCTTGTACCAACTAAGTACTGACATTACTACACATACTTACCTTAGTTACTATACCTACTTAATACTTTACTTACAATACCTACCTTACAACCAAGTACTAATATACTTACCATGATGATACTTACTTTACTTACCTAAAATATGGATTATACATTCATGTGACAACTGTGACTACCACTTATTATTATACTTACATGACTTAATACTACCACGCTTACAAGAACAGGACCTGAGAACACAGACTTGAGATATTTTGACAAGACTATCTTAATAAGACTATCTTAACAGATTATAACTGAGACGATGAACTAGTTTGCGATCGGAGAACCAGATTAGGGGCTATCTCACGAATACTGGCCAACGAGATAGTATTGGTTGTGTCATTTAGATACAAGGGTGGGCAGGCCAACCGTTGCCAATGTCATCAGGCAAGGTCGTTGATGACTCGGCGAACCACTGTGTTGATGAGACAGTGGGGCTGATGGTGTCTTTTGGTAGACAAATTTAATTTTGTTGGTGAGATTAAATTTTAGCTATAGGTTTAGATTTAAGGAAATATATAATCATGCCGATGTCAATGTGTACATATATACCATACATATGCATACATGATATATATTAAGATTTTATAGTTTTAGGGTTTAGAAAGTAAGTTTTAATTTTAATTTTTTTTTGAAATTCAATTCCACTGAGAAGACACCAGAAGCTGCATCCTTTCCTCAATACAGTGGCATAGGTAACTATCAGTGGCGTGGCGTCCATATAATACGATTCCTACCGTCTTCCCTTTTAAAAACCCACCAAAAATAAGCACTATCTGCCAAATAGATATATGAAAAATGAAACCCGTCCCTTATTTTAATTATAAAATAAAATCTACACACTCACACATAAGCTATCGAATAAGTTTAATATTTTCATTCTACCTCTCGTCTGTATCTTCATACTTCATTCAAGAATCAAGATTCAACCACATTCCACAATCCACAAATCACAAACAACAAACCAACGAAGAGTCACAAAAATACTCTTAGTAAAATGTTTTCAACTACCGCTGCTCTCTATAATAGAATAAAAAATATTTTTCCGTCTTATTTACTTGTTTTATATCCCTTTCTTCTACAAGCATTGCGGTTCCGATCCTCTTTGTTCAACACCCGCTTTTATATTCAAAGAAAAAGACGCTACATTTCGTCTTATAAACCAAATCTCACGCTGAATACTTGGGATTATTTCATTTCATTCTCACTTTTGCTATTAGCATTGCGTTTCAATAGGAAAATATCAACATGTTGCAGGAATGCATGTGCTACGTTTGACTCGTTTTTTTTTGCAACATTGTGTCTAATAACACGGTGTTCTTTGACTTATTTCTTTTTTCTTATGACATAATATCTGAATTTGTTATGTGGGTTGATTCTTGATTTTGAATTTGATGTTGATATTGATATGCGTGTTGATGTAAGAAGTTGAGTTTTCATTTTTCTCTCTTGCGATAGTTAATGCTTCGATGTTTATACTTTTGTCTTATGAAATAAAATATGGTAGAATATTATGGCAATTTGTCAGCAGAGTAAATTCAGCATATCGCTTAAGAGAAGTTCATGTCAAATAAAATACCTACACTTGTTTTTTTTTAGCAGGAATTCAAATTTTAATTTAGAATCAGTTGGAATTTATTGACAGACTGCGTTGCACAAGTGCAATAACTTGAAAAAATCTAGTGTTTTGTAAAGCCAATTTGATAAAATCTTAAATTAAAATAGTGAAAAGTTAGATGTTAGATGTTAGATGTGTAATTTTTTGGTTTCTTTTATTACCAACTTACTGATAAAAACATTTTAGCTTCTTAATTTTAGTGCAGTTTTAGATTTTTTTTTGGAAATGTCCTTGATTAGTGTAGATTGCTGTTTAACTGATTTCCTCCTGGAGGATTCAAATAGTTTTAGTAAGCTATCTTTTCTTGATAAAAAAAAAAGTTATAGACGTAGGGCGCTCTATGCCTTTTATAAATATTAATTACCAAAGGAAGGATGGTTTTGTGACACATTTTAATGTTTCCTTATACCAAAAATATAAGTGGCTAACTGGGAGTTGCAAGCTTAATAAAATGTTTTGTTTTCCTTGTCTTCTTTTTTCAAACTCCGCCAGTGTTTGGAGCCGAACGGGTTTCACTGATATAAATAATTTAGTTAATTCTTCGAAAAAACATATTAAGACAGAAAAACATATTCGTTGTTGTTTATCCCTACACGAATTCGGCACGAATCGCATTGAAACTTCTTTAGGAAATTCTTTCGTTGTTAATAATAAAAAAGTAGATACAAATCGGAAACTAATGGAACGTTTTATTGACACGGTCATTTTATTAGGAAGACAGGAGTTAGCATTTCGCGGTCATGATGAAAGGTCTAGTTCAGATAATCGTGGCAATTATGTCGAAGCGGTTTATTTTTTATCTAAATATGACACTTTAATGGAATCCCATTTAGAGCAGTTTTCAAGTACAGACAATCCAATTTTTTCAGGTTTATCCAACGATATTCAAAACGATTTGATACATAGTATCGCGGCGGTTATTAAATCCGAAATTAAAACGGAAATCAAGGATGCTCGGTTCGTGTCGATTATGATCGACGAAACACCAGATTTGAGTCATAGGGAACAACTGAGTACCACGGCGACGCCAGCGGGCGAAGTGTCGATTTTGAATATAAAAAAAATGCTATCCGATGCATTTCTAATTGCACATTTCATTTATGCAATTAAAAAAAATTGCACACCCCCTCTTTTTTTTAAAAAAATATAAACAATTTTCACTTTGTATGCAATTTTAAAATGGCCATATCTCGATAGCCATGTCGAATTTCGAAATGCACAGGGGCTTAAAAAATTGCACATTTGGAGTTTTAATTTGCACACCAAAAATTTTTATTTGCACACCTCTCATTAATTAATAAATCAATATTTAAAATTTTGGTAGAGAAGTATTAATAATTAAAATCACTACTATACCAAATAAAACACTTGAAGTAAGTGCCACGGATAGCATGTTGGTAGAGTCGCTGCCTGGTCAGTCGATCTCGATCTGTGGAAGTGTGCACACGTTTTCGGCTTTCACAGAGTATACAACTAATATCGTGAGTGTCAAGTACAAGATTAGCCAAGCTTTATTCAATAGTGCCAATAGCACAAGGGTAGTGGCGACGGACCGCAGTGTGGAAGGTCGCAAGTTCGAGCCCCGGCCGGGCATCAAAATTATTGAAGCTTTTTTTCATAATCGCGAAGTAGAAAATTTTATTGATTGGGAGAATCGTCTCATGGAAGACGAAAACAATGCGGGCGCATCGAAAGTTGTCCCAGCAACAACAACCAAGACGGCAACGGCAACGGCATCGTCATTATCAGCCGACACATCGAATGTTGGCATAACAACAAAAACGCAGCCGCCAACGGCACCAACAGCGGCAACATCAAATGTTGCCTTAGCAACAACGGCAGAACCGGCAACGGCACCAGAAGCCGGCGGTAACAAGAAGAGGAGGAAGAGGATCCTATGTGTTCCGAGCCTCGTCAAGCGTAGATCTACCAACACTTCAGCTAAGCTGCCAGCTGGAGTAAAGGAGACAGGGTGCACAGGCAAACCAGCAGCGGCAGCACAAAGCCAACAACAACTAAACACCTCGCCATCCGACGAGGAAATAGGTTATATGTCCGAAGGGGGAGAGGGGCTATATAACGGGCGACAGTAACGTATTCGTCGACCTCACATCTCCAGAGGCGTCTTCAGAAGACGAACCCGAGCAGCCACCCAATGTTATTGATGAAGAGGGTATCAGGGCCAAAATTGGTGAAATTGAGGGGGAGATGGAACGCCTCAAAAACCAACTGGCGCCACTGGTACTGGCTCTTAGAAAAAAGCAAGAAGCTCGTCGAGAAAAAGAAAATCAGGAGCGCGAGCTAAAATATGCAACACAGGCGCAACAAAGAACACAACAGCCAATCGCAAATGATGAGCTGCAAAAGTCAGCGAAGCAGCCAAGGCAAAAGCCACCAACGCAGCAGCAACAACAACAACAACCAAAGCAGCAACGACAACAGCTGCAATCACAACAGCCACAGCAGCAGACAACTAAAAAACAGCAACAGCAAGGAACTCAACAACAAAAAAATCAGCAACAGCAGCAGCAGCAGAACCAGCAACAACAACAGCAGCAGCAGAGACAACAGGAGCGCATTGAACACCAGCAGCAGCCACAGCCGCCAAAAAGCAAAAAAGAAAAGGTGCCACCCATCAATACATACAAGATGGAGTTACAGGATACCATTGACCTATGTAAGTCGGCCATAGGCCACGATTTTACAGTTAAGGGACTAAATAAAGATAGACATGCTATCCAGTGCTTCACATTGGAACAGCATAAAAAAATTAAAGACTTGCTTAAACAAACCACAACTGAGTTCTTTAGCTTTACGCCTAAAATAGAAAAGTTTCAAACGGTCCTGCTGAAGGGCATAGATTCCTGCACGGAACCACAGGTGCTCTTAAATGAGCTCCGCCAAAAAGCGAGCGACGATCTAGAGTTTATCGGGGTCAAGCCGTTCGCTACAGTTAGAGCCAGACGGGAGAAGCGGAATCTGCCGTTCTTCCTAGTACAGCTCTCGCCCAACAGCAAACTGGATAGTTTGAGGAGTATCTCCGTCCTCAACTACCAGGTTGTAACTTGGGATAAATAAAAGAGGCGTGGCGACATGCTTCAATGCATGCGCTGCCAAAGGTTCGGCCATGCTGCAGCGAACTGCGAAATGCAATCACGCTGCGTCAAGTGTGGTGAGAACCACAAGGTAGCAGAGTGTAAGCTCGGCCAGGAACGGGTCGAAGATAGGACCCAGCTTAAATGCGCACTTTGCCGAGGCGACGGGCACCCCGCAAATTATCGGGGATGTCCGAAGTTTCAGAAACTGAAGCACAAAAAAGTTAGGCAGACAGAAGAAGATAGACGCCCACCAACGCGTCCTCCTACAATAACGCCCGTAAACCCCCAAATCTCTTACGCCCAAATGGCGTCAGGAAGGGGAAGCACGGTACAACCTGCGCCAAAGGTGGCCCAACAGGCCCTCGTGCCTAAGGCGCCGGACGCACAGCATTTTGCTGGCCATTCAGGGCCAGTTAACAGGTCTTCATAATCAGATAAGTGAGCAGGCGACTAGGGTGGACTATCTCTACTCTGTTTTGCCGAGCTTAACGCAACTTAGAGGTTAAAGGCGCGCTGCCGGAGAGGCCCTTTAAGATCCTTGCTGTGAATGTAAATTTACTGATTAGGACCGAACGTAGAGCCAATCTTTTCCAATTGTTGAAAGACCAAAGTCCAGATGTGTTTATGGCTAGCGAAACTAAGCTAAACCAGAAACATAAATTGACTAATAACAACTATAATATCGTAAGAAGAGATCGGCCCAACTCCACTCAAGGGGGTGGTGTCGCAATCTTCATACGAAAGGGCATTGATCATAAGGTAATATATAATAGCGATGTGCGAAGATTTCGGTTGCTTGAGGCATGCATCATATGCATTCCTCTCCAACAGGGGAAGCGAATGTATGTGATCTCGGCTTACGCACCGGAATCACCTCTGCCAACTAATTTTATAACAGAGCTCGAAAAACTTTTCGAATGTCTTCGATTGAACTCGGAAGATAACTACTATCTGATGGCCGGTGATTTGAATGCCAAACACACAGATTGGGGAAATCAAATACAAAATCCTAGAGGTAGTCATCTGTATAATTGGATGAGTCAATTCAGCGTTGAGTATGGGGTTGACCTGCTGGCTACAGATAGGCCATCGTTTCCAAGAAGCGGTGCCTTTCTGGATCTATTGCTGATAGACTCAAGACTGACAATTACTGACACTGTGGGTCAACAACGAAGGAACTGTTTACGGACCATCGAGTACGACAGCGATCACTGCGGACTCGGTGCCGTAATACAGCTGCCGAACGAGCTTGTGGAGCTGGAGGAGTATGTACCGGTGCATACTTACAATTACAGTAAGATGCGCTGGCCACGCTTCACCAACGCCATAGCAAGCGAAATTCATTCGCATAATATATCCCCACCAAACGACAGGAACCTTACAAATACTGAAATCGACCACTACTTAGAACAAATGGACGAGACAATCCAACGAACAATGGAGAAAACAATACCGAAATACAAAGAACGTGACGCAACTGACATGTACCGTAACGCGACCATTGACGCACTACACAGACAAAAAAGTGGACTTTTGACAAGACTTAAACGCTTGTACCGACGGTTTACTGACCCACATGATCTGGAGATTAGGACACTGAAGTCGTCTATCAAAAACATCAACCAATTGATCAAGGAGAACTATCGGTTGTCCATTAATTTGTATTGGGACAACATAATTCGGGCCGTTTATTCTAGCGACCTGAGTATGTTTCCGCAAATTAATAAGATATTTAGGAAAAACGATCAAAACGAACTTCCGTGTCTTAAGCTCCAGAGGACGACAGAGACGTACTTCTGACAGCAGGAATAGATCCAGAGGAAGCCGTCTTGGACGATGACTTCTTTATCATCGAAGATCCTCGTGAGAAAGTGGAGGCTGTGGGGGCTGCTTTCCAGCAAGTGTACAAGGTTAATGCAAGCATTCGCCCGAACCATGACCTGGAAAACAGGGCCCTGCTTCACCACTTCTACCTTCGTAATGATATTACGCAATGGCGATCGGAGAATCCCGGTTTTACTGGGTTCAATGAAGAGCACTTGGCAAACGCCATCATCGCCGAGCGAAACGGGCATAGTTCCCTGTTAATTTCGAAGGTCGAGCTCCAACTCATCTTCGACTCACTAAAGAAAAAGAAGTCAGCAGGAGTCGATGGTATATCCAACGTTGTACTACGACATCTACCTCGGGAAGCAGTAGACATTTATACCACACTGTTTAACAACGCTCTGAATAATGCATATTATCCAGTGCGGTGGAAGACAGCCGTGGTACATCCTCTCCCGAAAAAGGGAAAGGACAACTCCAATCCGGCGAATCTCCGGTCGATAAGTCTTCTTCCGAGTATCAGCAAGGTATTCGAAAAAGTTATCAATAGAGCTCTGTTTAAGTGGGCAGAGGACAACAATATCATACCGGAAAATCAGTTCGGATTTAAGGCGAGACATGACACCATTCATGCCGCGTCTAAACTCGTTTCTGATATCCAATGGAACAAATCCAAAAAGCAGTGTACGGGTGCCTGTCTGGTTGATTTGGAGAAGGCTTTCGACACCGTATGGCTAGAAGGTCTTTATCTGAAGCTGACCAGGCTTGGCATAAGTAAACCGCTATTATAACGTTTTAGCCGAGTGGTAAGCAGCTCCAGCTAAAAAATCAAATTTAAGAAAACGTCAAAAAAATCTCCAACAACTTGTTTCCTCGTGTGAAAGGGGGACTTTGCGTCAATGTGTCCTAATATTTGCTCAGGATGAAAAAAGTAAATGCGTTGAAGGTAAAAACAATATCAACGTTGGTGTCAACGCAGCCGTAACCGCATGGACAGTATTCTGCCTTGACGATCACACGACAAGACAACTTTGGGACTGAATTTGACGTCATCTTGACATCAGAGAGTCAACGCATTGACCATTTTCGTTGACCGCCTAATCGTAGCTTTATAAAAACCTCAGAATTTAGCGCTTGGCTTAATTTTAGCTTGGCTAAATTTTGGAGAGAATTTTGTATGAAAACGAAAATTTAGCGCGAACTGCGTACTAGGCTTTACTTCACAGTATTCACACCTCGATTATCTGGATCTATAATAGATCTATATAGATTTGTTACAGTTGAACGGATCCACGCATAACGCTATCAACTTTATAGTAAAGATAGGAGTCCTCAGAACTCAGACCAATTTCAAGCCTCGTCCCGTTTTCTCATCGCATTGTGAAACGGGCTTCATAGATTAGGATAAACGATGCTCTCTATTCTAGGACAATCGTTCCCTGGAAGTTATCGTGTACCTTTCACATCTCGCTGCAAAACATTGCACTGTGCATCAGTTTGGACGAAAGTATGCCAATTGCTCGAATGCATAAAATTACCAAAAGGTTCATTGCTATAAAAACAATATTAAGAAATGAAAAAACCGTACTTATCTTTTATAAAAAGTTTTAAATTGTTTACATCATTTTTTTTGTTTTGCTTTCGTTTGCCGTACGGCGTACGATACAATTTGGGTATTTGTCAAATTTGACATTGTGCGAGTTCAACGCACATCTGAAGTCATCTGAATTTTCAGAACTTCTTATGACAGCTGGCCAATCAGGAGCTTCAACAATTCAGAATTCTGAATATTCAGATGTGCTTTGAACTCGGCCAATACCACGGACACCATTTGGAAAACAAAAGTGCCATCTATCAATCAGAGTAAAACTAATCTTTGTAAGAAAGTTCTAAGGGTGTGTGTGCAAAATGGATTTTCAAATCGAAATTCAAAAGCAAAGTTGGAAATTGTGTTGTTTTTGTAATAAATGTATTTCGGATGCAAATCTAATTCGTATCAGATCTTTAAAAAAATAAAATATGGCTATTTTAAAAATCTACAACATGAATTAGCTCGCAGCGCTTATTTGTTAAACCAGAATTGTGCAAATTAAAATTTTTGGTGTGCAAATTCAATTTTAGTATTATACATTTTTAGAAATTTAGAACATTCCAAAATTCAATTCGGTTAGTGAAATATTTCTATTTTAGTCAGGTGCGGAAAGTGCTTTTTTGTAGTTTTTTAGCAAATTTTTAATCTTTGATTTATAAACCAACCGGAGGTGTGCAAATTAAAACTTTTGGTGTGCAAATTCAATTTTAGTATTATACATTTTTAGAAATTTAGAACAGTCCAAAATTCAATTCGGTTAGTGAAATATTTCCATTTTAGTCAGGTATGGAAAGCGCATTTTTGTAGTTTTTTAGCAAATGTTTAATATTTGATTTATAAACTAACCGGAGGTGTGCAAATTAAAACTTTTGGTGTGCAAATTCAATTTTAGTATTATACATTTTTAAAAATTTAGAACAGTCCAAAATTCAATTCGGTTAGTGAAATATTTCCAATTTAGTCAGGTATGGAAAGCGCATTTTTGTAGTTTTTTAGCAAATGTTTAATCTTTGATTTATAAACTAACCGGAGACTTGCAAATTAAAATTTTTGGTGTGCAAATTCAATTTTAGTATTATACATTTTTAGAAATTTAGAACAGTCCAAAATTCAATTCGGTTAGTGAAATATTTCCATTTTAGTCAGGTATGGAAAGCGCATTTTTGTAGTTTTTTAGCAAATGTTTAATCTTTGATTTATAAACTAACCGGAGACTTGCAAATCAAAATTTTTGGTGTGCAAATTCAATTTTAGTATTATACATTTTTAGAAATTTAGAACAGTCCAAAATTCAATTCGGTTAGTGAAATATTACCATTTTAGTGAGGCATCGGAAATACGTTTTTTGTTTGTTGTTTTAAGTAGTTCAGTTAATTTAGGTTAGCGAAATGTTTAGTTTAAAGTACTTCAACTTGATATTTTTATTTAAAAACAACATAAAATAAACTTATTATAATAAAAAAAAAAAAAATTATGATCGCGTTGAGGGTCGAACTCGCTACCACTCATGTACCAGGCAGCGACTCTACCAACATGCTATCCGTGGCATTTACTTCAAGTGTTTTATTTGGTATAGTAGTGATTTTAATTATTAATACTTCTCTACCAAAATTTTAAATATTGATTTATTAATTAATGAGAGGTGTGCAAATAAAAATTTTTGGTGTGCAAATTAAAACTCCAAATGTGCAATTTTTTAAGCCCCTGTGCATTTCGAAATTCGACATGGCTATCGAGATATGGCCATTTTAAAATTGCATACAAAGTGAAAATTGTTTATATTTTTTTAAAAAAAAGATGGGGTGTGCAATTTTTTTTAATTGCATAAATGAAATGTGCAATTAGAAATGCATCGGATAGCATTTTTTTTATATTCAAAATCGACACTTCGCCCGCTGGCGTCGCCGTGGTCAACTGAGTGCCGTATTTCGGTACTTGTCAGAGGATGGTATACAAGAAAGATTTCTTGGATTTTTTGACGTTAGCGCAAGTCGTAATGCAAATGAGTTATCCCATCATATATTTAAAATTCTTGAAACATACGACTGAAAGGAAAAGTTAATAGGACAATCCTACGATGGTGCCGCAGTTATGTCCGGCGAGGGGATTGGTGTTCAAAAGAAGGTCCTTGATGAATGTCCGATGGCAAATTTTATTCCTTGCTATGCACATGTTTTAAATTTAGTACTATCCCGATCTCTAGAAAACATAGCAGAACTTAAACTATTTTGTGGCTATACTAATAGCATCGTTCGATTTTTTAATAAATCCACAAAGCGGTCCAATCTTTTAAAACAAATTTCCAATCGACGCATGCCAGGAGTATCGGAAACTCGATGGCATTATCATTCAAGAATAATAAACGTAATCTTTAACTGTAGAATAGATATAATTGAAACTTTAAGTAAAATAATTAATGACTCTAGGGAATGGGATACTGACACACTTTCGATGGCAGAAAGTTTATTAAATAAATTAGAGAGCAAGGCATTTTGTTTTTTGCTTCATACCCTTTCTGAAATATTTGCTAAGACCGATGTATTATTTAATTTAATTCAAAAAAAAAACAAACAGACGTTAGTTATGCCAAGCAAGAAATCGAACTTTTTGAGTTATGGATAAGCTCTGACTTTTTAATTATGTTTGAAGTTATTTATGACAGCGTAAATGATTGCATCGAACCTCCACGTAAACGCAGGTTGCTTGACGTCGATTTGAAGACGAATTATAAGCGCCTTTTTGTTGAAATTAAAGACAATATAGTTAGCCAAATGAATGCCAGATATAAATCATTTAGTAATCTTTCATTTTTGGATTTACTAAATAATTTGAAGTATGACACTTTTTCTCGTTCCAGTCCAGATGTAAAAATATCTTCCCTAATTAAGTTTTTTCCTAGAATTTTTGACTTCACGGCATTAAAAAATGAACTTAATGTTTTATATTCTTCGTCGTCACTTCGGCAGTTTGAGGTTCTCGACCTTCACAACCATTTGAATAGTGAAGCATTGAAAGAAGTGTTCCCTCAAGTCCTAAACTTAAGTAGTTTACTTTTAACACTTCCCATTTCCGTCGCCTCCGTTGAGAGGTCTTTTTCAGCTTTAAAAAGAATTCATACTTATTTAAGAAACTCACAGGGCGAGGATAGGCTCTCTGATTTAGCCCTCATATCGATAGAAAGAAGACTTCTTCTTAAAATTAAAAATAGACCAAACTTCTATGAAAGGGTATTGGCAGACTTTATCAAAAAAGATCGTAGAATAGCATTAGAAATCAAATAATTATAAAGAACTAATATTTTAACAAAACTTTTCACTTTTTTTTTTTAGGTGTGTGAATTTTAGCTGTTTTTAATTTTGATTTATTTTTATTGCTGACATTATTATTTGTATCGTTTTTATATTTTAACAAATATAAAGAATTATCCATATAATTCTTCTGAATTTTCTTATTTTAAAATTACTATCCACATTATGCTGAATTTTTTTTTAGTTATTGTATCATGCGTCTGTCAAGACCGGCTTCTTTTGAAGCCACTTTTGTTATGCTTTAAGCTCATTGTTGATTGAAATATTAATGTCTTGAAGTATAAAAAATGTGGCTAGAATATTTTTGCTAAGTCAATGTGGAATGCATATTATGTAGATACAATATCCCCATTAAAAATTATTTTATTTCAGGTTTTTAAGAATTTTATTTTTATAGGTGACTAAATTTTTCAACGTCTTCCCTTTTAAAATTATCCACGCCACGCCACTGGTAACTATGCTTGTGCCAGTCCTTTTTTGCTCCTTTAGTATTCCTAGCCCTTAGTTTCCTTTCCTATCCCTCTCCTCATCCATATCCTTTATTAGAGGCATGATTTTTTTTTGTTTGCTCAAGGGGCGGAACTCGGAAAAAGGCAAGAACCACTCCACAATCCGTCGAGCTTAGCCGAGCTAGTGCAAACATGCCAACGCCTTTTCCGACTCCAGAAGATGAACCTCTGTGGTACCTTGACACGCAACACCTTCTCGAATAATAAATGGATATAAATCTGCACCGATTAGCAAATCTATATTCGAGCTTTGATTGAAAAATGGGTCCGCTAGGGGAAAATGAAACGAATTTTGAACTTTTCCCACTTCAATAATCATGGAAGGCAAACTGTCTGAAATCGTTTTCAGTACGAGTTTAGAGCAAAGATTAAAATTTTCATCGAATTTCGATCGAAGGGTGAATGAACACATTTTAGATGAAGTTGCCGTTACCGAAGAATTAACGCCTGATATTACCGAACCCACATCATTTAGTGCCCGCCAATCAAAATCAGTATGATTTTGACCAATTCGAATTAAAGCTGTAGCTAAAAGAGCTGTTCGATGGGTTTTGCCAAAGAACGCTTTGGCATAAACATTGTGGTTTTCTTCCGTACTTGAAAACTTAAAATTTGTACTGTCCCTTGGTACAGCAAAGTGAACACCGGAATTTACACTAGCAGACGATTGTTGAAAATTTTGACTTGCACTTGGAGCTGAAGTTTGAGTGGACTGTATGTTATGGTTTAAGCCGAAGAACTTTGATCAAAATGTAATAATGAGTGATGCTTTCCCTTGCAATGAAAGCACTTACTGTCACTCTGGCACGCGGGTGCTAAATGATTAAAAGCTAGACAATTATAGCAATATTTGAGTTTTCGAGCCAAATTTCTCCTTTTAGAAACGTTCATTTTTAAAAACTCTGGACAAACTCGTAATGAATGAGCCCCCTGGCAAACTTTGCATTGCGCACTAACTTGAGCGTGGTGTGTACGAACACGAGAAATGTTGCTTGAAATTTGTTGTTTAGTAACCGACACTTTTGACAATTTATTTCCTTTGTGCATATCCGATATATTTTCCAGAACCCGATACATATTCGTTAGAAAACTGTTAATTTTATCCCATGTTTGAATTTCCGTTGGATTTTCAAGGGATTCCTCCCACAGTGATAAAGTTTGTGAAGGAAGACGAGTCGCACACACGTAAGTTATCCCACTTTTTTTATCTCGATATTATAAGACCCTAGCGCTATAATGGCATTATTAATATTGCTCTGCAATTCTTTAAGTGCAGCTGCCGATTCAACAGCGATGGATTGTTGTCCGAGCAACATATTCACATGATTATTCACTAAAACTCTTTTATTTTCGTTGTGTTCTTTGAGAGCTGACCAAGCAGCCTCGAAATTGTCATCTGTTATTTCAAATTAAGAAACTATGCTTAAGGCATGATCTTTAGTCCGAGCACGCAAGTGAAAAAGTTTTTGAACGGGACTTAATTTTGCGTGTCGGATGTAAAGTGCCGTAAACATGTCTCTAAATGCTGGCCATTTTAAAAAATTTCCGTTTCACACGGAAGATGCATGTTATGCCTCGATTCATTGTTTTTCGCATCACTATCACTTTTACTACCTTCGTCACTTTTTTTCGATTTGCCCTCTTGTGGCCGCGTAGCATCTAAAATTTCGCTAAGAAATTCGATATAAGTGTCCGACGACTTCTTATATTTGGCCTTGACCTCAAGGAGAGACGCCTTGAGATCGTCCTCCTCGGCCGCCGCACAAACAAACTCGTTATCCGATTTTTTAACGTCTAGCCAGAGCTCTTGAAGCTCTAAACGATATGCTTCATAAGCCGATTTCTTAAGCCCTTGAATGCTGCCCAATGCCCGCGTTAGCAATATAACGGGATGGTTTAACGGGTCACTGTGGTCCACAAACACAAACAAAATTGTGCCCCTGGCAATTTCACAAACCACCAAGCGCTCCTTTGCCTCCTAACAATTGTTAAGCAGCACAATTTACCACTGACCAATGCCTTGCCCGTGTTAGCAATGTAACGGGTCACTGTGTTTACGAAATGTGCCCCTTTAATTTTGCACAATTTTACCAATGAAAAATGCCTTTCCCGTGTTAGCAATGTAACGGGTCACGTCTACGAAATGATTTGCACAAAATGAGTCAAAAAACCACCGACCGCCGTCTCTCAATAATTGTGAAGAGAATTTTCACTTATTGGCCACTGGATGAACTGGCTTTGCAACACTACCCACATGTGGTGTTGAAGTTCCTTCCTCTGATGCTTTAAAATTTGCATCAAGCAAAATTTAACAAAATGGAATCCGGCTCGAAGGATTGAATGTTTAGTCCGGGATTTGGACCAACCTTTTGTTCGGTTCCTTTTTTAATTTTGTTTCAAAGAAAACACTTTTATAATTTTCCTTTTTGTTTTTCTTTTATTGTAATCCTAAACTTTTCTTTTCTTTTGTTTTTTAATAAATAAAATTACACGATGGTGGTGGTGGTGATGGCTATTGGACTGGACGGCGGCGTGGTTGACTTTAGAATGAGAATGAAAAATGCCAATGGGGAATAAAGTGAAATGGATGAAATATATTTGGGCCGGGAGGAATCGAAACGAATGGGCCGTGTTCGTGAATATAAGACATTGTGTTGAAAACACAATTGAATGGCGCGATTCCTCCCGGACGCAAGTAAAGCAATTATTTTAACTGATATTTGAATTGAATAAAGGTAACAGACAACCTTTTCTCCATCATCAAAGTTCTGTGAAAGAACTGCACCGATACCGAAATCTGACGCGTCGGCACTGAAAAAAAAATGTACATAAAATCTATGAACGCCATTCTTAGAGGCAAAATCGCACATTTTTATCGAAAATTCATGAATAAACGATCATAAATTTCATGAATGGGTGTTGTTTTTATGAATCTTCATTCCTAAAAAAATTTGTATATAAGAATTTCATTTAAAATCACTGATCATAGTTTACCTGATTTTATTCATACGAGCATGAACGGTTCATGCTTTGAAAATTGCACTTTTTTATGAAAAAATTCATATAATTTAGGAATAAAGTCCTTAGTTTTAAGGATAGTTCTTATAAAACTTGGATTTTAGGTTTGCATGTATAAATTCATGAATTTAATGTCTATTCCTAGATTGTATGAATCATGAACCTGGATTTTTAAAGTTTTCATGTATCTATATTCATATAAGTTGTGTATTTATTCCTAGTCTCTTTGAATTTAAAATACAAATAAAATCGGCAAGAGCATGAACCGTTCATGAAAATTATGATCACTAGTCTAAGACAAAGTTCTTCGATACAATCTTTTGTTTGAATCGAGATTCATAAAAAATATCACCCGAACATGAAATTTATGACCGTTTTTTCATGAATTTTCAGTAAAAATCTATGAATATGGTATTAAAATATATGATCACCATTCTTGAAATGTTCACTGTTCTTAGACAAAGTTATTCGATGCAAATTTTTTATAAAATGAAATCAACGAGAGCATGAACCAATCATTAAAATGTTGATATATAGATATAGAATTTGTATTATAAAACCTTCATATAGAAACAAAGCCTGGCCCTGGGCAAAAATTTCCAGCTTAATGATTAAGAATTTTAATCTTGTTGGATATAGTTCACATTGGATTTTTGGCCAAAAATTCATGTAAGTTGAACTGAACTTAATAAAAATTGCGTATTGACAAGGCCCTCACTAGTCAACTGATGAGTCCAAGTGAGATCGCCGGGACGAAACGCCAATTTGTACGGACTAAAGGCCGTTAAAAGCTATTTTGAATCAATAATTCAACAAGTCCAATTAAATAGTGCTAAGTCTTCTACTTGGCTGATGTATTTCGGTCGTATATAGATTTTGTATTATAAAGCCTTCATATAAAATGTTGATCACTAGTCTTAGACAAAAATATTGAAATTTTTTTTCAAAATCCAAAAGAAAAATTTGAAAAATTTTGGTATACAATACATACTTAAATTTTTGAAAGATTTTCTATACAAAAATTGGTCAAAATCTGTTGAGCTGTTTTTGTGAAAATTGAAATATGGTTCTATCGAAGGTAGGATCTATTTTTCTAGGTACATTTTTGAAAGATTTTCAATAAAAAAAATTGGTCAAAAACAGTTGAGCCGTTTTTGTGAAAATCGAAAATGTCAATGTTGATCAAGTTCGATTTTTTTTTTCCGAATCCATAACTTGCCATATAGTACCTATGTATATATCGCAAGTAAAAATTGAAATCCTTCTTATTAGAAAGATTCTAATAAAATTCGTCTAGTTTCCCGTTTTATTTTTTTCTATACAATTTATATAGAAAAACAAAATTTCGATGAGGTTCTTTAAATATCATTGTTAGGGGCTCATATTTTTAGAAGCTTAAAGTATGTCCTCATTAAATGAAATGAAAAAGTCTCCCTATTGGTTAGTATGCTAAAAGACGACCAATATTTAAGATTCTGAGCTTGTATTTAAGTGATTTTTTAAGAGGTTTAGTACTTTTTTTAAAAAAAAAACACACAAAATTCGAAAAAATGAATGAAATATTTATTTGAATCGATAGTTTGACATTGCAATTTAATGTTTAAAGATAATTTCATGCAAATGTTGACCGCGGCTGCGTCTCAGGTAGCCCATCCGCTGAGTCCAATTTTGGCATACTCTTTCACACATATCGGCCGGTATCTCACGAATGAATGCATGGATGTTGGCTTCCAGTGCGTCAATCGAAGCGGGCTTGTCCCTATAGACATTAGCCTTGACATACCCCCACAAAAAATAATCTAATGGTGTCAAATCGCACGATCTAGGCGGCCAATTGACCGGCCCGAAACGTGAAATTAACTGTTCACCAAACTCGCCTCGCAATTGCGCCATTGTTTCGCGTGCTGTGTGGCATGTGGCACCGTCTTGTTGAAACCACATATCATGCAAGTCAAGAACTTCCATTTCGGGCAAAAAAAAGTTTGTTATCATCGCTCGGTAGCGTTCACCATTGACAGTAACGCTGCGATTCGCATCATCTTTGAAGAAATATGGCCCAATAATGCCGCCGGCCCATAAACCGCACCAAACAGTGGCTTTTTCGGGATGCATTGGTAGCTGTTGCAATGCTTCTGGCTGATCTTCACTCCAAATGCGGCAATTTTGCTTATTTACGTACCCATTCAACCAAAAATGAGCCTCATCGCTGAACACAAGCAGCGCGCGATGAACATTTCGAACCGAGCACGAATTTTGATAGTAAAATTCAATAATTTGCAAGCGTTGTTCAGTTGTAAGACGATCCATGGTTAAATTGCAAACCAAACTGAAGCTGTTTGACAGTGACAGAAGGTACTAAACACACGTCAGCTGTCAAAACCAGTGTTGCCAAAACCAAACCAGATTAAAAATCACCCGTTACATATGAGATCGCTTGCGCAGAGCTTAAGTTAAATAATGGAGACCTATGATATTTATTGAAAAACAAGAAAAAACAAATATGGCAAACCAAAATGCATTTTCTAAACCCTGGTGTAAATTATGCGAGGTAATTACTATACGTTACTATTTTATCAAGCAATAAATGTTGCTTTTATCCTTTTGTATATCAAAGCATAAGCGATTTTAAAATAAGATTTTTTAAAACACATGCTGCATCTTTGTACAAAAACATAATATTAAAAATGATTTACTTCGTCATAGTCCACTAAAACAAAAACAAGAACAATATATTTTTTTCTATTGTTTTCGATCTTCTTCTTTCACAAATGATTTTACAATATGATTTACAATTTATAATGTAGGTAATGCCGAAGGGCAGCAGACGTCTAATAGAATCGACAGCCAAATTGTGAGGCAGGGTTTCTACCTTCTTCCGTTGATACCTGAACATAAAATTAACATTATTTCAAATCCTTATGAAGTTTTATTTTAATTTACTTACTTTTCTATGCATTTCCAAATCTTATTTGTTCGCAATGAGCACTAGAGGAATATCTTCGGATAGCCGAACACGTTTAGAGTTTTTGGTACTGTGATGCTTCTTGAAAACTATTGCGATCGTTAACAGAATAGCAAATTATAAACCCTTCACCGCAGTGCATGTATTGATCACGTATTGCAGTACATTCGACCTGACCGGCAGTGTCAAGTATATCTAACAAAGCAGCTCGCCATCGATTAAAGCTTACTGTTAATATGAATCTACAAAAGAATTATCTAGTAAATTCTTTTTCTTTCACTCGAAGAGTTCATTGTCCTCGTGCGCAGCCCACCATAAAACTTTCGTCGAAAGTTTCATGGTGGGCTGGACACCTAGACCGTATGAAAGAAGAAAGAAGCGGCGCGGAAAACTTCTTTCTAAGAGTTCATTGGCCTCGTGCACTTTTACTTAATTAAATAGATTATCTTCGTGTGCGAACTAAGCTTTAATTCTTTCATACGGTCTAAGTTTCCAGCCCACCATAAAACTTTCATCTGGTTGTACTTGTTATAAACGAGCACAATGAACTCTTACAAAGAAGTTTTCCGAGCCACTTTACTTCTTTCTTCTTTCATACGGCCTAAGTTTCCAGTCCACCATAAAACTTTCGTCTGGTTGTACATGTTATAAACAAGTACAAGTGTCAAGCCCACCATAAAACTTTCGTCTGGTTGTACTTGTTATAAACTTTTACAGACTTGGTCTGTAAGAATGAAATATAAACGCAAATAGAAACTCAAAAGTTCATTTGAGCAATCGAGGGACGAATCCAAAAAATTTCAGTCTCAGAGGAATAGTGTTTATAATTGTGAGGAAGCGGAGATCTCTGAAATATAAACTGGCCAGCTAAGAAGTTTTTGGAGCCGCTTTACTTCTTTCTTCTTTCATACGGTCTAGATGTCCAGCCCACCATAAAACTTTCGTCTGGTTGTACAACCAACGTCAAGTACAACCAGACGAAAGTTATATGTTGGGCTGGACATTTGTAATTTCGTCTGGTTCTTCTTTCATACGGTCTAGGTGTCCAGCCCACCATAAAACTTTCGTCTGGTTGTACTTGTTAGAGAACCAGACGAAAGTTTTATGGTTGGATACCTAGACCGTATCAAAGAAGAAAGAAGTAAAGCGGCTCCGAAAACTTCTTAGCTGGCCAGTTTATATTTCAGAGATCTCCGCTTCCTCACAATTATAAACACCATTCCTCTGAGACTGAAATTTTTTGTATTCGTCGCTCGTTTGCTCAAATGAACTTTTGATTTTTTATTTGCGTTTATAATGGGTGATTTTTTAAGAGGCTTAGAACTTTTTAAAAAAAAAAAACACAAAAAATTCGAAAAAATGAATGAAATATTTATTTGAATCGATAGTTTGAACCTTGCAATTTAATGTTTAAAGATAATTTCATGCAAATGTTGACCGCGGCTGCGTCTCAGGTAGCCCATCCGCTGAGTCCAATTTTGGCATACTCTTCCACACATATCGGCCGGTATCTCACGAATGAATGCATGGATGTTGGCTTCCAGTGCGTCAATCGAAGCGGGCTTGTCCCTATAGACATTAGCCTTGACATACCCCCACAAAAAATAATCTAATGGTGTCAAATCGCACCGTCTAGGCGGCCAATTGACCGGCCCGAAACGTGAAATTAACTGTTCACCAAACTCGCCTCGCAATTGCGCCATTGTTTCGCGTGCTGTGTGGCATGTGGCACCGTCTTGTTGAAACCACATATCATGCAAGTCAAGAACTTCCATTTCGGGCAAAAAAAAGTTTGTTATCATCGCTCGGTAGCGTTCACCATTGACAGTAACGCTGCGATTCGCATCATCTTTGAAGAAATAGGCCCAATAATGCCGCCGGCCCATAAACCGCACCAAACAGTGGCTTTTTCGGGATGCATTGGTAGCTGTTGCAATGCTTCTGGCTGATCTTCACTCCAAATGCGGCAATTTTGCTTATTTACGTACCCATTCAACCAAAAATGAGCCTCATCGCTGAACACAAGCAGCGCGCGATGAACATTTCGAACCGAGCACGAATTTTGATAGTAAAATTCAATAATTTGCAAGCGTTGTTCATTTGTAAGACGATCCTTGGTTAAATTGCAAACCAAACTGAAGCTGTTTGACAGTGACACAAGGTACTAAACACACGTCAGCTGTCAAAACCAGTGTTGCCAAAACCAAACCAGCTTAAAAATCACCCTTTATTTCATTCTCTTGGTCTGTAAAAGTGACGGAAGAAAACTCCTGAGCGCTCTGAAATATGAACTGGCCAGATTTCACTGAATTGTGTTAGATTTGCTTGAGGAATCGCCATTTTTCTCGCTTATTGGCATTGTCCTTATCGCTTCCTTTGGACTTTGATATTTTATTTTTCTTTGACGATGGACGTTTTGTTCGACTTTTTATTCATATATAAATATAAATATTTTTACCCCGAATAAATGAATAATGAAAATTTGAGAAGTCAAATTCTCAAAATAAAATAAATTCAAATACCGATTTGACGTTTCTCCCTTAAAACCAACTTCACCTTGACCACTTCACACAAAATTCACCAAAAGAAATGTATGGATGGTATTCACATTGGACTCACTCCGCGCGACTCATTTTGGCATCTATTTCTTTTATCTCACTCCGCATCACTATATGAGAAAGTGAGGCAGGATTTTTTAATTTTTTTGAAAATATCCTGCCTCAATAGACCATCTCTTTTTCATCATGAGGTGGAGTAAGATAAAACAAAAAGATGTCAAAATGAGTCGCGCGGAGTGAGTCCAATGTGAACACCGTCATGTGTTCATAAATATAAATTATATAGGCTAATGGCTCTCCCAAACCAACGCGAATATTTCAGAATGACGACGAAAATTTCGCCTGTCTTAATTTATTTACTTGAAGATTAATGGGAGCACCCACACTGGCGCGATGCGAATCTTCGAACAATATTCAGTCGTCGCATATTCGCGCGAATGTTTCGCGTTGGTTTGGGACAGCCTTCATTCACCAAACAAAGGGTTCGCTTACATCCCGACTCCATAGGCAATAAATTTCATCAGGGCGTCAAGGCTCTCCCAAGCCAACGCGAATATTTCAGAACGACGACGAAACTTTCGCCTGTCTTAATTTATTTACATAGAGATTAATAAGAGCACCCACACGGCGCGATGCGAATCTTCGAACATTATTCAGTCGTCGCATATTCGTGCGAATGTTTCGCGTTGGTTTGGGACCCTTTACTGAGAAGAAAAAGAATCACTTTTCGTTTAATTTGTATTAAATATATACATATATTTTAATATGTTTTTAAAGTAGGTATGCTGTTTTGTTTTGCTATATGTCTTGTACTATGTATTTTTGTATCAATAACAAGAATAAAACTAATCAGTTAAGAAGGAACAATAGTTCACACTTTTATTCCTCCACGCTCCGTTGTTTTATTTTTTTACGATTTTAAAGGCTTAACTACATAAGCCAAAAAGTACTTTTGTACAAAAGTAAAAATTTTCTTTTTTCCGCTAGCGCAGTTGTTTTGTGAAAAAGAATATACAAATTTTTTTTTAGACCAAAATTTAATCTTTCTGCATCATTTTTATAAGTTTTTCAGTCAGAAAAACTATTCCAAAATGAGTTTGAAAATTTTCACTTTTGTACTTTTTGGGCTTATGTAGTTAAGCCTTAAAGCCAACTACATTGGCCACTTTTTGCATAATTACAAAAGTAAAAATCTTTTTGTTCCCGCTAGGGCAGTTTTTTTTTTAAAGAGAATATACAAATTTTTTTAAACCAAAATTTAAGTTTTCTGTATCATTTTTATAAGCCTATAGTGCGTTGCTGATGCGTTGGTCTCCAACACGACAGCAATATGCTTACGAAAACGACAACGAAAAATTACCCACTCAAAGTGTCACCAAGACACCAATTGCAATTTAATTGCAACAATAAATTATCTGGACAGTTAATTCTGTGTGAAAAAGAGCGGAGACTTGTCCAAATAATTTGCTACAATAATCAATTTTGGTCATCGAACTGCGTACTGCAAAACGAAAACCAGAACGAAATTTTTCGTTTACGATTTCATTGTCATTTTTTATGGGATTTTTCGATTCGCATCAGCAGCCTACTAGGCTTTACAGAGAACGTCGGACAAAGCTCTGTTTGACCCGGCATAAGTGACGACGCGATTTCCATACAAAATATATTGACACCCCAAAGTTTTGTCGTCATTCCCAATGTTTGGTGTTGGTTTGGGGAGCCTTTATTGTTTTCGTCGTCGCCACCACAATGTGGTTCAGGTTTTACAAAAACAGTAAATTAAATTCATGCAAAATATGTATTTCATACTTAAATCAAAAGATTGAAAACATACATTGTATGAATGCATATCATGCATATCTTTAGCATTCATACAATGAATGTATTCGTTCTTTCGATTTATGTATGAAATTCATATTATGCATGAATTCAATTTACTGTTTCTAAGATACATAAAATATATGTATTCATTCTTACGATTTATGTATGTTACCTACAATTCTACAAAGTAAGGCCCCCTTCACATGCACGTATTAATAAGTGAAATTTTATAGAAAAGGAAATAAATACGACGGGCAAGAGCAGAAAAATTCTTATTCGGAAAATGTAATCAACCCTAAAATGTACACATAAAGATAATAATTAGGCAGTCCATCGAAGAATAATATTCATGTATGTAAATATACCTACATAATTTATATTAAAGACTAGTACGCTGCTGATCCGAAGAAACATCGAAGTCATAAACGAAAAATTTCGTTTTGCAGTTACGCTGTTCGACGAACGAAATTGATTATTGTAATTGAAGAAGTCTCAACTCTTATTCGCACACAATTTATTGCTTGGTTAATTTTATGTGAGCGAAAAATGACATTTGAATTTCGTTCGTGTTTTTTGTTGTTTTTTTTCATCACATCATTGATTTATGTGTTTTTGCGTGTTTTTTTTCGTGTGTGTGAGAAACTGTCTATGATGTCTTTTTCGCTGTGGTTTCCGTAAGCATTTCATTGACGTGTTGGAGAATTGGAGACCACAGAAAAAGAAAGGATTATTTCTAGTGATGTGTCAACTTGGTTTATTAAACCGAGCCAAACCGAGTTATGAACAAACCGAGTTGAATTTTTTTCGAATCGACAGCCGAGTTAGCTTCTTTCACCTGAACCGAATGACAATCCGGTTCGGTTTTTGTTTTATACTGGAGCATAGCGAGAAAAAAGAAAATTGCCCTGTGTGGTTTCTGCTTACCAAATTAACAACTCGGTTTTTAGTATGGCATCGGCTCGGGGTTAAAAAACCTCTAAAAAATCAGAAATTTTCAGTTTTTATTTACTGCTACGGAAAAATGTGATTTAAGGGCAACGCAAGGAAAAAGAACGCATGAAGAGATAAAATTGTCCTGCGATATCGCTTCATACCGAGTTAGTCCCCAGTTATAGCTATCATTGAAAACCATAATTGAAAACTTTAATGACATAAGTTGAGACGATTAGAAAGTAAAATCAGTAATTATTTTGATGCAAAAATAAACCGATGGATTGAATTATTACTTTAGTGAAAAAAAAAAATCAATTCGATCCCAAACTTCGCCATAAAATTAAGTTTAATTTTTCAATGATCATGGGTAAGGTAGTTCAATCATTGAAATAATAAAAGTCATTTTATGAGGACGGTTGGGCCACAACGAAATTTTTTTTTGCAAAAATTAATAATGATTCACCGCCTTCATATTGGCATCAAAATATGCACTGATTTTGCTTTTTAAGTCCCTCAAAACCAATCATTAAAGTGTTCAATGATAACTTTAACTGGGGCCTTAGCAACTCGATTTGCATGTTGAAACTCCCTTGATTGAATAAAAAGTATTCACCTATTTTGCATCGAACCGAGTTGGCCAACTCGGTTTGATTAAATTTCAACTCGGTTTGAAAATTTGTCGGTTTGATACATCACTAATTATTTCTTTTTTCACGAATCGAATGGTCGATTTCATGTAAATGGGGCCTTAAAAACTCGAGAAATCAAAAAAAAAAAACATTTTACTTTTCTCGTACATGCAAAATATATAAGGTTTCAAATTAATTATGAAACAAATCATTCATGAATGAAATTTTTCCAGAAAATCAAACCCTTATTCATACAATATATGAATAGCTTCATATTTTGTATGAATATGATCATAGTCTGAAAGCCACGCGGCTTGCTAAAGGATGATCATGTAATTGGATTTTGAGGGTCAGCCTACACTACTCGACATATGTAGCAATTTCTGAAATACAAAGTAATGTGAACGAGATTATGAGAAGAAAATAACTATATTACAAAAATTATTTGTTTTTTTAGTCTCAGTATAAAAGGAGCTGTTTTCATGATTCAAGGCAGAACTATGATATTCGGAGAGGGGCACTAAAGTGAATGGGAGAAAACAAGCAAATACATGGAAATCTTACAAATTACAATGCGCCAATAATTGCGATCTGTTCCTCAGGGGAACAGTACTTCCAAGCGCGAGACCGATATTTGATGAAATTGGGAAAAAATTAAATAGAAGAGTCTTTTAAATTAAGGGTATTGTGGGTGGCTTGGGTAAAGGTAGTCTATAATAGTGGATTAAAGTATTTCTTTTTTTTTTTCTATTTTCATCAAATTTCAGTTTCACTTTGATGAAGTGCGCTCGGAATCACTGATTTCGCCTCCGAAAGTTAAAAATGAATGTAACTTGACAAAAAAAGAACAAATCACTACTATGAGTGTGCCATTTACGTGTATTCGCCTATTTCCTTCCGACCACTTAAGTGCCCTTCCGTCTATTATAGTTCTACTTTTAGGCCGCCTGTGCATGAATATTGCTCGGTTTATGGACATGTATTGGAAAAATACATAATGTCCTTGCAGTGAAATTACACAAATCTTTTTGTTGCACGGATTGTGGTTGTGATTTCATACCCCGTGGAGGCGACATGCAACACCAAATTCAGATGTCTTAATTCTTGCACTCCCTTATCTCTCATAAATATGACCTTATTTATAATGGCGAATGCTCAGTTATTAGTCGTTTTTTATTACGGCTAATGATCCTTATAGATCATCCCACGCAATACAGTTCAGAGTGACACCTGTTTTACATGTATGTATATCCATCACTTTATACTTGCCTTTTTTTTATTTTTTATACAAATGTCGTGTAGTAGTGTAAATCCGACATTAGGGTCCAATAAACGAAAAATTTTATGTGTCTGAACGTGTCCAGTTAACAGTGGTGAGTTTAGTAATTATTTGTGAAGAGTATGTATCTCATGCATCAACGTAAAATCGCATACATACACTCTTATGTTTCCAATCTTAAAGCACATGAATAGAAAATTGAGTGCAAGAATATATACATAAAAAACTTTTCGTGTATGTATTGATACATATTTTTCATGAATATGGGCATACTTTGCATGTATCATAATGAAATTCCCGTTTTTTTTAGGACGCGCTATCGTATTCCTTCCAGTTTTTTTCTAATTTACCGCTTCGTTTGTGATTTTTGTGTCGTCGTGTCGTTCAGCAGTAGCATTTGGTCTTGATATTTTGAAGTGTCCGTTTCGGCTCGTGGTAAGTGCGTGAAATTAAATTGAATTTAAAAATAATTAAAAAAGGAAAGTTATTGGAAATACGTACCTACTACGTATTCAGGAAATTTATTTTGTGGGTGAAAAGAGATAACGCGAAAAATGCAATTTCTTTTAAATATTGAGTTTTGTGAATTTTTTTTTTTTTGAAAAATTAGATATTTCAGTGCATATAAAGTAGGTACCGCCCAATATTAAGATGCCGAGTTTTTTTTGTCATATCCACCATTTTGCGATAAAAATTTTGTTTCATTCAGAATTTGTTGAAATGCATTTTTTAATCAGAATCTAGGCCTACATAAAAGGAGATAATGCGAAAACAAAATGCAATTTCTTTGAAATATTGTGTTATGTGAAATTTGTTTGAAAAAGTAGATATTTGAGTGCATATATAGTAGGTACCTACCAAATATTAAGATGCCGAGTTTTTTTTTGTCATATCCACCATTTCACGATACAAATTTTGTTACATAAAAGGAGATAATGCAAAAAGAAAATGCAATTTCTTTGAAATATTGTAAATGCCACATTTTAGACGACTTGAATTAGAATCTAGGCGTATATGTACAAATCGTTTTCCTAGGATAAACACAACAAGAGAAAATGCAGAAACAAACTGTGAGCTGCTATCAATGTTGTTGCTTTAATTAGTTGGGAGCTGGGAAAATTAAGAAAATTGGACACCTATGTATAAATATTTTCAAAAACAGATATTGTTTGAGATTTTCCAAAAATTTTAAGTACATGATTTTTCAAAATTTCCAAATTTACTGTCGTTATAGAGATTTTCCAAAGAAAAATTGTGTTCATCGCATATCAATAGGTAATACATACATATCTGTTTTTGAAAATTTTAAAAATTCTGGTAAAAAAAAAATCATAACCTAAATATAGAAATGCTCCAAAATTCGCTTCAATTTTCTATATTCTTACATGTTGTCGCTTTAATTAGTTGGTAACTTTCAGCTGCTACCAGGTTGCTTTTTTTGTTAGTTGGGAGCTGTTGAAAAATTTGAAGGTGTGTCGGAAAATAAAGAAATTTCCACACCTATGTATGTATAGATATATTTTTCAAAACAGATGAGATTTTCCTCAAATTTTAGTTATCACATTTTTCAAAATTTCAAAAGATGCATATTTACTGCCGTTATGGAGATTTTAAAAAGTCAAATTTATTTCACTGCAAATCATTATTATCTGTTTTTGAAAATTTGGAAAAATCTGATGAAAAAATTACACAACCTCAAAATATAAAAATACTCCAAAATACACTTAAATTTTATTTATTCCTATAGATTGTCACTTTAATTAGTTGGTAACTTTCAGCTGCTATCAAATTTGTCGCCTTAAATAATTGGTAACTGCTGCTACCAGGTTGGGTAGTTAGTTGAGAGCTGTTGAAAAACTTGAAGGCGTGTCGAAAAATAAAGAAATTTTCACACCTATGTATAAATATATTTTTCAAAACAGATATCAGATTTTCCTAAAATTTTAGTTATCACATTTTTCAAAATTAAAAAAAAAATGCTTATTTACTGCCGTTATGGAGATTTTCCAATGTCAATATTATCTGTTTTTGAAAATTTTTGAAAAATCTGATGAAATAATTACATAACCTCAAAATATAAAAATACTCCAAAATTCACTTAAATTTTCTTTATTCCTATAGGTTGTCGCTTTAATTAGTTGGCTGCCACAAGGTTGCGGTTTTTGGTAGTTGGGAGCTGTTGAAAAATTTGAAGGTATGTCGGAAAATTAAGAAATTTGCACACCTATATATTTTCCAAAACAGATGAGATTTTTCAAAAATGTATGTTATCATATTTTTCAAAATTTCAAAAAATGCATATTTACTGCCGTTATGGAGATTTTCCAAAGAAAAATTTACTTCACTGCAAATCATTATTATCTGTTTTTGAAATTTTTGAAAAATCTGATGATAAAATTACACAACCTCAAAATATAAAACTACTCCAAAAATGCACTTAAATTTTCTTTTTTCCTAAAGGTTGTCGCTTTAATTAGTTGGTAACTTTCAGCTGCTGCCATGTTGCTGTTTTTGTTAGTTGGGAACTTTTGAAAAATTTGGAGGTATGTCAGAAAATTAAGAAATTCGCACACCTACGTATAGATATATTTTCGAAGACAGATATGAGATTTTTCAAAATTTCAAATTTATTTCATCGCATATCAGTTATATCTATTTTTGAAATTTTTTGAAAAGTCTGATAAAAGATTAAATAACTTCAAAACATAAAAATGCTCCAACATTCACTTGGTTTTTTTTATTCTTACCAGTTGTCGCTTTAATTAGTTGTGACCTGTTATCAAACCGATATTTGAAGGTAGGTCAGAAAGAAGGAATTTGCACACATTATATCTTTTAGCTTATATTAATATTTTTTCAATATATGTATATATATATTTATTAATACGTTATCAAACTGATATTTGAAGTTTTGTCTGAAACTTAAGGGATTTGCACACCTTTTTTCTTAAGCTGCTTCGGCAAAATGATTTGTTTTATTTGCCACAGTAAGTGTACCAATTTTACATTGCTGATGCATCACCTAAAAAAAAGACATGATATTAATTGTTCTAGTACTTATCGTTGCCTTGAATGCAATTTATTGTTAAGTTATAAATGATATATGCTACGATTTCATTCCACTTCAAACATTTCAAATTCTAACTAATTTCAAGCAAAAGCGTGTAATATTAATGCAGAAGAATCAAAAAAAGTAACTACTTTCTTAGAAGAATCAAGTTGTATCAACGAAAAAGATACAAACGTCGAAGAGAAGCTAGTTTTTCCATCCTCATTGTCATCACGTCAAAAGTCTTACACCAAAAAATAGAATTTCGATGCAGAAATAAAAAATTTGCTCGAAAATGCGTTTAAATTTTCTTTATCATTACATACAAACGACAATTTTTCTAGAAAAGATGTAGTAAATATTCAAAAAAGTGTATCCACACAGAAAGTCGCACCCTTGCTCCAAATATTTGATAGCTTCTCTACAACTAGACTTTGCCATGACCATGAGGCTTTAAATGAAATTTCAACTATAATTACTTCTTGTAAACACCTGTTTCAGGACTGTGCATCCAATTATCTCTTATTACAAAAACTTAAAGAGTGTGGATACATGAATGACGTTAACGACTTTGTTATAAATAACGAAATGGAAACGGTTTTTTTAGTAAATGTTTAGATCCTTTAGTAAATGAGTTGAAATTTCTTGAAGAAGAAGGGCTTCATATTGAAGCATCTGATGGTCAAGTATACCGGATTTCTTTTTATTTTAGACTTGGTTTTAGGTGATTTCTTAGGACTTAACACATTATTGGGTTTTAACAAATCGTTTTCTGGCGTATTTTGCAGGTTTTGTCGATTTGAAAAAGAAAAATGTAGAACAATGTGTTTTGATGATCCCAATGAAATGCGAAGTAAACGTAATTATGATGAAGATGTCCTAAAAAATAATAAACAAATAACTGGCATATCAAGCAGTTGTCAATTTAGTGCAATATCTTCATTTCATGCCATTAAAAACTATAGTGTTGATGTAATGCGTGACTTGTTTGAGGGTATATTCTACTATGATCTTTGCCACATTTTATTAAATTTTATACAAATTAAGGAATACTTTTCCTTGAAAGTTTTAAACAAACGGAAACAAACGTAAGAATATGGTCCTCATGAAATAGGCAATATATCAAATGAAATATCTCAAACACATCTCCAAAATCGACATTTACGCATGTCTGCAAGGTAAATGCTTACTTTTATTCAATACCTTCCAATCATGGTTGTCGATTTAGTTCCATTAGAAGATGATGTATAGCATTTTCTATTGAATTAAATAGAAATAATTGATTTAACGTTATGCTTTGAAATAAATGACTCTTCGATTTCTTCTTTGAAGAACAAAATACACACACCATGAGCAATACTTACCACTTTTCCAGGATAGTTTAAAACCTAAGTTTCATATTCTCATTCATTATCCTACGATTTTAAAAAAATCAGGTCCAACTAGAAATTTTTGGTGCTTTAAATATGAGGCCAAGTACAAAAATTTCAAAATTTATTCACGTGCAAAATTCAAAATATTTGCCTAACATTGGCCAGAAAATTTCAATTAAGTTTTGCAAGCAGGATTTTAAATCCTAATGATAAAGACGAAAAACCTGAAATTTTTACGAAAAATAAAATTAAAACTGGTCTATCATCCTTAATAAGCAAAAAAAAGGGGATCCAGGAAGAAAGCTTAGAATATTTAAGTAAGACTGAAATCAATGGCTATAATTTTCAAACTGGCTTTTACGTATCTAAACTCTTTAATGATTATAAAATTTTTGCTATAGTAAGTTAAGTCCAACATCTAAACAAAATTTGTCTTTTTTGTCAGGAACTAACTGAAGTACTCTACGATCCCCATTTAAATGCATATGATATAAATCCTTCTATTTTAGGAGAATATCTTATTATTGATCCCGATGATATGTTGGGCCGCCATTAACAGCTATTAAAACAGCTAAAGGTAGAACTATGATTCGAATAAAAGATTACACTTTACAATAGGAAAGGATGCTTATCAGTGGTACCACTTTACTTCAATTTAAGTATATCTACTTATTTTTTTCAATTTTTTTTTAAATCTTCCTACTTCGCACCATCACCAAAATATTGAAATCAACTTCATTCTCTGTTTCAACCTTCTTCAATCTAACAAAGAAAATGCCAAATCTACTTCTTTTTTCTCTATTTTAAATGAAAAATCAATAACAATTTAAAGTTGTTCCTAAGAACTTAATATTAAATAATTTTAATGTTAACAACATGAAGTCTGAGATATTTGTTTCTATTAATAAAAATTAACTATTGATATTATATATATACAATATCTACTGGTAAAAATAATTTGAATTGTGTGTTGCTAACTTAGAGGATATGTAATATGGAGTGCTTTTTTTATTCAAATGCTAATCAAATTTATATTAAAATGTAAAATCCAAGGAAGGGCATTGACTGAATTAGGAACCGCAAAAATTATAACAATTGAACAATTAAAACAAAATTTAATTGCGAAATGCGGAGATAAGGACACAATAGAGAGTATTCAAGCTAAACTAGAAAGATCACGTCAAAAAAATCGACCTATGCGAGAATTCGTGTCAGAAATAGAACACTTAGTATCAAAAATGACAGAATTAGAAATAACCATACAAGGGGAGCAGTCTAGAGAAACATTAACAGCAGCAAATGAACGTAGAGGTTTAGCGTTTTTAAAACAAGGAGTTAATGATAGATACAAGATAATTTTGGATAGTGCAAGGCATACAAAAATGCAAGATGCTATAACACATCTTTTAGAGTAAGCTCCAAGTACAGCCCAAGTAACAGAAAATATCAGATATGCCAACAATTTTAGTTATTCTAATGCCCAAAACCAAACAAACCAAGGTTTTTCACCTCGGAGTTTTCACAATAACTACCGAAATAATGCTAATAATTCTAGTAACATGAATAGAAATTTTCCACGACAAACAAATTTTCGTAGCAATTACTTTCAAAATTTTCCAAGGCAAAATAATTTTAACAATAATAACAATTACCAACGATCATATTACCAACCACGTTTTAATTCGCCACAGAATAACAATTCTATTCAATATAATAACACTAATAGAACCAATCCAAATAACATAAATAGACAAAATAATAACCAATCTAATTTTTATAGAAGGGACAATACTTATCAAAATAATTCCAACATAAGAGGCAATGAATGAAACGCGGTGAAGAATAACCGAAATAATAATAGGGAAAGGGAAACAACTTATATTATAAATGAGGGAAACGAAATACCCACCGAGGGGGAAGCCCACCTATCGGGGGGAAATCTGTAAGCCCAATACAACACATAGCTATATGTGCAGGGGGCATAACAAACGGCCTATATGTAAAATTTAAGATTAACAATAAATCAGGTATAAGATTTTTATTAGATACAGGAGCATCAATTTGCACAATTAAACAAGGAGTTCTGGATAAAAATACAAAAATAAATGAAAATAATAAAATAACAATACAGGGTATTTCCGGTAATTTAAGAACAGTAGGCACTAGCATAAATAGCGTTACAATAGGACAACTCGAAACATCCTATACTTTTCATGTAGTACAAGACTCATTTCCAGTACCTGTAGATGGAATCATTGGTGCTGATTTTCTTAAAGATTTTGGGGCAGTAATAGATCTAGAACACTTTGTATTAAAATTATCTTCAGAAGCTTTCCAAATTTCACTTCCAATATTAAACTCAGAACAACTTATTTCACTTACCATCGCACCCAGATCCGAAGCCACCTATTGGCTCAGTAGTAAACATTTAGATACAAGAATATTCGATTCACAAGAACTTTGTAAAGGAGTTTTTATGGCAAATTCTATTTCTCAGTAGAGAAACGGTAAAATTCCAATTAAAATTTTAAATACCCGAGAATCCGAAGTAAGAATCAAATGGATAGAACCCAAGTCCACACCAATATCAGAATACCATACTATAGCATACGAACTATAAAACCTTCAAATTTACGAACAAAACAGTTACTTAAAGAAATAAATTTCGAAACTCTTAATGAGGAGGAAAAATATGAACTCAAAGCTATATGTTCTAAATTTCAAGATATTTTTCACCTAGAAAGCGACAAATTCACTCAAGGAAGGAGCTACTGCAAAATATACCAAACCATATAGATTACCTCATTCTCAGAAAAAAGATATTCAAATAGAAGTAGAAAAGATGCTCAAAGATGATATAATAGAACCTTCAATATCCGCCTGGAACTCACCTATTCTTGTAGTTCCCAAGAAAAAAGATCCCATAACGGGAATACAAAAAGTCAGATTGGTAATTGATTATAGAAAAGTAAACGATGTTATTGAGGATGATAAATTTCCATTACCCAATATAACTGACATATTTGATATGGTTGGAAGTGCAACATATTTTTCATGCATAGATTTAAGCCAAGGTTATTATCAAATGGAATTAGAGAAAAATAGCAGACCTTGCACGGCCTTTTCAACAGAAAACGGACATTATCAAATGAAACGACTTCCCATGGGTTTAAAAATATCACCCAGCACTTTTTCAAGAATGATGTCTGTAGCTATGTCAGGTCTAACTTACTCACGTTGTTTTGTATATCTTGACGATTTAATAGTCTTCGGTAGAAATTTAGAAGACCATAGTAAAAATTTAATGGAAGTTTTTGAAAGATTTAGGGAAGTAAATCTTAAAATCCATCCTAGAAAATGTGCTTTTCTTAGAATAGAAGTTTTATATTTAGGACACATAATATCCAGTAATGGTATTATACCAGATCCATCTAAGTCGAATGTAATGAAAAATTACCCAACTCCCAAAAACGCAGATGAAGTAAGAAGATTCGTAGCATTTGCTAACTATTACCGAAAATTCATACCAAACTTTGCTACACTGGCAATACCTTTAAATCGGTTATTAAGAAAGAACGTAAATTTTAAATTCTCGGAAGATTGCAAAATATCTTTTAATTTACTTAAAGAAGTGCTAATAAGTCCAAATGTTTTACAGTTCCCAAATTTTGAAAAAGAATTCATACTCCGAACAGACGCATCTGGATTTGCTTTAGGTTCTGTGTTATCCAATTATGATGATAAACCAATTGCTTACGCAAGTAAATCTCTTAACAAAGCAGAAAAGAATTATAGTACTATAGAAAAAGAATTACTTGCTATAGTTTGGGCAGTAAAGCATTTCAGACCGTATCTTTTCGGAAGACGTTTTAAAATATTAACCGATCATAGGCCTTTAGTATATCTATTTTCACTTAAAGAACCTTCCAGTCGATTAACCAAATTTAGACTATTAATAGAAGAATATACTTTTTATGTAGAGTATACACCAGGGAAAAACAACTGCACTGCAGATGCTCTAAGTAGAATACAAGTTCATTCAGAAGACTTACAAAAACTTTACGTTTGTGTCACAACAAGAGCACAATCAAAGAAATCCGATATAAACAAAGAAAATCCCCCAAAAGAAAAAGTAGAAAAAGAAAAGATCATCAGTGAACTTTTAAAAGCTCCGGAAACGGGTTTGAAAGTAGTTGAGTTAAAAATAATTAGGAGTTTTAAAGAAGAAGATGAAGATTTTGCAAAAATAAAGGGTACTAGAGTATTAAGTCCAAATCTTATATTGGGATATATTCCAGGAAGTAATTGTTTAATTTTAAACCGGTCCAAGATAAGTACTAATGCCCGATCGGCATCATTTGACAAAATGTTGTTGAGGGACGTACAGAAAAATTGTGAACCGCAAATGAATAATGAAAAGGAATCCAAGAATGGCACTATTGACCGATCAGCATCATTTGACAAAATGTTGTTGAGGGACGTGCGTACAATTTGCGGACCTTTATCAATTAAAAATATTTATATTACTAAAGATGCTGTGTGCAATCTTATTGAACAATATATTGAAATATATATGCAGTCTAAAAGAATTTCAGTTTTTTATTTATTTAAATTAATTTAATTTAAAAAATTTTAAAAATATAGATTTACATAAAAAAATCATTTTGAAATCTACATCGATTTTTCACAATCTACTTTACGTTTTTCTTCAAATCTACTTCGACATTTTTCCGAAAGTGGTAACGCGTGCTTTTACCGCCAAAAAACTTAATTTAACATAACATTATGTGAATATCCCCTTCTATAGTTGTTCTTCTAAATAAAAAACTTAAAAATATAAAAAAAAAAATAACTTAAAAATAAATTCGTATTGAGAATGTTTTGCATTTTAAAACTGCAATTCTACAATGATTAGTTGAACTACTAAGATGTAACAGAAAAGGGAATATTATATTTCTATATCATTAGTTCTGAATCTATGTTGACATTTTCTGAAGAACAGTTTAAGTTTCAGAATGGATATTAACAATTATATAACAATGGGACAACCCTCATCTTTTACGAAAGCTGGGGCCGGACAAATAGTTTAAAACATAGTTCAAGAAACAGCAACTATGTCAAATGAGTCCCAGTCCCAGTTGGCAATTAAAGAACTTCTGAGCAGTTGGAATCTTGGACACCTGTCAGATCTGTTTATTTGTAAGTAAAAGATTTTTTCTCAATTAGGTATCATTTAAAGCCTAGTTAACAGTTCCTTTTCGAAACAAAATACAATTTTGAAAATGTATTGGATATGAGATACATACTTAAAAAGTATTATGTAAGGAACAAGAAAATCATATTTTGCTCCCATGCACAAAAATCTTGTCGACCTGTGCTATTGGTGTCTTTTCGTGCAAGCACATGTGTGTTCATGTAGCACATCAAATTATGGTGGTATTCCGATTATATATTTAATTTTTTAATAGCATACGTTTTCGTATGCTTAAAAGAGGCTTAAAAAGAAACTAAATGACTTTTATCTTTCTAACAGCTGAGCGAATAACAATTGAAGTGCTTAAAATTTTAAAGGAAAAACAATTTCCTCTGCTTTTTAAAAACAATTCCGTTGGAGATCTGGCAATGTTTGAATACAACCTAGCGGAGTTGAGATCCTCTCTAGGTATCGAAGAACAGCAAATTGATATCATTACCTTGGGGAAAAATTCATTAAGCCCATCATTTTCATCTTCGCCTACGTCTTCAATAACAGAAGATCCACCGGCGGCGTCTGATATATGTCTTTCTTTAATTTTAAAAAACTCGCCAAAGGCGAGACATATAGAAAAAATCTATAAAGAAAACACTAGGCACAGACACAGGATATCCATCGACAGGCGTTGATCACTTTAATATGTGACTATTTCATCGACAACAATCTTCATTTGCATTTAGATACTAGCTTCTTGCTAGAGAAACAAGTATTGCAAAGATTCAAAGGGGAAAAGCTTGAGTTTTACCGCACTGGTAAAAGAGGTAAAATATACGCCAAGTTTTGCAATTGGAAGACCAGGGCCCTATTGCACCAACAACTTATCGCTAATCATTTAGCAAATTATGATGATTCTTGATAAATATTTATTTGAGTTTTGAAAAGTAGTAAATACTCAACTTATCAGCGTAGTGTTGCACCAAACAATAATTGAGTGAGTGTAAATTATCGATTGGAAAGGTGATAATCATATCAAATTAGACCTAAATTATCAATTCCTGTTGCACCAATATTTTGTTTCTTGAACTTATTGATGAAAATAATGATTATTTAAGCACAAATTCGCTTAGAAAAAATTGGCTAATCAATCCATTATCATAATAGATTTTTGTTGCGAATTCTTTCTCAAAAATGCATTTTTACTTAACAATGGATGAAATTAACGTCCTAAAGCATTTTATACATATATTTACATGCAATGAAATTTCCCTAAGCCAGACAGTGAGGGTCGTAACACTTTGATCCGTCTTAGGGAGTTGTCCGTCCAAGGAAAACAAATGAAAAAAATAATTTTTTTATGAAATGAAACATAACAAAAACAAAATTCTTTCAACTGTCTTTAAGATATTTCGGACAAAATCTATTGTCGGTGTGAAACAGTGGGAACGGTTTTAATACAAACAAATGATTTGGAAAAGTATTGCTGAAAATATGGGTTGAAATTAAAAAAAATTAAAAAAGTCTGTCCATCTAACAATATGAGAATTAAACTTAACAAATAACGGCTGATATTAAAATCTTACAGTTTGTAAAATGTTTGTATACCCAACCTTATTATAATTGGTCTGAGTCTGCAAATTTATAAACGGTTGCATTATTATGTACACTTTTAAAAAAATCAGAGCATAATATAATATAATCCTTTATGTAATAATTTGATTATTAAATTAAAACCTTATCCTGTTATGTGTTGAAATTTAATGTTATAATTTTAATATGTCTATTGTTTTTCACTGTTTAACTTTTTAACATTATTTATCCCTAAGCCCATCTTCTAAGTATAATCTTTCAAACTAAAAATTATTTTCAAAATCGGACTTTGTTTTCTGAAATTGCTGCACCTTGTTTGCAAACTATACTAGACCGATTTTGACCAAATAAACATTAACACCCTTGGACTTCCACCTATGATTTCTTAAAATTTTGAGTTCAATCGGTATGCGGTTTATATAGATACATGCATACATTCATGTGGGAAATGAAAAGATTGATCTTATTTTAATGAAACTTTAATTCAATGTTAAATTAAGATAGTTTAAAGTAGTGGTGGAAAAAAAGGTTGTACAAATTTATGAAACGTCTTCGTCGTTCGGCTGCTTCGTGATTTCTCCTCTGTTTCACTTTCGTCTTCGGTGTCTGTTGGCTTTGGACCATGTTTCGATTCTGCTTCGATTTATCTCACAGGGTGATACTGAGTGATTTTAAAAATTATTGCTACGAAACTTGGTATCCTACAAATCGGCCATCTTGTGTATTTCACGTCCTCGGGAAACCGTCTTAAATCGTCTTTGGGTAGCCACAGCATTCAATGCGTCTTCTATTTTCGTCGTCATTATGAAAATCATAACATCTGTTGGCATATCGTTAAGCCGTAGGATGATGGAGTGGTCGTCGTAGAAATCATTCATTGGTAAGTCGTTATTGGTCTTCAGTGAGATCGTCGTTAGGAACCACAGCGTTATCAATATCGTCTTCGGTTTCATCATCATCAGTCATGGACTCGTAGGGGTCATAATCACCCCAAGGCTTCATTTTGTCGGAACTGGATGTTGTATTGCGTGGCCCATCATGAGTACCGACCTTCTGCACCTCGTATATGTCGTTCGGAGAAACTTTCGTGACCACGTAAGGACCTAGAAATTTGCGAGAAATTTTTTGATTAGTACCAAGTTGTGTTTTTTTTATAGCAACTACATCGTTAAACTTATATTTAGTAGCTAACTTTCGCCCTTTGTCGAATGTTCTACGATTTTCATCTTGTATTGCCTTAATAGAAGATTTTGCAGTTTCGCGTGAGTTTTCACGTGAAACTTCAAAAGCTCGTCGAATTTCTTCGTTTACAGCTTCAGCAAGGTCGATGTTTTCGGCTCCTCGCATCTTTACGCCGAAGAGTAATTCGAATGGAGTTCTCTTAATGCTTCTATGCCACGTTGAGTTAAGACACTCCTGTAATTGGTTTGTAAATCTAAACCACTTAGACGTATCGTCCGCCGATAGCTTGGCTAATACGGAAACAATCACTCGGTTGACCCGTTCTATGCAAAAAATGTACGAATACATCTTACTCGTGATTGAAACGGGACCCAACTGGTCTATGTGGTATGTGTGTAGTAGCTCTTCGTCTTTACAAATAGGGTTGAGAAATCCTTCTTGTTTGCCGCTTTTTCGTTCACTAACTATGCAACGGATGCAGATTCGTCGGCATGCCTCTAACTTCTGTTTTAAATTTGGAATAAAGTACTCACGTCGAATGACTTCTTCCATCTTGCGGGTACCAAAATGGCCTTCAGCATGGACAGATTTTATAACTTCATCTTGCATTTTTCGTGGCATACAAAGGAGTTTGTTACCTTCCTGGTTGTTTTTGTAAACGATGTCTTGCTCAATAAAAAAGTCACCATACGGTCCGTTTTTCAAAGCTCCCTTTATGGCTAAAAGGTATTCATCTTTATCTTGAGTGCTTCTTAATCTCGCTAGGAATTCGGAATTCACAACCATGATAATAGCATTCCGGCTCAATGCGTCTGCGTGCTTCATTCTAATTCCTGACCGGTGTTCTAGTATGTAAGCAAATTCTTGTAAGGTCAAAGCCCAGCCTGCAATTCTCGAAGAAATCTCTTTCCTTTCCAAGGTACCTTTAAATGCTAAGCAGTCAGTTATAATCTTAAAATGAAGACCTAGGAGATACGCCCTGAATTTTTTCAACGCCCTGACTATTGCTAACAGCTCTAGCTCATAGCTACAGTAGCTTACTTACTTACTCGTTTTTTTACTAAGATAGTATACAGGATGAAATTTTCTATCATCAGCTTTCTGAAGCAAAACTGCGCCATACCCAAACTTACAGGCATCAGTATGCACTTCTGTTTCTGCTTCCTGTTGACACAGCTTCAAAACTGGTTTTTTGGCTAATACACTCCTTAGTTTTTCGAAGGCTATTGTTTCAGCAGAGCTGAACTTAAAAGTACTGTCCTTTTTTAGAAGATATGTCAACGGATCAGGGAGTACTCAGGAATAAACTTACGAAAATATCCAGTAAGTCCCAAGAAACTTTGAACCTTTTTAACAGAATTGGGCTCCGGAAACTTCATCACTGCAGCCGTCTTGTAGTGTGATGGTTTTACAAAACCAAGTTCGATTTCGTATCCTAAATATACGATCTTTTCGCACAGGAATTGACATTTTTTCCATTTAATCTTGAGACCATAAGCTGAGGCTAAGCTAAGAACCTTTTGTAAATTATCAATTGCTTCGTCATATGATTTTGAAAGGACAATTACGTCATCCATATACAAGAGCACAATGCCAATATTAAAGGCCTGAAAACTTGGTTTATGTGCTTTTGGAAAATCGCAAGTGACAGTGAGGTACTTAAGCCAAAAGGCACTTTATTAAATTCGTATTGCCCACTGTGAATTACGAAGGAAATGTACATACGACTTTTTTCCGAAACGTCCACATGGAAAAATCCATTCTCCAAGTCAAGTGGAGAAAATATTTTCGACTTGCTAAGAGCATCGACCTGATCGTCTATGAGGGGAAGTGGATAACGATCGCGAACTATGACCTTATTAAGACGACGATAATCAATACAGAGTCCTTTCTGTCGCATTGGAGTTAATACTCATTACACATAAGGCGTCATCTTCCAATTGCTTGACAGTTACCCTACCATTTTGGGAAATAGTGATATTTGTGCCATTAAGCACATTTCTGCCGACTATCATGGGGTATTTCAAAAAGTTTTCGGACATAACGAAAATGGTTGCAGTAGTCGTAAAATTGTCAATCTCTAGATGACCTTCAAATGAACCTAGAGCTTCGACGGGAGCCTTGGACCGACCTTGAATTTCAATTCTGTTTGGTTTCAGCTTAGGTGCTCCAAGTTTTATAGATTGTTTGCATGTTACAATAGATAAATCACTGCCTGAGTCAATTAGGGCTAAAATTTCGTAACAATTTAGCTTTACGAGTTTTCTTCCATCGCTCTCTCCCACTCTAGCACAATTACTAGATTTTGGTTTGGTGCACGAAGAAGACTTGAGCCCGAATTCATTGCACCGAAAACACTTAAGTCCATTTGAGCAATTCGATGCCCTTTTTTGCCGCAATTATAACATCTGGGTTGAAACGAACTAGGCTTATTCTTTGACGATTCTTCCTTTGCTACTTGCTTTGAACCTTCTTTTGGACGTACTAACGACAGATCCTCTTTAAACTTTGAGTAAAGCTTTATCTTTTCCTTAAACTCCTTCATCGATTTCGCACCATAGAGAATAATTTTATTATTGGGATTGTCTCCGAGACCATTGATAACATACTGAATGATCGCCTTGTCATCGAAACGCCCTAACGTCCCCAACTCTCTCATCTTCAAGAGATAATCCTGCGGAATTTCATTCTTCTCTTGTTTCCTTTTGCTCATCTGTCGATGGATGTCTGCTGACGTAACCTCTGTACCGAACTCGTCTATCAAAAAGTTCTTTAGTTCATCAAAAGAATACAACTTCGTTTTCGCCCTTAAAGCTAACTTCGCAGATCCCGTAAGTGAACGTTTTGTGAAAATAAGTTTCTCTAGCTCCGACCATCTGAGGGAAATAGCTGCGGCTTCGACGTCTTCTAACCAACTTCTCACATCATGTGAATCGTTTCCAGAAAATTCTGGAACAATATTCAAAGTGTCTTGAAACGTAGCCGAAGAACGAGCTCTGCTACCCAAAGCGCCTACCTCCGACCTGAGCACCGATATCTCAAGTTCTTTACGAAAATTGTCTTCTCTTGCTAACAACAACGATTCTCTCATTTTTAGATTCTCGAGTTTGTTCGTTAAATCTAGTCGAGTTGCAAATCTTTGTGTAGCCGAACTCCTGTGGGCACCTTCTGTGCTATAGCCACCTGTTGGCTGATTACTTGGGTCCGCATTCACTGATGCCAATCCACTATCTACTACTCCATCGGCTGCCAAACCTCTCCCTACTGTTCCACCTGCAGCCAACTCACTCTCTACGGTTCCACCTGCTACCAAACCACTCTCTACTGTTCTACCTGCTGTCGAACTGACTGTTGCTAAACGACCTAACTCTAAAGGGGCCAACCCATAGAATCCGTTGCATGCGTTGCGTCAACGTATACAACTGACAGCTTGATTAAATACACACGTACTTATGAGAAGTGACCTATAAGCAACGCATGCGCCAAACAAAACGCAAAAAGTAGCTGAACATTTAACTTTTCTCTCCGGCAGGTGCGATGACATTAGTTGGCAGTAATAGGCATGTTCGAGGTTGGCATTGAAATCAGTTGTCAATAGCAGGTTTGTTCGATGACGACATTGCACTACTGTTCTCTAAACTCGATCTGATGAGTCGTGAGTTTTCTCTGTGTGCACAAATATCCATGTAGGCATCAAATTTTGTGATTTCGCAATAGTGGGCCGCATATTTTTTGATAGGTAACATGAACACAAATAGGAAAATTTATTTACGCATATTTTGAGCGTGAATCGAAAGTATACACGAACAATTATTTGAGCTTGCGGATTTGGGCTCCAGGTGCTGGAAATTTCTTTGATGTTTTCCTTGCGCCTTTGACACGATTATATAAGACCTCAAGAGATTTTGTGTAGTTTTCTCTTAAAGTCAATTGGTAGCACACACACTACGTGAAGTGTGAAACTGAATATCGATTTAAACGACAAAAATAACAAAATGTCAACAAATATCTCCCAAATTTTAGCCATTTTTTCTTTTCATCGTGTAAAAAGTCTAAAATCTGCCAATATTTGTATCATTAAAAAAGTGACAAGTGCAACAGAACTTTAATTTTACCATGGCATCTTGTAATTATTATGCTGGCACCATTTTGCAAATTATGACAAAATACAAGAAAAATTGAGCTTGCTCATTATTTCCTGGATTTTTTCTATTATTTTGCTAGTTTTATGACAAAAGCTCTGACAATTTGTCAGTCTTTTTATGCTACATTTACACGACTGACAAATTGGGAGTATTCTGGCATTTAACTGTCAAAAAATGACAGAACAATGGAAAAATTCATTCTTTTCCCAGTATAGTGACAAAAAAATGCCAATTTGTCACTCGTGTAAACCCAGCATTAATAAAAAATATAAAATAAATCTTTTTGACAGTTTTAAGAAATGTGCTTAGTTTCCCCAGTTTGCACTAGGTTCGGAACATCGAACAAACCTAGTAATTTGAAATGTCAAATGTGTTTTTCCGAAAACTACTTGGCTTGCGTGTAAATCTGTAATGTTCAATTGGAAACAACAAAATAAAACAAATATAGAGGTACGTATAAACATTATTTGTTTGTCGATTATTATTAATTAATTTAATTGTAGAAATGTTTGAAGAAAGGCTTATAGAAGCAATTAAAACTCATGAGTGCTTGTATAATAAGTCGCTTGCGACGTACCGCAACAAGCTAAAAAAAGCGAAGGCATGGGAAGATGTGGCGACTGCTGTTGGTGAAAGTGGTAAGTCCAGAAAAACATGGTTCATAGAACAAAATTCATATATATTAATGCTTTTTGTTTCAGAGAATGTTTGCCAAACAAGGTGGAGATCTTTGCGGGACCGCTTCCTGAAAGAAGTTAACAAAAAAAAAAACAAAATCTGGAAGCGAGGCCCAAGAACACTCCACCTGGAAATTTTATCAAGCCATGTCGTTCTTAAACCAGCATGTAGCCCCGCGAAGGTAAAGTTTTTTTGTGATTTGATTTATTATGTAAGTACTTTATAAATACAATTTATTTCAGAACATTTTCAAACACCGAATGGGGGTCGATGGACTCACTCGGTTCCGATTTTCTTCTCAGCGATGGAGAATTAGATGGTTCCATTCCGGTGGAACCAAACATTTTGGAAACCACTGAGACATCGAGTGCTCCATCTTTATCAGCATCAGCACGACAGCCAAAACGGATAAAAGCTTCTTCAGAAGCAAATGACAGATTTGAGGTAATAATAACGATAGTATTATAATATCTATATCTTATATCTCAATTCATTCATAGGTTTTGGTGGGCGCTGTTGAAAATATAGTTTCGATGAGATCGATTGAGCAGAAGAGCCGAAATGCCGACTTTTTAAAAGTCCTCGACCAATTTCTTTCAAAACTTCCGGACAAGACAAGCAGGACGCCTTAAAAATACAAATGCTGGATTTAGTTTTTAACGAAGTTCCCGAACTGGATGTTATTAATTAAAAATAAAAATTTAATTAAATATTTTGTTGTTTTGTTTTTTTTTTTGTATAAAAGAACACAAACATTGATTTAATCGGTAAGTAAAGTCGAGTAGGTACATGGAAAGAAGTGAAGGTTTTTTTTCGACGAAGCAATTACTTTTGCAATGACAGCATTTCAAAAGTTCCACTTACAGGAATTTCAAGAGAAATTCATACGAAATTTTTGTAAGGGTTACTTCTGAAATGTTTTCATTGCAAAAGTAATTGCTTCGTCGTGATGATTGAACTGGTTCTGAATCTAAATCTAACTCCTCTAACTATTTATGAACACCATTTTCAAATCGATTAAACATTTGAAAAAATTTCCATTTAAAAATATTTTCGCCATTTTTCCATTTTCAAGCTAATGGCGAAAATACTTTTATGTGAAAATTTTTTGAAATATTTATTCGATTTGAAAATGGTTTTCATAAATAGTTAGAGGAGTAAGATTTAGATTCAGAACCAGTTCAATCATCACGACGAAGCAATTACTTTTGCAATGAAAACATTTCAAAAGTAACCCTTACAAAAATTTCGTATGTATTTCTCTTGAAATTCCTGTAAGTGGAACTTTTGAAATGCTGTCATTGCAAAAGTAATTGCTTCATCGGGATGATTGAATTGGTTCTGAATTTAAACTTAACTCCTCTAACTATTTATGAAAACCATTTTCAAATCGAATAAATATTTCAAAAAAATTTCATATAAAAGTATTTTCGCCATTTGCTTGAAAATCAAAAAATGCCGAAATCACTTTTTAATGGAAATTCTTTGAAATAGTTGTTAGATTTGAAAATGGGTATTAAAAACACTTGGGGACTATAGTTTTGACTCGTGACTTTGTGTAGCTATCACATGTTTATTAGGTTTGTTGTTTGGGTTTCGTTCTGTTATTTTTTTTTTAAATTTATATCTGGCATCATTTTGAAGCATCCATTCTCGCAAATTATAATCGGTTTATGCCACATTAAAGATATTTCTCATAAGAAACTTCTTGAACTTGGTATGTAGATATACAACGATGTCCTTTTAAAAGTTTCCGAGTTTCAAAATTTGAAAAGGACTGAATAATAAAAAGTAGTACTAAAGAACCAGTTATAGCTTCCATTGAAACACATTATTGAAAATTAACATATATTTTAAACCTTAAGGAGTCATTTTATTTGAAAGGTTCTTAATTATTTATTTTATCTGGTTGTAGTTGTCTTCTATTATAAGGTTTTAAATAAAACATATTAATTTTAAAATGTATCGTTAAGAAGGTAATCCTTAAGCTGATCCCGCAATTTAAATGCATCCTTTGATGCGTTGTTAGAAAATATTCTTCTCGGTCTCCTCAATGGAACAATTTCACTCCTCCACAGACCGTTGCTGACGTCTTCGCCTAGGTAGCTGTCAACATAATCTGGCGGAATATAGCTTGCATCATTCATTTTTATGAAGTTATGCAGTAATACTGCTGCTTTGACAATTTTTTCCGCTGATTCCGGACTCATTTGTAAGGGATTCAGTAAAATCCTCCATCTCGACACCAAAATCCCAAAAGCATTTTCAATAACGCGTCTGGCTCTGGAAAGACGTTTGTTGAAGTTTTCCCGATCAAATGGTAAGTGATCTCCTAAGCGATGTTATAAATAATTAATCAATTTATATAGAAAAGTTAGTAACTTTTACCTGGGTATGGGCGCATCAAAAAGGTTTTTAGCGGAAATGCTGGATCTCCAACGAAAAAATGTGGAAATTTAACATTTGAATTTGGCAGAATGTCTTCTTCCGGTACTCCCAATTTCCCACTAAACAATTTCTGACCAAATTCGGAATGCCACAAAACACCACCATCACTTTGTGAGCCATATGCCCCAAGGTCAATCCCAGTGAAGGTGTAATTAGCATCGCAAATACCCAATAACACAATAGAATATGTCCCCTTGTAGTTATAGAAAAGGGATCCGGTATTTGGTGGGCAAGTTATGTTAATATGCTTGCCATCGATAGCTCCCAAACAGTTTGGCAAATTCCACATAGTATAAAAGTCTCTGCTTATGTGATTCCATTCCGATTGGCATGGAACTGACAAGTATATGTTGCCAAGTGAATCCCAAAGAACTTCGCATGTTTCATTTACAATTCTCTTTACACTTGTGAGCCCCATTTTGAAAGCCATTGAATATAATTGCTTGCTAACTCCATGAGCCAAATATCTTAAAAGATTTATAATATGTAACATAAAGTTCTTCAATTTACAAAAAGTAAATTATAAAACTTACACTAAAGTCAAAAACAGCCTACACTTTGCTGGTATGACGGGTCTGTTTGAGTGTTTGGTCAAATCTTCCTTTACCAGACTAAAAAGCAAATCAAAAACGTCCATATTCATTCGAACTGCCAATTTAAATTGTTCTGGATCATCATTGTACATTTTATCGAAGTTTAAATTAAAAAATCCGTGCTGATCACGATCCTGATACAATGGTCGTACCTAGAAGCGACGATTTCCATTTTGCATAATGTTTAAGCACTCGCGAGCCTCGGCTAGTAATAGCACAAGGAGTAAAATATCCAAAATGTCGTCCAAATCCATTTAAAATTAATTGGTTATTTTATTTCAATAAAACTAAGAAAAATATCAGTTCAACACAAATCCGCGCGAATAGCTGTCAAAACAACGCAACGCATCCATTGGACCACTCCAATGCGTTTCATAAGTCAACGTCAACGGATCCGTTGCCGCAACGCAAGCGACGGATTCTATGGGTCGGCCCCATAAGCCCTGTCCTCCTAGCTCTTCAACCGTGTGCACTTAACCTCAATCTATTATCGTCAACGTCTCGATTTAGTGTGCAATCATCAAATGAATTACCTGATTTTGCCAAACCGTTACTAGATTTTTGTTGGTTTCTACTCTCGTCCACGTCCAGTCTCTCTAGTTCTTTCCACGAAAATGACAATGAAGGTCTTCTTCTGTCCAACCAAGATTCTCTGACCTCTAGGTCCAACTCCATCTGCCTTATAGCGTGTGAAATGTCGTCTGGGTCCTCATCGTTGATACCCGTACTGTTGGGGTTTTTGTTATTCTTATCAGCGTCTGACATATTTTATCTACTTGGGGATGGAAGGCAAATAATAAGTTTGATCACAGTGGCTTTATAAATCGCAAATTGTAATAAGTTTTTTTTTTTTTGATCGAGAAACTTTGGCGGGCGGTCGGTGGTTAGGTCTTAGCAAAATGTACTTTTTCTTTTTATTTGTGGTTAGTTATTTTTCTTTGTACTCGCAGTTTGCAAGGGTATACTTATTTTTTTGGAACAGTTAATTCTAGAGTGTCTTCTTCCAATCCAGTTGTCTCAGGAAAAAAAACGGGATTACAGCAGCGGTATCTTTTTGTAAAATTAGCTTTAACGCAATCTAAGCAGGATTTTTTTTGTAGTCGAATTTTAGTGGAATTTTTATGTCGACTGACAGTGGAATTGAAACTTAATGGCGAAAAATGATTAAAATTTTGTAATAATATATTTTTTTCCACCTATCCCACTTCCTCGAGGTGGTCCCCGGGCAATGATTTGTGTATCCCAATTGCATAAATTAGCTAAAATTGCAAGTGCGAAAGCTCCTGACTTCCTTCAGGATAGGTTACGGAGGTTAGCACCCTTCGTAACTGAATTCCATTCCGCTACCGAAACCGAAACTAGGCCTCGGATAAGGACTGATAACACGTTGACGACTTTTGGCTATTGTACCCGGACAAAGATTGGTTTTTGGAATGTGAGGACGCTCCTCGACGCAGGTAGCGAAGGCCCTCACAATGCCAGATTCCTCCAACTAGAGAGAGAATTCGTGCGGTACAAGATGGATATCTTAGGGCTAAGCGAAGTAAGATGGTTGGGATCGGGCAAGTATAAATCACCATCGCGTAACACTGTGCTGCTCTACTCCGGAAAACCCCAAGGAAGTGCTCGGGAAGCAGGAGTTGGTTTGCTGCTAACCAAAACTGCTATCAGTAGCCTAATTTCATGGGAGCCCCTCGGTGAAAGAATCATAAGAGCCAGATTCCGGACTAGAGTACGCCCTGTCACCATCATACAGTGTTAGGCCCCAACGGAGCTCGCATCCGATGAAGAGAAAGAATGCTTCTACAGTCGGCTAGGAGCCGCCTACAACAACACACCGCGCGGAGATATCAAAATGGTAATGGGAGACTTGAATGCAAAGGTTGGCAGCAGCAACGATGGACTCAGACATGTGATGGGGAAACAAGGTGTTGGCATTTGCAACAATGGTGAGCGGTTCATTGATTTCTGCAACGCTAGCGACCTCGTAATTGGTGGCACAATGTTTGAGCACAAGACGTGTCACAAAATTAGCTGGGTGTCGACGGACAGACAAGCAACTTCCAACCAAATTGACCACTTCGCGATTAGCCGACGATTTAGAAGCAGTCTCCTAGATGTACGAAACAGAAGAGGTGCCGACATGGGGCTTGCTCGTGACCACCATCTAATGGTCGCTACCGTAAGACTACGTACAGCTGCAGTTCGGAGATCCAATGGAACCATCCGAATGCCCAAGTTTAATGTTGATAGACTAAAGGATCCCGCAAGGAAGCAACAACACCTGGCTTTCTGAAGAAACTTGGGTAAGGATCAACGAACGAAAAGAAATGAAGGCTCGCTTAACAGCTGCACATGGAGAACAAAGAAACGAGCTAGAATCTTCGTACCGCACAAAAAAGAGAGAGGTTCACCGCAGTGTGCGACGTGACAAGCGTAATCACATCAACGCTTTGGCGCAACAAGCCGAAGATGCTGCAAACAGGTGCGACAGCAGAACCGTCTATAGCATAACCAAGGAACTGATTGGTTCGCGAAGTTCGAAACAACACCTCATAAAAGACATAGAAGGTTCCCTGCTCAGCTCGGATGAGGAGCAACTCAGAAGGTGGAAGGACCACTTTGCTTCGGTTTTAAACCGAGTAACCGATAGTAATGTGCAACAGATACCTAATGAGCTGCCCGAAGCAACAAATTCCCGAATTCGTACCGTACCCCCAGTAGAGATGAGATATGTACCGCAATTAAAGCACTTAAGACCAACAAAGCGGTAGGACTCCATGGCATTCCCGCAGAGCTTTTCCAAGCGGCGCCAACGAAATCGAGCGAACTCCTGCAACCACTCATACAGGCGGCCTGGGTCGCCGAAGGTTTCCCCGACGAGTGGAAAAAGGGAATGATCGTCAAGCTCCCAAAAAAAGGAGACCTAACAAAGTGCGGAAACTGGAGGGGGATTTGCGTTTTGCCTACTGTAGCCAAAATAGTAGCAAAGATTGTCCTTGAAGCGACACTCGATGCCGAACAAGCAGGATTCCGTGCTGGATCCTCATGTATTGATCATATCAACACCTTGAGGATCATAATTGAGCAGTGCGCTGAATATCGGTCACCACTTCACCTGCTGTTCATCGATTTTGAGAAGGCTTTCGACAGCGTTAACAGAGAATTTATCTGGTGTGCTTTACGCAGGAGGGGTATCCCAGATAAATTAATTGCTATTATTAAAGCAACTTATGAAGGTTCCAAATGTCACGTTCTGCACGAAGGTAGGTTGTCAGAAGAGTTTGAAGTTCAAAGCGGAGTCAGACAGGGCTGCATACTGTCGCTAATATTGTTTTTGTTGGTGATAAGCGATGTCCTACGCGCAGCCTTGACAGGAAACGGAGGAATTCGATGGACTCTGACATCCTACCTAAAGCATCTTGATTATGCGGACGACGTATGTTTGCTCTCTCATAGGATCATGGATCTCCATCAAATGGCAACAAGGGTGGAGAGAGAAGCAGAAATCGTGGGGCTAAACATCAACATCGGCAAAACAAAAATGATGAGCCTCGGAACCCAGACATCCTCTCTTATAAATATCTCCCAGCAGCCGGTAGAGAAGGTTCAGAACTTCCAATATCTTGGAAGTATCATCTCTACCGAAGGCGGTACCGAACAAGACATCAGCAGCCGTATCGGGAAAGCAAAGGCTGCTTTCGGTATGTTAAAAAATATATGGAGGAATAACTCTCTCAGTTTGAGGACCAAGCTACGACTGTTCCGCTCCAATGTAGAATCCGTACTGCTTTATGGATGCAGCACCTGGAAGGTTACAGCAGCTGTCACTAAGAAGCTGCAAACGTTCGTTAATAGATGTCTACGAAACATACTTAGGATTTTCTGGCCCAATCGTATTTCCAACGAAGAGCTCCTTAGGAGAACGGGCCAGGAACCTATCGACTCTATTATACGACGTCGAAAGTGGCAGTGGATTGGACATACGCTTCGAAAAGGCAACGACTGTATTGCAACGCAAGCAATGCAGTGGAATCCGCTCACACAAGAAGGACGAAGAGCTGGGCGGCCGAGAAGCACATGGCGTAGAACAGTCGAGGAGGAATCAGCGCAACTAGGCAAGAGTTGGAGGGAGCTGAAACACATCTCTGGAAACCGCACACGATGGCGCGTAGGCGTAGTCGAGGCCCTATGCCCCACTAGGGGTCCCCCACCGACTTAACAGGTCTGAGGACCTAAGTAAGTAAGTAAGTATCCCACTTCTGACACCAATTTTGTGGGAAATGAAAAGCTTGATCTTATTTTAATGAAACTTTAATTTGTAATACACTGTTTTTCAAAATTATCAACTTTAAAATCACTTTTCGTTTTAAATGCATATGAAAACGAGTCAATCACCATTTCTTACTGCCATAAGTTTTTTTTTATGTAAACACTATCCAAAATTTTCTTACAGAAAAATTTCTTGTCTTTTTGCCTTTCTTATGACCCTATAATCATAAAAATCCAATAGCTATTACCAAAGTTACAATTATTTAATAAAAATAAATCCTTTTTTCTTCACCAAATGTGCGTGAACGGTAAAATCGCCACTGAGAGACGATCGAAGTCAATGAACAAGCAGGTTAAAAAATACTTTGCAATGGTCAGCTTAGAAGAAGCAATTTTGAAAAGTGAACCTTTTAGTTGGAGAAACGCTTATCATTATCACTAAGCAGTGAAGTGCAAAATGCATTTGTGCAATGCTTATCACTTACAATTATCAGAATTAGTTAAAGTTGATTACGTGAAAAGTGATTAGTGATTAGTTGTTGGTGCAATAGGGCTCAGCTCTAGATTGGCTGTTAAAAGATCCATCTTTCCTAATTCTGGTGTGCCAGCTGAGAAATCAAAGAAAAAATATGTGAAGGAATTCAGTAGCTAAGTATTTTTTCTTTCACCCTTTCTATCTTAGCAAATAAACATTTAAAAAATTTTGTACGGTGCAACTTTAAACCACAAGTGCAAGCTTGTGCGACACAGTCGTGCATTTCATTTTTAATGCAAAAACATTTTGATTTTGTAATTAATAGCAAAAATGCATTTTTGCAACTCTGCCAATTTTTTTTAACTAATTATCTATATTCTTGCCAAACTTATAAGGACCTCTGCAACTTATGGTTTTCGTCTGCGGAGGTGAATTTGTTTATTACTTAGAATTCAAAATAATACCCTTTTCATTAGATAATTGGGCACGAGTACGATAACTTTGGCGCCAAAAATTGATAACGGTTTTTTTTAGAGGGGTTGAAAACAAGCACTTTTTACTATGGGAGTGGGGGTCCATCTTGCCCCGTTTAGGAGGTAGGGGCAATTTTAGAAAAAAATTACTTAAAATGAAAAAATAATTATTAAAAAACAAGGGCAACAGTTACAGTAAATTAATATACCGTTTTTGAAAGCTAGGAATCTATAATTTAATCCTGCATTTAAATTGAATTATTTTAGCTAATAGTTTTTAAAAAAATCGCATGCAAACTCAAAATTTTGATAAAAAAAATGGAAAAAAAAGCTTAGACTAAATTTTCTCAAAATTGTGAAACGATGCGCTGAATTGCCTTTCTGTGGTCAATGCAAATATAAATTTTGAATCGACCACAAAAAACCGAATTGATTTATGTCTTCTAGTTTTTGAGAAAATTGATAATTACTAAAACTACTTTTGTATGAGATTTTAGTTTTTTTTTGTTGCTTACATTTATACAATGCTAGCACCCAGCACTACGGCGTATAAATAGTGCGATATGTAAGGGGGGCATGCTGCCCCCCCTGCAATCCCCCTGCTTGGCACAATATAGGATTTGGGGTATGTGCGAGGTTGGGTGTATGCAAAGTTTCTTTTGCGTTTAAAGAATCTGGATTTAAACTTTCAATTTGTCTTATATATATCCAAGTCAACAGCTGATTTCTAAATATACATATACGTGGCCCAAAGTTGCACATTTAAAATTTTCAGACATGAAAATGTATTGCATTATACAAAATTCACATTAGGTAATACTGTACGACTGCAGCAAATATATAAATTTCTTAATAATGTATGTTTGTGTCTTACATACCTATATAATGCAATTGTAATGTTCAAAAAAGCACCATCACGACAATAAAAATTAGCAGGTGCATCAAGTTAGCAGGACACTTTTCAATTTTCAGAATAAAGAGTATGTAGTAATTAGCTGCTATTTAGTTGCTAATTAGTTACGCAAAAAAAAAATAATCGCTCTGTTGGATTTCGAGAAATTGGGTGTCCTGCTAACTTGACGACAACTTAGCAGGACACCCAATTTTTCGGAATCCGAAAGTGCGATAAATTTTTTTTTCCGTAACTAATTAGCGATTAATTCATTTTCAACAAATATCCAATTCTGGATCGTTTATATGGGAAAGGTGTCCTGCTAGCTTGATGCACCTAAAGTGAGCTTAGTAAATCTACTACAGTAGATAACTTTAACGTGAAATAGCCGAAATAATAGCGTCTCACGTTGATGTTAACATTGGCGGCGAAGAAAACAAGCTTCTAAAAAAAACTATTTTATGCCGGAAAGCAACGCACCACCTTCACCAATATATGGCACTTTTATTTTATAGAAAGAAAATACTGCCTTGAACAAAAATATAAGGACGACTTGGGCTCTCAAATCATGGAATTTTTACTAGACGTTAAAAAAGTGTACCCAGGTTTTATCGATGGTGAAGAAAGTATGGGTTTGCAACTAAAGGACTTCGACCCTCCCACTGTTCACTGTGAGCACTTAGAGGGTGTTTTACCGCCAAAACAACCTCGGCTTTTCACCATCAACGACGAACTTAATGAACTCGACAGTAACACCAGTACGGACGATGACTTCATTGACGAGACTTACATACCTCTTTAATAAATGAACACTGACTCTACTATTTTTAACTAACTCCTGACTTACTCACAAACTGAGCGACTGGGACGCGGAATGCAATGCAATTCTACCTCCTCGTGGTGCATTCTCGGTAACGCTAAATGAATTGCTGTACCTAACTTACAAAGATGAACCTAATCAACGTAAATACCGAAAAACAAAAATCTCATAAGAGTGTAGTTTTAGTAATTTTCAATTTTCTCAAAAACTGGAAGACATAAATCGTTTCGGTTTTTTGTGTTCGATTCAGAATTAATATTTTCATTAACTTTTATTAGCTAATTTAGCGCATCATTTCAAAATTTTGAGAAAAATTGGTCTAAACTTTTTTTTCCATTTTTTCATCAAAATTTTGAGTTTGCCTGCGAATTTTTTTAAAAAACTATCGGCTAAAATAATTTAATTTAAATGCAGGATTAAAGTTAGATTCCTAGCTTTCAAAAACGGTTTATTTAATTACTGTAAGTGATGCCGTTGTTTTTTAATAATTATTTTTTAATTTTACGTAATTTTTTCTAAAATCGCCCCTACCTCCTAAACGGGGTGAGGTAGACCCCCCCCCCACCCATAGTAAAAAATGCTTATTTTTGACCCTTCTACAAGAAACCATTATCAATTTTTGGCGCCAAAGTTATCGTACTCTCCCCGATAATTGTTTTTCGTTGCTAGTTTCTAAAATTATTAGCAATAACATCATTTTTTAGATTCGGGATGATGTTAAAACCATACCTAAATTGAAAATTACACCTTCACTTCCACATAATTTTAAAACTGGCTTAGGTTTAACAGATTTTTTTTACAATTTTTAAGATTTCTTTTTAAATTATCTTGTCTTCACCTTCATTTTGCCATCAGCTCCGGGAATTGACGCAGAGGAATGTATTAGAAGCATCAAGTATGATAACTTATCAACTTTAGAGTTCGACAGCTGTTGGCAAGCTTGTAGCCAATTTGGGCTGGATCAAATATTTAAAGAGACAACATTACACAACATTTTTAAAGAATGCCCGGATTAGAAGAGGATATCGCTTGGTAAGCTTTATTTTCTAACTTCTAACCTTAATAAATTACATAATCTTAAGATTGACAAGGATTTTGAAGTTGTTTTCCGAAATTGCCCAGGAGTTCTTTTGAAGTATCCAGAGCAGGCTGACAATATAAGAAATTTTTTATTAGACGAAGAGCACCTGCGAGAAAAAAATTTACGAAATTGATGAAAATGATATTAAAACTGGGAAGATTTTTCGAGGTTTAATCGGTATTTAAAAATTACGGCAGCACTTACAATGCCATGCTGTAATTTTTTGTAGAGCAAGAAATTTTTTTTAATGTTGTTTTTGAAAAATTAATATTTAAACTTAAAACTTGAAAATGGTATGATTTGAAAGTTGATTTTTTCAAACACACAAGTGTTTCAAATTCTTTTTCTTAATTCTTTTTCCAATCAAATCCCGGTCATATAAGGAATTCCTTCTTCTGCTGCTGTGGGTAGGCAGAGAAGAGATTGAAGTACCGATAGATAGGCACAACTTCGTTTCACAAAATACTTCTTCACATACCAACCAATATAATGTGCTGTAAATTAAAAATTCCTTACAGTACCAGTTCTCAATTCAAAAGCGACGCATTATTAAACAACCTTTTTTTTATAGTTCTATACAAACTATAATTCTCAACGAACTGATTTACAAAACACTAAAAATGATCTTGCCAAAGCGACAAAATCGATGCTAAGCTTTTATCTTAGGCATTTATTGCGAGTGTCGTTCAACGTTCGATTCGATAAAAGTCGATCGTAACAAAACGTTTGGTGCGTTAAAATTTGAATCCAAAGCTATCTGGATAGCTTTATGTGGTTGTAACCACTTGTGAAATCACAGCTGATGGCATCTGATGCAACAAAAACTTCAGATATCTTAATTTTTCTTTGTTTGATTTTCGACAAAAGTCGTTTATCGATAAACAAACGACACTCGCAATAAGGGCCTTAGTTGTGAGATTTAATTAATGATTGAGTTTTTTAGAAAAAAACATTACTTTTGCTCCGTTCAATATAAAAATAAAATCGCTTTTTAAAAATTATATCACTTTATTTTTATTATAGATAGTGTCGTTTTCATTCATTTGGGTCATTTACAAGCCTTGCATTTAAATTTAATTTTTTTAGCTCAGAAACCATGTGTGGTTTAAGATTTAATATTTTTTTTTTTTATAGATAGTGCTGCAGTTAAATTATTTTGGTGTCTCCATGGGTATTTGATAAGAACACAAAAGGGCAGCCGAAGAGATAATTCTGGGAAGAGTAGCACTATTAGATTCAATATTAAAAGCTCTCAAGAGGTTTTAATGTTTATTGGGTCAAGCGTACAAGAGCTTGGTGACCATATAACTTTTTTGAAAAGCAAGTCGCAAAATATTCAACCATTTATACTTGCCGTTGGGGATAAGGATTTTGAAAATTTTTCGAGCTTTTACGTTTACCTTGATGGCATTAAGTTCATGTTTTCAAATTTTTTAAGAGCACTTGATATATGTTTCAAGTGCTTCAACTTATTTAATTTGGAGTATCCGTTGTTTCTACTCACACAAGCGTTAAAAAAAGATGAGCAATTTTGAATTTATTTTAGTAGGTATTAATTTTTCATGAGAACTTCTTGAAAATAATTTTTCAGTAAGATTATGAGATTTTTCATATCGATAATAATATGTATGTTTTTTGTTCTAATTTTGTTTATGAAAACAAATGAAAAATTATTATAGCTAGCAAAGTAGGGAAGATTTGCAAAAAATACCAAGTTACTCATGATGAAGCTAAACGTTCTTCACTTTTGTGTGTGTATTGCTCAATATTGAGTTGACTTAACAAAAAATAATATTTCTTATTGTTCAATCCTTTTTCGTTCGGCAATTAGTTGCGATATTTACGTACATACATGCGTTCTATAACTTTTAATTAAGATTGCTCAAAAGCTTAAGACCACAATTGAGGGACTACGATTTTTTGTTTTCTTTTGATCCAGGTGTAAATCTCAGTGTCATTCTATAGTTCGCAATAATCCTAAAACAAATTCCTTGCAAACATTATTGAGTAATGATGAGCAATAACTTTTAATAAATGTTTATATGTATAAATTACCTATTTTCAGCTCCCCGTTTTGTTTATTGAACACTTGGTTCTTTTTAAATAAATCAATCAAATAAAATAACTATTGAAAACATAAATTTGATTCTTTTGTTTTTCTTTTCATTATAACAGCGCTCAAACTCAATCTGATGAAGTTGCCGTGGATTCTGAAGCCGGCCTCTAAACTTTGGCTGTATATAAATAAGTATATTAAGATTAGCTTAGTTAATTGTTTCATTGTATTAAATTATTTTATTATAAAATATATCATGGCTTCCATTAGTGTAAAATGTCTTCTTTTAATTGATCTAAAATTATTTAGGAAAATGTTTCAGGTGTGGGAAGAATCTTTATTATAAAGGTACCTACGGAATGACGTAAGGTGCAAATTATATCTATTTGAGAAACAAAAGTAAGTATAGTTTTTGAAACAAATCCATCCAGTTGTGCACCCCAAGGCTCCGGGCGTCCTGGTCTACGCCATCTCTCCAGCGCAAGCATGGTCTACCACGCTGTCGTCTACCATAGAATGTACCACAAAGAACTTTCCGAGCAGGTTCCTCTTCGCTCATGCGAGCTAGGTGACCTACCCACCGGAGTCTACCGAGCTTAATTTTTGTCACGATATCTGCTTCAAGGTAGATTGCGTACAATTCATGATTTTACCGGAGTGCCTTTTGCTAAGCACCCAAGTCTCGGATCTATATGTGAGTACTGGCAGGACCATGGTCCTGTACAGCAGCAGTTTTGAAGTTATGGTAAGATTTCTGGATTTGAAGAGCTTTGACAGACTATAGTAGGCTCTGTTGGATTTGAGAAGCCGCCCGCGTATTTCTTCTTCTAAATTGTTATCGGCTGCTACTATTGACCCAAGGTATTTAAAGGATTGCACCACTTCAAATTCATGCTCCGCTACCTTGATTGTTTGACCAAGTGTTCCTCTCGCATTCGACGCCACCATGTACTTTGTTTTACCTTCACTAATGTGCAGCCCCAGATTTTGTGCCGCCTGCTCGATCTGGATGAAGGAATCATATAGAGCTTGCTCGGTTCTTCCGATGATGTCGATGTCGTCTGCGTAAGCCAGTATCTGGCTGGACCTGTTGACGATGGTCCCTCTTGTTGCCGTGCCAGAGTCACGGATTGTTTTCTCCAACGCCAGGTTGAAGAGGAGGCAGGCCAAACCATCCCCTTGTCGCAGTTGATTGGTTTGGATAGCAATCCGGCTATTTTTACTTGGCTTGTTACGTTGGTCATGGTCAACCTGCATAGTCGTGTCAATTTATTTGGGATGCCGAATTCTCTCATGGCTTTGTAAAGTTCTACCCTGGCTATGCTATCGTAGGCGGCCTTAAAGTCTATAAACAGATGGTATGTTGGGATGTTATATTCTAGACATTTTTCCATCGCCTGCCTAAGGGTAAAGATCTGATCAGTTGTTGATTTGCCTGGAATGAAACCACACTGATATTGTCCGATGATGGTTTTAGCATATGGGGTTATCCGGTCTTGTAGGATAGAGGAGAGTATCTTATAGGCGGTACTCAACAACGTGATACCTCTATAATTGCTTCACGTTGTGACATCTCCCTTCTTATGCATGGGGCAAATTATACCTTTTCGCCAGTCTTCTGGAATTTCTTCATGCTCCCACACGTGCACTATAATCTCATGAATTTCTTGACATAAAGCTGGCCCACCGTGTTGAAATAGTTCGGCTGGTATACCATCGGCTCCCGGGGCTTTGTTTTTCTTTAGCCGGCCTATAGCCTTCTCAACCTCTTTTATGCTTGGTGGCGGCAACATAGGGTACTCTTCTTGAAGTAGTGGAGCCTCCACTTCTGCAGTGAGCTGACCATTTAGCAATTCATTGAAGTACACTTCCCATCGCTCCAGTATGCTCTGAGGATCGGTGATCAGATTTCCCTCTCCGTCCTTGCAGTATGTGCAGCGTGGTGTGTACTGCGTCATGTTTCGGACGGATTGGTAGAACTTCCGCGCCTGGTGCGGACCTCGCTCTCGGCTTTTCTCTATTTCACAGATTATGTTCTTCTCCCAGGCTGATTTTTTCTGTCTGTGAAGCCGTTTTTCAATTCTTCTGAGCTCTTTATATTCGTCTTCGCGTGCCCGCGTTCTATGAGATTGTTGCATTGCTCGGTACGCAACATTCTTACGTTCAGTCGCTAGCTTGCATTCATCATCAAACCAGTCGTTCCGATTTCTACGACTGCTGCCTAAGATGGAGTTGGCAGTACTAATGACAGTATTCTTAAGGCGTGTCCACTTCTCATCTACGCGCAGCATACTGGCTCCAGGACTTACTCTACCCAGTTCTAGGGCGAGTCCTAACGCATTACCAAAGGTGTTACTGGTGTTTTCATTGCGCAGAGCAGCCGTGTTGATTCGAACCTGATCGGCGGATGCAATACGTCTTCGCAAGGCAATCCGCCCTCGGAAAACCATACCAACAAGATAGTGATCCGAGTCGATATTGGCACCTCGGTACGTTCGTACCGTCATCAAGTTCGAGTAGTGGCGACGGTCTATCAACACGTGGTCAATTTGGTTACGAGTGACTCCATCAGGTGATACCCAGGTGGCTTTGTAGATATCTTTACGCGGGAACCTGGTACTCGCAACGACCATGTTTTTCGTTGCTGCCAATTCTAAGACTCGAAGTCCATTGTCATTAGTGTTCTCATGCAAACTATGGGTGCCTGCGTAATGCCTGAATACCGGCTCCCGACCTATTTTTGCATTCAAATCCCCAAGGATGATTTTTACGTCATACCTTGGACAGGCATTGAGGGCCCTCTCGACTTGTTCGTAGTAAGTCTCTTTTTCTTCGTCTGAGGACTCCTCCGTAGGTTCATGAACGTTAATGAGGCTGATGTTCTTAAATTTGCCTCGCACGCGAAGGGTGCATAGCCTTTCGCTTATAGCGTTAAAGCCGATGATGGCAGACTTCATTTTTTCGCCGACTAGGAAGCCTACCCCGAGCACATGGTGTTTTGTATGACAGCTGTAGTATAAGTCATAATTTTTCTTCTGTAGAACACCATTCCCTGTCCATCTTATTTCTTGAAGTGCTGTTATGTCAGCTTTATATTTTGACAGGGCATCGGCTAGCTGCTGAGCAGCTCGAGCTCTATAGAGCGATCGTACGTTCCATAAGAAAATTCGTAAATCGTTTTTCCGTTTTCTTTGCGTAGGTTGTCGTCGTGAGATCAGTCCGTTTTCTTTGCGTAGGTTGTCGTCGTGAGATCAGTCCGTTTCCGAGGCTTGTTGTTGGTCTCGAAATTCTTTAAGTTTTACGGAACAGGGAATTAACCTGTTGCCAACCTGTGGATCCAGCCTGATCATATTAGCCAAACCTTTTTAAAGGCTATGATAATGAGCAATTCATTATACATTTCGACAATTGTCATTGAAAAAATATTATAGTTTATTGACAATAATATGAAACTCTGCTTTCAATTTTAGGTAATTCCAGCTTCTTGATACAAAACTTCTAGGAGATATAGGAACATATGACGCATCCATTAAGGCTATGTAAGTAGCTTATGAATAATATACATTTTTCTTTATTTTTATAAATATTTATCCATTAAACGTATGAATTTTTATAAATGTTATGAAACTTCTTATTACTTTTACGAAATACATGAAACCTAAAATATTTTTTTCTTAACTTTTGTAACAACATTCATTATTGCTATGTAAGCATTTTATGAATAATATCAATTTTTCTTTATTTTCATAAATATTTAGTCATAATACGTAAGCTTTATGAAAAATTCATATGCGTTTTATGGTAAAGTATTCATAAAAATAAAGACCGATTCATATTTTTCATGAATGTTGTACAAAGTTTTAATAAATGCATTCATAAAATCTAGAGACAGAATTTTAAGTTTTATGTATAGGTTTCATAAATTTTATGAATAATTAATGCGTTTTATGAATAGATATTCATAAAAATAAAGACCGATTCATATTTTTCATGAATGCTGTACATAGTTTTAAGGAATGCATTCATAAATTATAGGGACAGAATTTTAAGTTTTATGTATAGGTTTCATAAATTTTAAGAATAATTCATTCATATTTTTCATGAATGCTGTACATAGTTTTGTGGAATGCGTTCATACATTCTAGGGACAGAATTTTAAGTTTTATGTATAGGTTTCATAAATTTTATGAATAATTCATGCGTTTTATGAATAGGTATTCATAAAAATAAAGACCAATTCATATTTTCAATGAATGCTGTGCATAGTTTTAAGGAATCATTCATAAAATCTTAGGACAGAATTTTATATTTTATTTATAGGTTTCATAAATTTAATGAAAAATTCATGCTTTTTATGAATGATATTCATATAAATGATGTACCATTCATATTTTTCATGAAATGCTTACATATTATAAATGACTGAGATCACATGCTTTAGGTAAAATGTTCATAAAATACATGAACGTATTCTATGTATCATCATCATCATCGTCGGTTTGACAACCGGGGTCCGGTCCTGGCCTCCTTCAACAAGTCTCTCCACCCATCCCGGTCTCGAGACGCCGACATCCAGTTGTGCACCCCAAGGCTCCGGGCGTCCTGGTCTACGCCATCTCTCCAGCCCAGGCATGGTCTACCACGCTGTCGTCTACCATAGAATGTACCACAAAGAACTTTCCGAGCAGGTTCCTCTTCGCTCATGCGAGCTAGGTGCCCTGCCCACCGAAGTCTACCGAGCTTAATTTTTGTCACGATATCTGCTTCAAGGTAGATTGCGTACAATTTATGATTGTACCGTCTCCGGAATTGTCCTTCCAACAATTCTCCTTAAGACTTTTCTCTCGAACGCGGCTAAGAGGTCGGAGTGCCTTTTGCTAAGCACCCAAGTCTCGGATCCATATGTGAGTACTGGCAGGACCATGGTCCTGTACAGCAGCAGTTTCGAAGTTATTTTGAGATTTCTGGATTTGAAGAGCTTTGACAGACTATAGTAGGCTCTATTGGATTTGAGAAGCCGCCCGCGTATTTCTTCTTCTAAATTGTTATCGGCTGCTACTATTGACCCAAGGTATTTAAAGGATTGCACCACTTCAATTTCGTGCTCCGCTACCTTGATTGTTTGACCAACTGTTCCTCTCGCATTCGACGCCACCATGTACTTTGTTTTACCTTCACTAATGTGCAGCCCCAGATTTTGTGCCGTCTGCTCGATCTTGATGAAGGAATCATATACAGCTTGCTCGGTTCTTCCGATGATGTCGATGTCGTCTGCGTAAGCCAGTATCTGGCTGGACCTGTTGACGATGGTCCCTCTTGTTGCCGTGCCAGAGTCACGGATTGCTTTCTCCAACGCCAGGTTGAAGAGGAGGCAGGCCAAACCATCCACTTGTCGGAGTCCATTAAAGATGTTGATTGGTTTGGATAGCAATCCGGCTATTTTTACTTGGCTTGTTACGTTGATCATGGTCAACCTACATAGTCGTGTCAATTTATTTGGGATGCCGAATTCTCTCATGGCTTTGTAAAGTTCTACCCTGGCTATGCTATCGTAGGCAGCCTTAAAGTCTATAAACAGGTGATATGTTGGGATGTTAAATTCTAGACATTTTTCCATCGCCTGCCTAAGGGTAAAGATCTGATCAGTTGTTGATTTGCCTGGAATGAAACCACACTGATATTGTCCGATGATGGTTTTAGCGTATGGGGTTATCCGGTCTTGTAGGATAGAGGAAAGTATCTTATAGGCGGTACTCAACAACGTGATACCTCTATAATTGCTGCACGTTTTGACATCTCCCTTCTTATGTATGGAGCAAATTATACCTTTTCGCCAGTCTTCTGGAATTTCTTCATGCTCTCACACGTGCACTATAATCTCATGAATTGCTTGACGTAAAGCTGGCCCACCGTGTTCAAAAAATTGTTCGGCTGGTATACCATCGGTTCCCGGGGCTTTGTTTTTCTCTAGCCGGCCTATAGCCTTCTCAACCTCTTTTATGCTTGGTGGCGGCAACATAGGGTACTCTTCTTGAAGTAGTGGAGCCTCCACTTCTGCAGTGAGCTGACCATTTAGCAATTCATTGAAGTACACTTCCCATCGCTCCAGTATGCTTTGAGGATCGGTGCAGTATGTGCAGCGTGGTGTGTAATGCGTCATGTTTCGGACGGATTGGTAGAACTTCCGCGCCTGGTGCGGACCTCGCTCTCGGCTTTTCTCTATTTCACAGATTATGTTCTTCTCCCAGGCTGATTTTTTCTGTCTGTGAAGCCGTTTTTCAATTCTTCTGAGCTCTTTATATTCGTCTTTCATTAAATGAAATTCATTCATATAATTTAAGTATACAAACATTGGATTTATGAACATCAGATACATACATTTTATGAATGAATAATAAATCAAAGTACTCGTTCATACGCGTATGAATGAATTCATACAACTATACCTAAATCACATGAACGCGATGTTTGGCTCGTTTTGTATGTATGTATCCATGAATAATAGGAAAATATTCATAAATATCATGTACCTTTTTGGTTCAGTGTGTTTGCACGACAAAAGGTCGTTTAAAATCTGGACAAGTAAGTATAGGTGCTGTCACCAAACACTCTTTTGCCTTCCTAAATCTATCCTCACATTCTTGAGTCCAAGTGAACTTCCTATTCTTCTTTGACAAATCCGATAACGGCCTAAGCAGTTCCGAAACATTTGGTACAAATAGTCGGCACCACGAAACTGTCCCTATAAAACTCCTTACTTCTTAAACATTCCTCATGCGAGCTAGGTGCCCTGCCCACCGAAGTCTACCGAGCTTAATTTTTGTCACGATATCTGCTTCAAGGTAGATTGCGTACAATTCATGATTGTACCGTCTCCGGAATTGTCCTTCCTCACAAATGGGGCCAACAATTCTCCTTAAGACTTTTCTCTCGAACGCGGCTAAGAGGTCGGAGTGCCTTTTGCTAAGCACCCAAGTCTCGGATCCATATGTGAGTACTGGCAGGACCATGGTCCTGTACAGCAGCAGTTTCGAAGTTATGGTGAGATTTCTGGATTTGAAGAGCTTTGACAGACTATAGTAGGCTCTATTGGATTTGAGAAGCCGCCCGCGTATTTCTTCTTCTAAATTGTTATCGGCTGCTACTATTGACCCAAGGTATTTAAAGGATTGCACCACTTCAATTTCGTGCTCCGCTACCTTGATTGTTTGACCAACTGTTCCTCTCGCATTCGACGCCACCATGTACTTTGTTTTACCTTCACTAATGTGCAGCCCCAGATTTTGTGCCGCCTGCTCGATCTGGATGAAGGAATCATATACAGCTTGCTCGGTTCTTCCGATGATGTCGATGTCGTCTGCGTAAGCCAGTATCTGGCTGGACCTGTTGACGATGGTCCCTCTTGTTGCCGTGCCAGAGTCACGGATTGCTTTCTCCAACGACAGGTTGAAGAGGAGGCAGGCCAAACCATCCACTTGTCGGAGTCCATTAAAGATGTTGATTGGTTTGGATAGCAATCCGGCTATTTTTACTTGGCTTGTTACGTTGGTCATGGTCAACCTACATAGTCGTGTCAATTTATTTGGGATGCCGAATTCTCTCATGGCTTTGTAAAGTTCTACCCTGGCTATGCTATCGTAGGCAGCCTTAAAGTCTATAAACAGGTGATATGTTGGGATGTTAAATTCTAGACATTTTTCCATCGCCTGCCTAAGGGTAAAGATCTGATCAGTTGTTGATTTGCCTGGAATGAAACCACACTGATATTGTCCGATGATGGTTTTAGCGTATGGGGTTATCCGGTCTTGTAGGATAGAGGAAAGTATCTTATAGGCGGTACTCAACAACGTGATACCTCTATAATTGCTGCACGTTTTGACATCTCCCTTCTTATGTATGGAGCAAATTATACCTTTTCGCCAGTCTTCTGGAATTTCTTCATGCTCTCACACGTGCACTATAATCTCATGAATTGCTTGACGTAAAGCTGGCCCACCGTGTTCAAAAAATTGTTCGGCTGGTATACCATCGGCTCCCGGGGCTTTGTTTTTCTCTAGCCGGCCTATAGCCTTCTCAACCTCTTTTATGCTTGGTGGCGGCAACATAGGGTACTCTTCTTGAAGTAGTGGAGCCTCCACTTCTGCAGTGAGCTGACCATTTAGCAATTCATTGAAGTACACTTCCCATCGCTCCAGTATGCTTTGAGGATCGGTGCAGTATGTGCAGCGTGGTGTGTAATGCGTCATGTTTCGGACGGATTGGTAGAACTTCCGCGCCTGGTGCGGACCTCGCTCTCGGCTTTTCTCTATTTCACAGATTATGTTCTTCTCCCAGGCTGATTTTTTCTGTCTGTGAAGCCGTTTTTCAATTCTTCTGAGCTCTTTATATTCGTCTTCGCGTGCCCACATTCTATGAGATTGTTGCATTGCTCGGTACGCAACATTCTTACGTTCAGTCGCTAGCTTGCATTCATCATCAAACCAGTCGTTCCGATTTCTACGACTGCTGCCTAAGATGGAGTTGGCAGTACTAATGACAGTATTCTTAAGTATTCTATGTATAGCATCTGAAAAAAAATCACATTAAATGAAATTCATTCATATAACTTAAGTATACAAACATTGGATTTATGAACATCAGATACATACATTTTATGAATGAATAATAAATCAAAGTACTTGTTCATACGCGTATGAATGAATTCATACAACTATACCTAAATCACATGAACGCGATGTTTGGCTCGTTTTGTATGTATGTATCCATGAATAATAGGAAAAAATTCATAAAAATCATGTACCTTTTTGGTTCAGTGTGTTTGCACGACAAAAGGTCGTTTAAAATCTGGACAAGTAAGTATAGGTGCTGTCACCAAACACTCTTTTGCCTTCCTAAATCTATCCTCACATTCTTGAGTCCAAGTGAACTTCCTATTCTTCTTTGACAAATCCGATAACGGCCTAAGCAGTTCCGAAACATTTGGTACAAATAGTCGGTACCACGAAACTGTCCCTATAAAACTCCTTACTTCTTAAACATTCCTCGGTGCTGGAATCCTTACCATGCTTTCCACTTTCTCTGGATTTACATGTAAAACATTTCGATCCACTATATACCCTAAAAATTTCAGCGATGGCATGCAAAAATTGTATTTTTCCCTACTGATCTTCAATCCTGCTTAATTCAACCTCATCATCACCTCATTCAAGATTCTTAGATGTTTTTCGAAATTCTCTGTAATGATGATGATGTTGTCTAAATAGACGAATACGAATGGCACGAGGTCGGCACCCAAGACTCTGTCGATAAACCTCTGCCATGTCGCAGGCGAGTTATGAAGTCCGAAAGGCATTCTCCTAAATTAAAAACGACCTCTCCCCGGAACCGTAAAGGCAGTATAAGGCTTTGATTCCTCCTCCATAGGAATCTGCCAATACGCCGACTTGATGTCTAGCGAAGACAAGAACCTCGCACCTCGAAGCCTGTCCAAAATCGAATTTATATACGGGAGTGGATAAGAATTCCTATCTGTATTTTTATTCAGCTTCCTCTAATTCACACAGAACCTATAGGAACCATATTTCTTCTTAACTTAAAGTATTTTAGATGACCAAGCACTTGTCGATCTCTCAATAACTCCTGCCTCTAACATTTCGTTTAATTATCTATCTATACATTCCTGCATCGCCGAAAAAACCGGATAATACCGTTGTTTAATCGGTCCCGCCGACGTCCTAATCTTGTGTGCAACCATTGTTGTACACCCTAAGCCTATAGGCATTTTCCTAAAAGATTCCTTAATCAACACTTTTTTCCCTATCACTCAATTCTGATCGTTCTGTAATCGAACAAACCGAAACCGGCTGTTCCAAAAAAATTCTACTCACGAGATCTTAAATCCGGGACAATACCCGACAGTGCCCAAAAATCTGCACCTAAGATCACCGTATGTGGCAGAGTTGGTATGACAAGACAGTCAATCAAAACTGCCCTATCTTCTACCATAATTGGAAGAGAAAGTGGCATTAAAATCTCGACACCTGTTCCGTCTGCCAAAACGAACGCAGCCAACAGTGTCTGTCTTTAAAGAAAGACCTTAATTTTTTTAGTATTCCCCAAGCATCCCTACCTATTATGGTCCTAGAAGCTCCTGAATCTAATAAACCTAAATATCTAGTACCATAAATGCTAACCGATAAGAACGGTCTCCTATCACTACCGTTTGCCTCCAAAGTAAATCCTAAATGAATCTGATTCACCAACTGGTGGCCAGCAGGTAACCTATTCAACGTCTTCGGCAAGAGTCCGTTGCCCATTTCCCGAGCAGCGACGACAATTTTGTCTGCTAACCCCTAACTCCACCGCAACCAAAACAACGCCTAGGAGCAGAACACCTATTTCCAAAAGGCCTGATCCATTGCAATTAAAACACCTAGTTGTGGGTCTGTGGTTCGAAGATTGGGCTTGACGAATAGTTCCATTGTTCTCAGCAACAACCGAAACTATTGTAGTTTCCCTACCTTAATAAGCTAGAGCCGGTTCTAGCAAATTCCTTTTGCCCCTAACGCTAGGTGGTGGAAGATACGATTCCACATTTGCCCTAACTGCTTCTAAACTAATACCTAAAGCGACCAAATCGGACACGAAACTTGGTTTCGCCAAACCAAGCTGGGTTTGATAGAAGGGTGTGAGGTTCCTCTGAATCATTGACAGCCTTCTACCTTCCGAAATTGGATCAGTTAACCTACCAAATAAATTTTGCATAGTCGCCACATAGACTCCGATTGATTCGTCGTTGCCTTGTGTGCGATGCCTAATCTCATAGTAATAACTGGTCGTCGTAGTTCGGTGGTAAAAACTCAAGTTTTAACTCTCTAGCGAGTTCTGGCCACGAACCGACTTAAACCCTAACTGCCGTAAACCAGAAAAGCTCAACCGCTGCCTTAATAAGTTGGGTTTCTGAAACCCCCCTAGCTGCACGCATTTCCTCAACTCTTTCTAAAAACGAGTTCACTGAGGTACCACAGCGCTCACCAGTGAACTTATTCAGAAATTTTTCTGAGTTGATTACTACTCGTTCCACAATCGGGTTACCCTGGCTACTATTATCACTATTCTTATCCTTACTAGCCTCTGCCACTCCTAAGCCCGTCGATGTACTGGCAGTAGTACTGGTGGACCTGCTGTCCTGAGGTTCAACTGAACGCTGCTTTTCAACGTCACTCTTCTTGTTTAATCCCTGGTTTTGTTTCTCTTTATTTTTCCCTTCGTCAACTTCATCTTAATCTTCATCCTCCCCCTCATCATCATCATCATCCCCTTCCAATTCTGCCATAGCCATAATCAATTTGTTTTTTAAAGCCTGTTTGATCTTATCCTGAGATTCGTTTTCTGGTAAGCTCCTATCCGTCCTACGCAAACCCCACTCTACCTTCATAAGGATTTCTAAATATTCCTTCGAAGTTTCTGACTTCGGAGGATTCCTTAGGATCCACTGCCGTCAAATCCTGTTCGAAGTTGAACGGATAAGAGGGAATGGCTACCCTAAGCGCTACGCGCATCTCCTCTACTGTCCCTACCGCTAAACCTCTACATTCTACTTCGTATGTAATTTTGTCTCCTGAAAGTCTATTCACGTGGCTAACATCTATTTTAAAAAGTTAAAAGAATATTAATTTAAAACAAAACAAAAACTACTGAAAAGGAATTTAAATCTCGAAAAACAAAAAAAAAATAAATTATACTTTCAAAAAAGTTATCACAAAATCGCGTGTCGACAACCCTAAACGATTCCAACAATTTTTCCCAACTAATCTGGACTGATTTCTGAAATTGAAAAAAGAAACACACGAAAGATTAAAAAAATCGATTTATTTCATTTCGGACCAACTATCCAAACCAACTAAATATATTCAACCTATTTCTATTTTAAATCTGCTCAGAAAAAAAAGCTACACCAAAATTTTAAAAAGTAAAATAAACTATTATAAAAATGTTTGCACTAAAAGTGGCAACCCCGAAAAAAGTCTATGGCCGAAATGGCAGCTTCAATACTAATTGAACACGATTGTGAAAATAAATTTAAAAAAAAAAAATATATTAGGTCTGAAAGAGACCACACTATTATCACTCTAATGAAATTAATTAATGTGAAAAAAAAGGAATTAAAAAAATATTATAATAAAATAAAACTAGCAAAGTTAAGTGTCAATTCAAACTAATATCACTTAACAACAATATATAAATATTATGCACACAAGAAAACCTTACTCAACTTTTCTTTTTGCTTTTTTCTTCCAAGCACCTCTTCCTATTAGACGAATGACGTCACCACTTCACAATAACAAATTATTTCAATGCCACCAACAACGGGATGGGATAAAGCACCTTTTTACTTATGAAGAGAAAAAAAAAACACCAAGTAAAATTTCACAATGCACCACAGACACAATAGGATGCTATTCGAACTTTTTTTTCCACAAGATAAAACACAAAGGGAGCCCCACATTGGGCGCCAATTTATTGCAATATTATTTCGCGAATTTTAATAGAAGATGACGAAACTAAAAGACCGCGACTCAGGATTATAGGAATCCAATCATTATCATCACTAAACACAAACGAATTAATTAATTTATTAATACTGTACAACCGGCACACGCGAATGTATAGATCGAATTGACGAACGATCAACCAAAGACGAGAGATAAGAGAGAATACAATAATACTGCAACAACACTACAAAAACGATGCAGCCAACCGGCTAGTCAGCTGGGGGTGGGTTCGTCAAATTAAAGAGTATTAATTTATGAACAATAAAAGTGAACAATTCAAATCGAATCAATGGGGATAGTAATAGTTGAAAAAAAAAGAATCGAATTAAAAGTAGGTAGGTAAATACAGGGGCATACTAACGCTATAGGGTGGGCGCCAGGAAACTGTTGAGGGTCGTTTGCCTTAACCGGGAAGCTGAAATTCGTCTTCAAAAATATGAAGGAAACGCAAATATTTTTATTCCCAACGGGAATAAGTTCAAAGAATTTATTTTAAGATATCTGGGAAACCTTTATAAATTTAGGTAGAAAACCCAGAATTTGTTCGATCACAAGAAAAGTTATTAATTGTTTTGGAAATTGGCAGAGGGCCAATTTTCCAAATAAAAGAAAGAAGAAAAGTTCGAATTAATATAAAATGAAATAAAAATATAACAATGGAGTGTCACAAAGTGCACAAGGAAAAATCACTGTGGGAAAGTTCCCGAACGAACAACAGTATGGAAAACGGTCGCGAGTCCCGCAATTTCGGGAGAATCAAAGAAACTGAACGAAGGCCTAACCGAGGTAAAACTTTGCCATTTTTCTGGCCACAAAACCACAAAACACTAAGTTTTGGACAAAACCAAACAACCAAATACTTAGCTTTTTTTATGCGGAATCCTATCTCCTCCACTGTTCCCCAAAACCTTTGTCGATCGCCTCAGACAAAAAGTCTTCCTCTCCTCATACAACAAAAATAGCACTTCTGTTTTCTTTTTTATTCTAATTCCCCGAACTGGGATGTTAAATACCACAATTTTTTGCACAAATAAAATCGATAACTTCGAAAATAATTTTTCGATAAATTTCTTTCAACCAACCACAATTTTTTGCACAAATAAAATCGATAACTTAGAAAATAATTTTTCGCTTAATTTCTTTTAACCAGCCGCTTTTGTAACCTTTTTCAAAGTCCGTCAAAATGGCGGACAAAGCTCATCCATGCCGTCTATTCCATATATTGCTATCTCTTTCAAATCGCTTGTCCGTGTGTTATTCAGTCACAGTCTTGAGTCTAACTGCACCACTCCGCCAATTAGCTGAAGTGTGCTCTGTTATCGAATTGAGCCACGCATGCGATCTCTTTCCGAAAGTAGCTCAATGGACAAGTTCAGTCCCCACCCGTCAATTACCATAGCTAAAAGATAAACGAAAAATTATTTGAAACTACGAACAAAGCCCCCAGCCCAAACCGGCCCAGACTACGAAGTTGGAGTAAAACATTTTGTCAGGTGGGATCATCACCCTTTTAAAACTAAAATGAGGAGACAGGATTCACTGCCTTTCGCGAAAGTTAAAATAAGCTAAACTCGTAGACCTCCGCGCAGATTTTAAAAGGGAAGGGAAACACATCGCAAAGTGATTTTACTTTTATGTGCAAGACACTTTAGGGTGGGCATTAAGCCATACTAAATTTACGTTGTTGTGAAATAGTTGTCACACATGTCGATGAACATGGGTCGGGTTCATCATGTTTTCTCCTTGTATGGACCAACTGTCACATACTTGATGATTTTGTGAACGACCTGTCACACAATATATATTTTTATGATGGACGTGGACCATCTTTCACACAATTAGTGTTGTATGGACGTGGACAGTCTGTCACACGATAAGTGTTTGTGCCGACCACCTGTCGCACGTATATGTGTTTTTGTGGACCGTCCGTCACACAGGACATTGATTCACGGGTACCTATATTAATTGCTTTTCCAGAATACTTTAAGAGCAGGACTCTGGCTAATGGTAACCAGGTTTCAACTGCACTCTACCAGTATTTTGGAGCTGCAACGAAAAAGGAAGGCTAGCAAGGCGTACTTAATAGAATAGGTAGATGAAACTTGTTGTGGTAAATTTTACCGCAACAAATCCCACCCTTACCTCCTAGGAAATGTGCTTACATTTCTGTAACACATTTTCTAAGATCTACCGAGGTAATAGAAAATGAAAAAGGGATTTTCAATCAACTTAAAAAAAAAAACGCAAAAATTGAAACTGAAAATCATAAGTCATAATATATATAAAAAAAACAACTACGTTACAAAAAAAATTAAACTACGTTACTTGAAAATTTAATCCTAGGATGCGTCGGTGTACGGTTTTAAGTCTTTAACATGCCAAGCTCCGCGTTCTTTACCACTGCTATCTTGTAATACATATGTCCAAGGTGACACACGCTTCTTAACTTCAAACGGACCGACAAACTTCGGTGCTAATTTGGCAGCATAATAATTCGCGGCATCCGACAACGAAAAGTTCCTACATCATACAATTTCGCCGGGGTGATATTGAACATCACGCTGTCGAAGATTGTAGGCTTGAGCAGATCTTTTAGATGGTGCTGGCAATTTTTTCCCTATATCCACCCTCAGTTCTTTGAAGCGATCTCATCCAGATCCTGAACGTTTCCTGAACTATCACCTATTGATGGTACTTCTAGACCCGAAGTCACCATATCCCTACCGAAGTTCGCATAATATGGGCGAAACTCCCAAAACCTCATGCTTTGACGTGCGAATAGCACACGTCACCTTGCTGAGCTGTGAATCCCACGATTTGTGGTTTTCAGCGACGCACAGTGGGATCTTGCCTAAGCAGAAGCGGCGAGAAGTTATTTTTTCTAAATGTAACAAATTTCAATAAAAATAACTGTTTCGATTAACCAATATTATGCCTTATATGATTCAAGTATTTTTTTTTTAGTCAGTGGTTTCATCACTGTACCATTCGGCATCAAACTTGACAGTTTAGTTAAAATTTTGTTCTGTGGTAAACTAACCGAAATAAGTGGCCTATATTGTGATACAAAAATTATATTGAAAATTTATTGTTAAAACAAACATTTTACATAGAGTTTGTTAAATCAGGTATGTTCTTTTAAATAGCATTAGTTTTAACTCGATTTTGTAGTAAATTTGTCAAAAAAAAAAATGTCAGTTCCTTATAAAAACAAAAGAAAAAACATTTTTAAATAACGGTACTTTTTGATTAGGCAAACATTAAATTTAGATTTAAAGTGTTTTTCTTCGTTAAATAGATTCTTTAATCGAAACTGAAGTTAAAAGTAAAAAATGTTTGCCTAAAATATTTTTTTTTAATTTTTTATTTTCAAAAGTATGCAAAATATTAAACCATTTTCATTATGTTTAAGGGCAACATGCAGTTTTTCTCTTGCAAAATGCAGGAACTCTGCGAAATCTTTTTTAAAATTAAATTTAGAACTATATTGACAAAAAAAATTGAATATATTGAGGCATTTTTAATGACAAGAACAAACTGTACTGAAAATCATGTGTCAGAGCTAAGAAAAGAATTTATACAGTTTAAAGGAGAATGCCGGAAAATGTATGGGCGAAAAAACCCAGAGCGGGTTAAAATAAAATATATAAGTATGGATTGAAAGGGCATTAATTGAAGATAACACATATGACATTACTTTCTTTAAAAGCTATCCCCGGATCTGACTTTAACAATTTTTTTATCTTTATTAACAAAATTAATTGGTCAATATAACTACGGGAAATCTAGCCAGGCATTTTTTCAAAAACTCTAAGAAATCGAGCGAAATAACCGGTATTGATAAAAATGTAATAAAAAAATGTCATATAATTCTGCAGTGCTTATCAAGTGGATTTAGTATTGACGCTCCAAAATTTAAAATGTATGTCTTGTGACTGCGAAGTTGTTTCTAATGCTGTATCCTTGGATGGCGGCGGATCGAGACCGGGATGGGTGGAGAGACTTGTTGAAGGAGGCCAGGACCAGACCCCGGTTGTCGAGCCGATGATGATGGTATTATAAGAGCACTTCAGTTCATAAAATTCTTATTCATGGACATGAAATAATTTCTCAAAGTATATTGTCCAATGGAGAATCGAGTGAATTAGCGTAAGAAGCTCGAAATAAGGATTTTAAAATCTACAGAGAATATTTTAGTCGAAAAACTTCTAGACAAGACGCATAAATAGACATTATGAACCGAATGTTAATATCTTCGGAGAGTTTGAAAACCTTTCAAAAAAAATCCATTTGATCGATTTAAACAACCAACCGCAGACTGAAAATATTAACTACTTTTCGGACTCAGAATAGTAACTGTTGCACAAATAATTTGTTAACTATACCAAACCAAGGTAATCGAAATGTTTTTTACTTCGGTTTGTTTTTTTTTTTCAGATATTAAATACATATATAAAAATCTAAATTATTTGTCTTCCATCAAAATGTAGCTGTTGAAATGTTTCAAAAATTGTAACTTTATATATGAATATTAAACTAAAAAATGATATAAGAATGTTTAAAATTGAGTTTAAAATAAGGAAAATTTACAAATGGCTTTTTATTCTGTTGATCCAAATTCCCCACTCTAATAATATACACCAAAACATACCAACAAGCATATTTAAAATTTTATAACGCGATTATCTCAAAAACCTCAAAAAAAAAACCTTTCGAAAAGTATATTTTGATTTAGGCAACAAAAAGCTTTATAATTATCGCCGTTGATCAGGCATTTCTGCCTCACTGTGCGACGTAAGCCCTCAACGTCGTTTTAAGAATCTGATTGATTCTCTCCGCAGGATTCGCCTGCGGGTGGTAATGGGCTGCGAATTTTAATTTTGACCCGTACGCCTGGAAAAGCGTTTTCAGTTCCTTAGATCGAAACTGGGGATCGTTGTCACACACGATCACCTTAAATATGCCAAATAAAAGGAAAACGTTATCTTCTAATTCCCTAACTATTGCCTAAGCAGTGGCCGACCTCAACGCGAACAGTAGTGGAAACTTTGATAAGTAATCCACTACCGTTAAAATGTTGTAGTGCATCCACATATACGACGCCACTGCCCATTTTACAAATGAGTAACAAAAATGTAAAGTGCAATCGAGTTTGTTTGTCATGGCATTACATCAGCATTCCACTCAATTGCATTCATTCACTCAATAGTAAAAAGATCCTAATTTAGATATTGTAGCCAATAGGAAAATAGAATAATTTTGGATGTGAATTTGAATATGTAAAAGTAAGTTAGAAAATAATTATAAAAGTAAGGCAAATTAGTATATAAGGAATATTCAAAATTAATAAAGACGGACTTGTGTTTTGAACAATGGAACAAAACGTTCTTGTCTCAAATTTGTCGGCGAGTAATCGCCTAATCCAACACAGCGGGGTTCGCTTTTATACTGATAGCGTGGTACGCTTTCATTACCAAGAGTGGATAAACACTACGTGGCGATCCTGCAAACAAACAACATGGTGTATAATCTTCATTGGAGATATACAAAAACTATTAAGTTCTAGCAACTGGGTTATGTAATTTACAAAACGAAGTTATTAAATTTGTTTCCTTTTGAAATTATAAAAGTTTAATTAAAAACAATAAAACGAAAACATGTCCGATACCGAGAATTTTTGCTTGCACTCAAAATGCAAACAAAATGGAATGATCAACTACCAGATAATGACATTCAAGAAATCCCAGGCCAAAATCCCCCAAAAAAGAAGAAAAATCAACAGGAAACTAAATACTGTTCAAATTTAGATCCAAATTATATATATCTCTCCAACAACTTGGTTCATCCACATTGGAAGATAAAAATTCCTAAGGAGGATGTTTTTAATAACTCCTCAAACGACATATACAAATTCAGAATTTTTATTTATTTTTATAATTGTTTTGTTTTTAATAACAACTTTGCTAAAAACTATTGTAAAAATAATATTTTAATTAAAGAAAGTAGTAAAATCCTCAGTTCAACAAAAAAACACAACTTTTATAAATAAATAACTATGAATATGTTAAACAAAAAAGATCATATATGTATATAAATAGAAAAACATAAAAACAAAATTGTAATATTAAAGAAATAAGGAGAATCTTTTAATCAGGAATATAGACCCCTATCATGGTATCCGATCGGAACGGAATTTTCTCCGAAAAAGGCCTAGTAGTTTTTTTATTGGCTACTCTTTTACCTTTGTAGGTAGCCGAGTGCTAGTAAGTTACAAGTAATAATATAGAAAAGTTTTCATCGTATGACGAAATGAAACATTTCACTCTTACAAAATCAATTTTGTATGAATCGGAGAAAATTCCGTTCCGAACGGATACATAATGAATTATCAAATTATAAAAAGAGGGAACTTTAAAAATTAATATTTAAAATCTTTGTAAAAAAAAAATATATTGTTTGTTGAAATTATAACATTATTAGAATATGTCAAAAAGAATGTATTTAAAAAGTAAAGATTTAATCGAAATAAGTAACCAGTGATTGTGATGATATAAATTTGTAAATACGATCAGAGACAGTAGATACGAAGATGGCAAAATTCGACATTTTGTTAAGCTTGAAGACAATTCCCGAATATGGCAGAGAAGTAGATAAGCTTACTAATTTCCTTAACATAATACAATATATCAATGATACTCTGAGCGATGAGATTGAGAAAAGAAAGCTTATAAAATTCGTTTTAAATACAAAATTGGCAGACAAAGTTAGAAATAGGTTGATCACAGTTAGTGAACCTAATACAATTAAAGAATTTTAAGATACGCAACTTTCAACTTTACAAGAGGCAAAATTTCAATCAGGAAGGCAACGACCGTAACAGATTTGAAAGAAACATGAATCAACATCGATACAACAACTATACCCAAACTCGAAATTATACCCGAAACGAAATAATTTCAATCGGAACAATAGTTCCAAAAACTGGCATGGCACATATCAAATTGCTTAACACGAACGACAATGAAGTAATCTTACACGACTCTACCTTAGACACAGAACCACTTATAGACTATGACATGATGACATACAAAAATGAAAACAAAAGCAATGACGATCGCTTTAAGAAAATAATAAAAAAAAAAACTAGAAATCAATTGCAAAGACGATCATACAAAAAATGACTTAATTGATATTTTTAGGAAACATCAAGAAATGGAGAGTAGTAGTAGACTACAGAAAGTTAAACGACAAAACAGATGATACCGATAGAAATCGATGAAACCGTTAAAAGAACATTAGTTATCACAAGGGGGATGTCCAACAAAGTGAAGGTGGACAACAACAAGGAGAAATGCAATTCTCATGAGAAGCCTGTACAACTTCAAATCTGGGAATGCATATCCATTAATGACGTCAAAAATATAATGAAATTAAAATTTAATATTGATAAAAATGCTAGAAATTCAAAAATAAATATTGATGAAAATTTTTTGCACGTGCGATGCAGCGATAAATCGGCGAATCCAGATAAATCGGCGAATCCAGATTCGAACCTGATGAAGCTTGCATCAGATATAAACAATGATAATAAGTATACGTATACGGGATCTAACGATAATTCAGCGATACTAGAGTCGACACTGAAGAAATTAGTATCCAGAATGAATAAAGAAAATATAAATATTTAAGCATTTTGAAAAAGATAAATTCAAAGAAACATATGCAAAAATAAAAATAATTGGCCAGAATCCTAAGCTAAAAATAATAATATTTATATAACGCCCCAAAACAAATAATTGATGATATAACTAAATACAAACTAATCGACGAATTCCATAACTCTGCGCACGGAGGACACTTAGTTATACCGAAAAATCTATAAAATTAAAACAAAGATACATATGGCGAAAGATGAATCAAATGGTGAAACAATTCATAACAAATTGTGATTCATGTGCAAGAAATAAACAAACAAAACACACAATTGAACCACAACCGATTACAGACACTCCAAGCAACAGTTTTGAAGTGGTGTCAATTGACACAGTCGGACCTTTACGAATATCAAATAATAAAAGATATATTTTAACCATGCAATGTGAACTGACTAAATTTGTCGTCACATATCCTATGACATCAAAAGACGCAACAACAACAGCAAAGAAGTGGAAGAATTTATTCTTAGATATGGACACTTTAAGATTCTAAAATCAGATAAAGGTACAGAATTCAATAACGAACTTATGAACAACGTATGTTCGCTATTAAAGATAAATCAAACATTTTCCTCCCCATATCACCACCAAAACTATAGGTGCTCTTGAAAGAAATCATCGGACACTTAACGAATTTTTATTATCAAGTGTCAATGACAATGAATGGGACAAATGGGTTCCGTACTTTACGTTTGATAACAATACAACACTACATATAGAAACTGGGTATTCACCATATGAACTCCTTTATGGGAAATTACTATGCTTACAGGCAGACACTTTAAATAATAAAACTAAAATTTATGACTATGACAACTATGCTATAGAGAAATGACAATAAAGATAAAAGAAAAAAGAACAGCAACGGAAAATATGAAATACAGCAATAAGTTAGATCTAGGAATAGGCGATTTAGTATTACTAAAAGGAGGAAATAAAGGGTTTTCCAATAAGAGGTGTTATTTTGAATAGCCCGCTATTTCGGTAGCTGTCACTTTTGAAGCTGTCATTTTTTGACATTTGACAAGTAGAAACTACGCCATTAATATAAATGGAACGATACACGCTTCAACAGCGCATTGAAATTATTAAAATTCACTATAAAAATTGTGAAAATTTGGCAGAGACGGTTCGTAAAACTAAAACATTTTTGGGTCGTCGTGAAGCACCTTGTCGGACCGCAATACAGAAATTGGTGGACAAATTCGAGCTGTTGGGACAAGTTAGTGATGTGAAGAATAAAACCCGTGCACGTCGCTCAAGAACAACTGCGAATATTGCTGTTGTAGCCCAAAGTGTTGAAGAAAACCCAGGTTTGTCCATTCCTCGTCGTTCTTTGGAATTAGGCATTCCACAAATGTCATTACACCGTATTTTGCATAAAGACTTGGGTCTTAAGGCTTATAAAGTTCAGTTAACACAAGAACTCAAGCCGGCTGATTATCAACAACGTCGTGTCTTTGCTGTTTGGGTCCTTGAAATGCATGAAAATGATCCGGAATTTCATCGAAAAATCATCTTGACTGATGAGGCCCATTTCCACCTCGGAGGCTACGTCAACAAGCAAAACTGTCGCATCTGGGGCTCGGAAAACCCAAGAGTTATTGTTGAAAAGCCTCTCCATCCTCAATGCGTGACTGTTTGGTGCGGTTTATGGTCCGGCGGGGTCATTGGACCTTACTTTTTCGAAAATGAGGCTGGAGCAACAGTTACGGTCAATGGATTGCGCTATCGAGAGATGATTAATGATTTTTTATGGCCGGAATTGGATGGTATTGATCTGGACAACGTTTACTTTCAACAAGACGGTGCTACGTGCCACACAAGCAATGAAACCATCGATCTTTTACGGGAAAAGTTTCCGGACCGTCTTATCTCTCGAAGAGGTGATCACAATTGGCTACCGAGATCTTGTGATTTAACACTTTGCGACTTCTTCCTTTGGGGCCACGTGAAAGATAAGGTCTACGCCAACAGCCCAGCGTCGATTCAAGACCTCAAAGATGGAATTCGTGAGGCTATCGAGGACATAGGGCAGCCACTTTGCGATTTGGTTATGGAAAATTTCATGAAAAGGATATGGTCCTGTAAGCGTGGTCGTGGCGGCCATTTGGCTGATGTTGTGTTCCATTATTAACGGCATACCTTCCTCTTTATAATGAAATAAACATCCGATCATGTATCTCAAAAAATGCCACTCTTTCTTTGAATATCAAAATAACACCTCTTATTGGAAAACCCTTTAGAAAGAAAAATCAACCACCTTATATTGGTCCATTTAAAATAATAGAAAGAAAAGGAGTCAATTCAGTAATTGATAAAGCTGCAATAAGTAAAGAAATACATAATAACCTTCTTAAACCTTATAGACCAAATTATGAATTATAAAAAAACAAAACAAAAAAAAATTTACAATTTATATAATTATTTTATATTATTAAACAAAAATGTTAATTCAATAACGTAAATACAAATATCGTAAAAAAGAACAAATTTTAGCTTGTAAAAATAAATTTTTCAAATTATGTCTAGTATGATAATTTTCAAAATATAATTTTACTACCAAAATTTTTCTTAAGGGCGAGGGTGTAGTGTATCCACATATACGACGCCACTGCCCATTTTACAATTGAGTATCAAAAATGTAAAGTGCAATCGAGAATGTTTGTCATGGCATTACATCAGCATTCCACTCAATTGCATTCATTTACTCAATAGTAATAAGATCCTAATTTAGATATTGTAGCCAATAGTAAAATAGAATAATTTCGAATGTGAATTTAAATATGTAAAAGTAAGATAGAAAATAATTATAACAGTTAGGCAAATTAGTTTATAAGGAATATTCAAAATCAATAAAGACGGACTTGTGGTTTGAACATTGGAACAAAACGTTCTTGTCTCAAATTTGGCGGCGAGTAATCGCCTAATCCAAAACAGCGTGGTTCGCTTTTATACTGATAGCGTGGTACGCTTTAATTACCAAGAGTGGATAAACACTACAATGTAAATGAAACCCCTACTCGACTTAGGAAGCGGACCTACCAAATCAATACAAATCATTTCCCACGGTGCCTTGATTCCTACCCTCTCAGTCATTAATCCAGCTGGTTTCTCCTTCACCGGCTTTACTTGTTGGCAAACTTTACAATTCCTAACATATTTTGAGATATCGGCCTTCATTTTTGGCCAGTAAGACTTCGCCAAAATTCTGGCAAAAGTTTCACTTTACTAGGACACCCATGTGTCCTCCTAAAGGACCATCATGGTATTCCTGTAATATCCCTAACCTCTCATTTTTCCCTAACACCCTCTTCCATTCTTGATTATCCTGATGAACAACTACATGATTAGCCTTGACGAGTTTGAACGACTGACCTTGTTCAACTCCTCTGGCTGGATACCTTAGCGGATTAGAATTTACCGCCGAAATCATTTTGCTCACCGAAGGGTCTAAATCCTAGTCCGAGATACCACCCAACTGCGGCACTCTTCGAGAAAGCATATCTGGAACAACATGCTCTTCGCCCTTGCGATGAATGATATCAAAATCAAATTGTTGGAGCCTAACTGCTCAACGCGCTAAGCTTCCCTGCGGATCTTTAAGATTGCTTAACCACACCATGGAAAAGTGATCCGTCACAACCGTAAGCCGAACACCTTCGATATACGGTCGGAACTTCTCAACAGCCCATAATACAGCCAAGAATTCCTTCTCTGTTGTGCTATATTTTCTCTCGTTCCTATTTAAAGACCTACTAAGGTAACAGACAACCTTTTCTTCCTCATCAAAGTTCTGTGAAAGAACTGCACCGATACCGAAATCTGACGTGTCTGTTGGCATGACAAAAGGTCGTTTAAAATCTGGGCAAGTAAGTATAGGTGCTGTCACCAAACACTCTTTTGCCTTCCTATAGCTATCCTCACATTCTTGAGTCCAAGTGAACTTCCTATTCTTCTTTAACAAATCCGATAACGGCCTGAGCAATTCCGCAAAATTTAATACAAAACGTCGGTACCACGAAACTGTCCCTATAAAACTCCTTACTTCTTAAACATTCCTCGGTGCTGGAATCCTTACCATGCTTTCCACTTTCTCTGGATTTACATGTAAACCATTTCGATCCACTATATACCCTAAAAATTTCAGCGATGGCATGCAAAAATTGTATTTTTCCCTACTGATCTTCAATCCTGCTTAATTCAACCTTATCATCACCTCATTCAAGATTCTTAGATGTTTTTCGAAATTCTCTGTAATGATGATGATGTTGTCTAAATAGACGAATACGAATGGCACGAGGTCGGCACCCAAGACTCTGTCGATAAACCTCTGCCATGTCGCAGGCGAGTTATGAAGTCCGAAAGGCATTCTCCTAAATTAAAAACGACCTCTCCCCGGAACCGTAAAGGCAGTATAAGGCTTTGATTCCTCCTCCATAGGAATCTGCCAATACGCCGACTTGATGTCTAGCGAAGACAAGAACCTCGCACCTCGAAGCCTGTCCAAAATCGAATTTATATACGGGAGTGGATAAGAATTCCTATCTGTATTTTTATTCAGCTTCCTCTAATTCACACAGAACCTATAGGAGCCATATTTCTTCTTAACTTAAAGTATTTTAGATGACCAAGCACTTGTCGATCTCTCAATAACTCCTGCCTCTAACATTTCGTTTAATTATCTATCTATACATTCCTGCATCGCCGAAAAAACCGGATAATACCGTTGTTTAATCGGTCCCGCCGACATCCTAATCTTGTGTGCAACCATTGTTGTACACCCTAAGCCTGCAGGCATTTTCCTAAAAGATTCCTTAATCAACACTTTTTTCCCTATCACTCAATTCTGATCGTTCTGTAATCGAACAAACCGAAACCGGCTGTTCCAAAAAAATTCTACTCACGAGATCTTAAATCCGGGACAATACCCGACAGTGCCCAAAAATCTGCACCTAAGATCACCGTATGTGGCAGAGTTGGTATGACAAGACAGTCAATCAAAACTGCCCTATCTTCTACCATAATTGGAAGAGAAAGTGGCATTAAAATCTCGACACCTGTTCCGTCTGCCAAAACGAACGCAGCCAACAGTGTCTGTCTTTAAAGAAAGACCTTAATTTTTTTAGTATTCCCCAAGCATCCCTACCTATTATGGTCTTAGAAGCTGCTGAATCTAATAAACCTAAATATCTAGTACCATAAATGCTAACCGATAAGAACGGTCTCCTATCACTACCGTTTGCCTCCAAAGTAAATCCTAAATGAATCTGATTCACCAACTGGTGGCCAGCAGGTAACCTATTCAACGTCTTCGGACATCCCGCCCTCCTGGCGCAAGAGTCCGTTGCCCATTTCCCGAGCAGCGACGACAATTTTGTCTGCTAACCCCTAACTCCACCGCAACCAAAACAACGCCTAGGAGCAGAACACCTATTTCCAAAAGGCCTGATCCATTGCAATTAAAACACCTAGTTGTGGGTCTGTGGTTCGAAGATTGGGCTTGACGAATAGTTCCATTGTTCTCAGCAACAACCGAAACTATTGCAGTTTCCCTACCTTAATAAGCTAGAGCCGGTTCTAGCAAATTCCTTTTGTCCCTAACGCTAGGTGGTGGAAGATACGATTCCACATTTGCCCTAACTGCTTCTAAACTAATACCTAAAGCGACCAAATCGGACACGAAACTTGGTTTCGCCAAACCAAGCTGGGTTTGATAGAAGGGTGTGAAGTTCCTCTGAATCATTGACAGCCTTCTACCTTCCGAAATTGGATCAGTTAACCTACCAAATAAATTTTGCATAGTCGCCACATAGACTCCGATTGATTCGTCGTTGCCTTGTGTGCGATGCCTAATCTCATAGTAATAACTGGTCGTCGTAGTTCGGTGGTAAAAACTCAAGTTTTAACTCTCTAGCGAGTTCTGGCCACGAACCGACTTAAACCCTAACTGCCGTAAACCAGATTAAAGCTTTTCCTACGAAAAGCTCAACCGCTGCCTTAATAAGTTGGGTTTCTGAAACCCCCCTAGCTGCACGCATTTCCTCAACTCTTTCTAAAAACGAGTTCACTGAGGTACCACAGCGCTCACCAGTGAACTTATTCAGAAATTTTTCTGAGTTGATTACTACTCGTTCCACAATCGGGTTACCCTGGCTACTATTATCACTATTCTTATCGTTACTAGCCTCTGCCACTCCTAAGCCCGTCGATGTACTGGCAGTAGTACTGGTGGACCTGCTGTCCTGAGGTTCAACTGAACGCTGCTTTTCAACGTCACTCTTCTTGTTTAATCCCTGGTTTTGTTTCTCTTTATTTTTCCCTTCGTCAACTTCATCTTAATCTTCATCCTCCCCCTCATCATCATCATCATCCCCTTCCAATTCTGCCATAGCCATAATCAATTTGTTTTTTAAAGCCTGTTTGATCTTATCCTGAGATTCGTTTTCTGGTAAGCTCCTATCCGTCCTACGCAAACCCCACTCTACCTTCATAAGGATTTCTAAATATTCCTTCGAAGTTTCTGACTTCGGAGGATTCCTTCGGATCCACTGACGTCAAATCCTGTTCGAAGTTGAACGGATAAGAGGGAATGGCTACCCTAAGCGCTTCGCGCATCTCCTCTACTGTCCCTACCGCTAAACCTCTACATTCTACTTCGTATGTAATTTTGTCTTCTGAAAGTCTATTCACGTGGCTAACATCTATTTTAAAAAGTTAAAAGAAAATTAATTTAAAACAAAACAAAAACTACTGAAAAGGAATTTAAATCTCGAAAAACAAAAAAAAATAAATTAAACTTTCAAAAAAGGTATCACAAAATCGCGTGTTGGCAACCCTAAACGATTCCAACAATTTTTCCCAATTAATCTGGACTGATTTCTGAAATTGAAAAAAGAAACACACGAAAGATTAAAAAAATCGATTTATTTCATTTCGGACCAACTATCCAAACCAACTAAATATATTCAACCTATTTCTATTTTAAATCTGCTCAGAAAAAAAGCTACACCAAAATTTTAAAAAGTTAAATAAACTATTATAAAAATTTATGCACTAAAAGTGGCACCCCCGAAAAAAGTCTATGGCCGAAATGGCAACTTCAATACTAATTGAACACGATTGTGATAAATTTAAAACAAAAAAAAATATTAGGTCTGAAAGAGACCACACTATTATCACTCTAATGAAATTAATTAATGTGAAAAAAAAGGAATTAAAAAAATATTATAATAAAATAAAATTAGCAAAGTTAAGTGTCAATTCAAACTAATATCACTTAACAACAATATATAAATATTATGCACACAAGAAAAACCTTACTCAACTTCTTTTTGCTTTTTTCTTCCAAGCACTCCTGCCTATTAGACGAATGACGTCACCACTTCACAATAACAAATTATTCCAATGCCACCAACAACGGGATGGAATAAAGCACCTTTTTATTTAAGGGAACAAAAAAAAACACCAAGTAAAATGTCTTTAAATAAAAAAGAACAAATCAAAACACTTTCCCTAACCAAACACAATGCACCACAGACACAATAGGATGCTATTCGAACTTTCTTTTCCACAAGATAAAACACAAAGGGAGCCCCACATTGGGCGACAATTTATTGCAATATTATTTCTCGAATTTTAATAGAAGATGACGAAACTAAAAGACCGCGACTCAGGATTAAGGAATCCAATCATTATCATCACTAAACACAAACGAATTAATTAATTTATTAATATTGTGCAACCGGCACACGCGAATGTATAGATCGAATTGACGAACGATCAAACAAAGACGAGAGATAAGACAGAATACAATTATACTGCAACAACACTACAAAAACGATGCAGCCAACCGGCTAGGCAGCTGGGGGTGGGTTCGTCAAATTAAAGAGTATTAATTTATGAACAATAAAAGTGAACAATTCAAATCGAATCAATGGGGATAATAATAGTTGAAAAAAAAAGAATCGAATTTAAAGTAGGTAGGTAAATATAATAATATAGGTAAATACAGGGGCATACTAACGCTATAGGGTGGGTGCCAGGAAACTGTTGAGGGTCGTTTGCCTTAACCGGGAAGCTGAAATTCGTCTTCAAAAATATGAAGGAAACGCAAATATTTTTATTCCCAACGGGAATAAGTTCAAAGAATTTATTTTAAGATATCTGGGAAACCTTTATAAATTTAGGTAGAAAACCCAGAATTTGTTCGATCACAAGAAAAGTTATTAATTGTTTTGGAAATTGGCAGAGGGCCAATTTTCCAAATAAAAGAGAGAAGAAAAGGTCGAATTAAAATAAAATGAAATAAAAATATAAAAATGGAGTGTCACAAAGTGCACAAGGAAAAATCACTGTGGGAAAGTTCCCGAACGAACAACAGTATGGAAAACGGTCGCGAGTCCCGCAATTTCGGGAGAATAAAAGAAACTGAACGAAGGCCTAACCGAGGTAAAACTTTTCCACTTTTCTGGCCAAAAAACCAAACGAATAAAACTCACTATTTTAACACTTAGTTTTGAACAAAACCTATCAACCAAATACAAAGCTTTTTTTTATTGCGGAATCCTATCTCCTCCACTGTTCCCCAATCTGGAACCTTTTTCGATCGCCTCAGACAAAAAGTCTTCCTCTCCTCATACAAGAAAAATAGCTCCTCTATTTTCCTTTTTATTCTAATTCCCCGAACTAGGATGTTAAATACCACAATTTTCTGCACAAATGAAATCGATAACTTAGAAAATAATTTTTCGCTTAATTTCTTTCAACCAGCCGCTTTTGTAACCTTTTTCAAAGTCCGTCAAAAATGGCGGACATAGCTCATCCATGCCGTCCATCGCTTGTCCGTGTGTTGTTCGGTCACAGATGGACAAGTTCAATCCCTACCCGTCAATTACTATAGCTAAAAGATAATCGAAAAATTATTTGAATCTACGAACAAAGCCCCCAGCCCAAACCGGCCCATGCTACGAAGTTGGAGTAAAACATTTTGTCAGATGGGATCACCACCCTTTTCCAACTAAAATGAGGAGACAGGATTCACTGCCTTTCGCGAAAGTTAAAATAAGGTAAACCCGTAGACCACCATGCAGATTTTAAAGGGGAAGGGAAACACATCGCAAAGTGATTTTACTTTTGTGCCCACCCTAGCATTAAGCCATACTAAACTTACGTTGTTGTGAAATAGTTGTCACACATGTCGTTGAACATGGGTCGGGTTCATCATGTTTTCTCTTTGTATGGACCAACTGTCACATACTTGATGATTTTGTGGACGACCTGTCAAACAGTTTTTATTTTTATGATGGACGTGGACCATCTGTCACACGATTAGTGTTGTATGGACGTGGACAATATGTCACACGATAAGTGTTTGTGCCGACCACCTGTCGCACGTATATGTGTTTTTGTGGACCGCCCGTCACACAAGACATTGATTCACGGATACCTATATTAATTGCTTTTCCAGAATACTTTAAGAGCAGTACTCTGGTAGATGAAACTTGTTGTGGTAAATTTAACCGCAACAACTTTAACATTATACTACTATCAAACCATATATCAAACATTGCTGAAGCAGTTATCTTAAGTAAACTAAATGCCCAAGAACTACATCATATAGAAAACAAATTTATAAAACAAAATTGAAAATAATGAACAAATATACGAATTTCTTGGCCTATATCTAAGAATATTACAATAGTTCTAATATTATATTTAACATACGCATCCCCAACATATCTAATGAAAAATATTGCTTTTACCATGTCATTCCCCTTCCAATAAATGAAACAAAATTTCTTACAATCCAACCATGTATAAACATTAATGTAAATAAAATACAGCACTTTTCAACACCTTGCCCCAAGATAGAAGGATCCTACTACTGTATAAATGTACAGTGCGAAGAAGATATCAATAACTCCGAATGCATCTGGAAATTAATGAAGAACAAAGCAGCTAACTGTCCTTTCACTGATGACGAAATTTCCCAACCAGAAAATAGCTATATTTTAATATTAAATTCACCAAAATCTCTAATAAACTCTACTTGCAGCAAAAAGACATCTGTCATAGAAGGCACAGCACTTATCCATTTCCAGAATTGCAACATCGAGAAAAACGGTTTCACATATGAAGACAGTCCTGACAATTTTTGAGACGAAATTCACAATCCACCACCCCCAAGTAGTAATATTAAAGCTACGGTAATTAAAGAAGTCCTTAACCTGGAAAAACTAAAGGAATACAACTTTGTCACCAACTACAACCTGTCAAAGTCCTTCATCTCATATCAGCATCAACGGCAGTCTATGTCATCTTAACCATCATAATTATTACCATCGCCATCACCACCATAAGAAGAAAAAGCCATCGCAGCAAAGATCAACAACCCACACTACAATCTTTCGCTCCATCCCCAATGACATCACTATGGCCGTCGCTATCTATTCTAAGGGGGGAGGAGTTACAGCCGCAACCTAACTTGACCTCTCCCACTTCCGTCCAACTCCCATCAGACATCACCCATGCAAAGCAATAGATGTCTTCGACCCTGTTCCAGGAATTCGATTGTGCGAGTAATATTTTATTTATTTTGTCAACTAAACATTTTTCCTTCTACTTTTATCAATCAAACATTTAGCTTGCATTTTTTCCTAGAAATATATTAATAACGAGTAAGCATTATTATAAACAGAATTAAACTTCCAGAATTCATAAAAATGTCATTCATTATTCAACCTTCACACCGTGAACAATTGTGTTTTTTTTAAACTTCGCTTTGCTCGGATACTTAACTCCCGCGCCGCAACCAGTTACTGCTATTGTGGGTGTGGACCGAGAATATAAATAATGTATCTCTGGTATGCAGTGTCGATGATGTTGCTCATCGTCGTCGCTTCTTTACTTGTTGTTGCTCATAATATGTAACCCTTTTGTAGATCGGGCTTTTTGACTTGCCTTCGGTCCGATAATGTGGTTGTTGTTATATTCTTCTCACCGAAACGAAAACAATGAAGATGTTGATCGTTGCCGGCCCGCCCCCCTGGATTTTCGGAACTAAAAAATACGATGGTTTTGCGCAGGGTATAGCTCGTTCGTGGCGACGATGGCTCGGTCGCAGGTGGTTGTTTTCAACTTTGTAGATCTCAATTCTATGTACCGCTATTTAGGATCGAGATTCGCATAATTATGAGGGTTATCACGTTGGTAATGACGATAAATTTTGTCTTTTTTCGCGAATGAAACTAAAATGAATAATATTTTGAAAAAAAAAATTGATTCAAAATAAAAGCGTAGTGGATATTAATTGGAATTTATTGAGCACAATATAATGAGTTCGATCTTAATGTTTGTTACTTAATGTAGGGTGTTCATGACATGTTTGAAAAAAAGAGGACATTTTCGAAAATGTTATACCACCCCACCCCCTGGTCGCCAAACCATCAAAACTCCGTTTTGCGGCTCTATGTAATATGTCAATTAGAATCACCACCCATCCACTTTGGTGCATTCTTTTTCTAACTAAAATAACTCATTGTGGCGTGTCTAAACGTTGTTTTAAGTCAACTTATAAACGCGTCAGATACTTACCTACATTTCAACTCTCAATTTCTGTCACATACTTACCTAAATTTCAATTTTAACCCGAAGTGTACGAACATTTTCATATGATTATTTCTTACTGTACGAAAATTGTTTTTGCAATGCCCGACAGATTATTTCCTTGATTCTATAAAGGACATCCAGTCAACGAAAAAGCTGTAAGAGGAGGTGGCTGTGACAATTCAATTCAATTCAATTCGGAACATGGTTTCGTTTAATTGCTTTATTGCGCACGGCCCCATCATAGTGTACCTACAAACATTTTTGCATTACATTGCCATCAACCACCACGTCGCACGAGCAAGAAAAGAAGTGCAAAAAAGTAGTGTGTACCAATCAAGTAGTCGAAAAGCACACACTATCCACAATCCACACCAATCAACATGTCATTGTCTTGCATAAGCCGATAAACACCACTATGCCATCAACCACCACGTCATCGCCGTCGTCATCGTGATTTTGGATGCGAAGTTGCATCACCCACCACATTGCACAAGCGATAAAATTAGTGCAACATAGCACCGCCGCCACCATATTATATTCCAAAATATTCTGTGAAACCTATCATTGCCACGTCGCCGTCGTCGTTAAATTCGACACCATCGCCAACAGCAACCACGTTGCATGAGCGACACGTGGAACAATATATAATGGGTGATTTTTTAAGAGGTTTAGAACTTTAAAAAAAAAAAAAAACACAAAAAATTCGAAAAAATGAATGAAATATTTATTTGAATCGTTTTTATTCGTTTGAACCTTGCAATTTAATGTTTAAAGATAATTTCATGCAAATGTTGACTGCGGCTGCGTCTCAGGTAGCCCATCCGCTGAGTCCAATTTTGGCATACTCTTTCACACATATCGGCCGGTATCTCACGAATGAATGCATGGATGTTGGCTTCCAGTGCGTCAATCGAAGCGGGCTTGTCCCTATAGACATTAGCCTTGACATACCCCCACAAAAAATAATCTAATGGTGTCAAATCGCACGATCTAGGCGGCCAATTGACCGGCCCGAAACGTGAAATTAACTGTTCACCAAACTCGCCTCGCAATTGCGCCATTGTTTCGCGTGCTGTGTGGCATGTGGCACCGTCTTGTTGAAACCACATATCATGCAAGTCAAGAACTTCCATTTCGGGCAAAAAAAAGTTTGTTATCATCGCTCGGTAGCGATTCGCATCATCTTTGAAGAAATATGGCCCAATAATGCCGCCGGCCCATAAACCGCACCAAACAGTGGCTTTTTCGGGATGCATTGGTAGCTGTTGCAATGCTTCTGGCTGATCTTCACTCCAAATGCGGCAATTTTGTTTATTTACGTACCCATTCAACCAAAAATGAGCCTCATCGCTGAACACAAGCAGCGCGCGATGAAAATTTCGAACCGAGCACGAATTTTGATAGTAAAATTCAATAATTTGCAAGCGTTGTTCATTTGTAAGACGATCCATGGTTAAATTGCAAACCAAACTGAAGCTGTTTGACTGTGACACAAGGTACTAAACACACGTCAGCTGTCAAAACCAGTGTTGCCAAAACCAAACCAGCCAAAAAATCACCCGTTAAAAAAAAAGTCATACCAGCGTGCACTAACGTCATTGGGCCTTACCAATAATCAAATTTAGAGATCACTTAAATATTTCAATGGACTCTAAAAAATTAACCATACCAATAATCAATTTAATAGTCAGCTTAACGCTAAAAGTGCCTTAAAATTTAAAGTGAAGAAACTCATGTTTAATTGTGTAAACACCTCGTTTGTGTTGTCAATCGGACAGCTAAAGGCAATATAAAAAAAAATAATTTTCCTATCTGTCGCGTCTATGTTATTCTCACTCGAGTTTGTTTGAAAAATGTAAGTAAAATATCCAATTTAATCAATTCCTTTTGATTAATTGATTGTAGGTACATTCCAATTTCAGATTGAATTATTGTAAATGACTGAAAATCCTCAAAAGAACTAATTGGACTCCATCAGCTATGAAGGAGTTGCTAATGGAATCAGTAAAGCCCATCATCATAGTCTTCGAATGCATCTATTCTTTTTTTATATATTTTTGTTCGGCGAGATTGTGCCACATCCTCCAATACTAATGCCATCAATTATACCCTAGTCGTCGGAACTCATTTTTTAGTTTCATAAGTGAAAAAAGTTTAAATCTGTTTGGAACCAGAAAAATTGTTTGTTTATTTTGCAAGATAACACAAATGTCTCAACTTCTTCAGGGGTCACAATTTATTGAAACTTTATAAATAAACAATATTAATTAGATTTTTTGAATTTTTTGAAAATGTAACGATTTTTTTGGAAAACTTACTTGTTATTTTTAATTTTTACATTGATGTTAATTACTTTTATTGAAAACGCAATGAAATAAATTTAAAATTAAATAAATAAATAATTTAAAACAATTTGTTACAAAATTTGTTACAAAATTCTCAACAACTGAAAGAAAGACTAGAAAACATCATTTTGGAGGAAGACGAGGTACTTGTTTCTTTTGACGCGGTATCATTGTTTACGAACATACCAATATACCTAGCAATAAAAATTATAATGGCAAAGTGGAAAAAAGTACAGGAACATACAAAAATTCCTAAAAAGCAAGTTTTAAAAATTCTCCAATTTTGTCTAAAAGACAACAACTATTTAAAATTTCAAGACACATTCTTCAACCAGGTATTTGGAATGCCGATGGGCAACCCACTGTCACCCACCATTGCCAACATAGTACTCGACGATGTTTTGGACGACACTACTGAAAAACTCAACAAAACAAACACAAAAATTAAATTCATTGTCAAGTATGTTGACGACATATTTGCAATAATAAAAAAACAGGATCAAATTGTAATAATGAACACGTTAAATGAATACCACTAAAAACTTCAATTCACAATTGAAACAGAAATAAACAACACTTTACTACACGAACTTACACAGAACGGACAACAGAATTATTATGGACTGGTACGCGAAACCAATGGCTTCTGGAAGAATGATGAACTTTTTATCAACACAACCCATGAAATACAAAATAAATAGTGCCAAAAACTTAATCAATAAAATTATAGACATCAGCAATCCACAATTTCATACAAAAAACATCATCAAAATACGAACAATTTTAAAAAAGAACAACTTCCCAAACAAAATTATAAACGAGCTTATAAATGAAAAAAAGTTTTCTAAACATATTCCTCAAAATGAAATAAGAACAATAAATGGTCCTGGCAACACCTTTTACTCTACTGCCTATGTACCTGGTTTGACAGATAACAAAACTCTATATAACATACTAGACATTAAAAAAGAAGAAAGAGCAAGAGGAAACATAATATTCGCACACAGATCTAACATGACACTACGAAACATATTCACAAACACTAAACCACCAACAGCAACGAAAAACCATCATAATGTTGTATACGAAATACAATGCAAGGGTTCAGCCAACGAAGCATGCAATATGGTGTACATAGGAACTACCAAACGACTATTATCAACAAGACTGACAGAGCATCAAGCCGACGTACGCAATAAACGATCATCAACAGCTTTGGCACAGCATATAATGGACCATGGGCATACAGCTGATTTTGACAACGTAAGAACACTCGACAAAGAAAAAAGAGAAAACACACGATACACACTGGAGAGCTTACGCATTCAGCAAAAGCTCAACTTTACGATGAATACCAAAGAAGATAAAGACAAGCTTAGCGCCATTTACACTAATGTGATAAAGTAACCCACCTGTGATATAAGTGTTTTTTCTGTTTGGTCTAGTTTTTTGTAACAAATTGTTTTAAATTATTTATTTATTTAATTTTAAATTTATTTCATTGCGTTTTCAATAAAAGTAATTAACATCAATGTAAAAATTAAAAATAACAAGTTTTCCAAAAAATTTGTTACATTTTCAAAAATTGAAAAAATCTAATTAATATTGTTTATTTATAAAGTTTCAATAAATTGTGACCCCTAAAGAAGTTGAGAATTTTCAACGAAACGTAGGGTAAATTATGGAATTGTTTTAATTCGCATACTAACTAGAACGATAAAAAAAAAGCCCATTAATAATATTGTAGTACGATTCCAAAATTTGATCAAAAAAAAAAAAATATAGATAACACAAATGTCATTCCACAGCTGACTATTTGACAAGTAATGTACTAGATTTTGTAATAGAGCTATAATTAGTAAAAGGTGTGTTTAATTTGGTTATTGGTAAACACACAAATTAACTCGTCTTTAAAGTTTAACCTGGCATTTATCAAAACGCGTGTTTAGCGTTTGGTTATTGGTAAGGCCCATTGTGTTCAACCAACCCTCATTCTGTCTTTACACCGCAAACAACTTAAATAGGCATTTAAAGTGCATATTAATATAATATATGTTCACACATATTCGCCATCATCACCAACAGCAATCAACACACATCTATACATACACCACGAAAAGCACCACTACCACTTTTGTAAAACATTCTTTTTAATAAAATATGGTTCTTATTTTGAATAAATATTAATTTTTTCGGTTGACTCGTTTCTGAGACATACAACGCGGTACAAGTTGCTCACGGTTTTCGAAATTCTTTTAGTTTAATATATCACGCTTTCACAGTTACACTGAAGGTTACGGTTTATACAAATTTATACGGTTGATTTCAGTTTCTTAAGATTAATTACTGTGAATTAAGATTATTAACAGTCGATTACAGTTTCTTAAGATTAATTACTGTGTATTAAGATTGTTGTAAATTACAATTATTTGCGGTTAATAACGGTGAATTGAGATTCTTGGTTCGTCTGCTCTCGAACTTTTCGCCAACAGCATGTCACTCGAAGGCAAAACCAATAACGGTAATATCGGTTTACAGGGCTACAGGTCTACAAACGGGTTGGAAGCTTCTGTTGCTGCTTCTCAGCAAGCTTCTTTAGTTTCTATTAAAATTCCACCGTTTTGGAATAACTGCCCAGATTTGTGGTTCTTGCAAACTAAAACGCACTTCCGATTTAAAAATATAACTGCCTCTAATACAAAGTATGACTATTTAGTAGCGTCATTCAACAGTCAAACGATGGAATCGGTAGCCAATGTCCTAGTTTCACCTCCCGCGCAAGAAAAGTACGAAAATTTAAAAAAAGTTTTGCTTGAGAGAAACGGGGATAGTGGGGAAAGGCGTTTAGATGCTCTGTTGAATAAAGTAAATCTTGGTGACATGAAACCTTTGGAGCTTTATAGGAGTATGGAAAGTCTGGAAAGTGGGAACAATCTCGTAAATACGCCATTAGTCATAAAACTATGGTTAAACCGACTTCCGGCAAATATTCGCGTTTGCCTCATGGCAGTTGAGATTTCCCAGTCTCAAAGTGAGCTTTTCACTTTAGCCGATAGTCTCCATCACTCCTCAGCAGCACAGGTTTCACAGGTTTCCCAAATTTATTCACCTAACGTTTCGTCTTCCGACTCCGAGCTTTTACAAAACATAATTTTCAAAATTGAAAGAATTGAAACAAATTCTTCAATATCAGACAATTTCAACAGCGCGTCTAGAAGTTTTTCCCGGGATACAGCTAGTACTAGGCACCGTTTGCTGAGTAAGAGGAATGATAATACATCGATTTGCTGGTTCCATCGATAGTTCGGAAAGAATGCGAGAAATTGTTCGAAGCAATCCTGCACCTTTGAAACCGAAGCAATTTAGAATCCAAAAAACTAGTTCGCCAAATCTCAGACGCGGCTATGAGTGAGGCAAACTTTTCGCGCCGTCTTTTTATTAGGGACGAAAATTCCGAATTTCAATTTTTAGTCGACACTGGTGCAGAGATTTCGATCATTCCTGGTAGATTCTGCCAGCATATCAGCCAACCGAACGATTTCATTCTTCTTACCGAGAACGGTGGAAGAATTCATACCTACGGTTGCAAACGATTGATAGTTGACTTGAATCCGAGACGCGCTTTCGATTTCACTTTCGTTTTTGCCGATATTGATCACCCTATTATAGGAGCTGGTTTTTATAAAAAATTTAATTTAACCGTTGATCTTCGTAACCAACGATTAGTGGACACACACACTAGTCTTCAAGTCAACTGTCTCTCCAAATCTGCGAGCGCTATCTCTCCCAAACTGTTTTCGATTCCAAGCGATTTCGGTGCTATCCTTGATGAGTTTCCTGAGCTTAAAGCTCCACCAGATTTTACGTGGCCGGTCAAACATGACGTTGTTCACCGGATGCAAACAACTGGTCAACTCCGTTCAGCTAGTGCACGAAGACTCAATCCGTATACGTTAGCAATCACCAAGCGTCAGTTTCAGCAAATGATCGATTTAGGTATTTGTCGCGTTTGAAAGTCCCACGTCGCTTTACCACTTCACATGGTTCCAAAAAAGAACTGACTTGACTTCAGACCGTGTGGTGACTATCGATGGTTAAATAAAACCAGAATACCAGATCAATATCCGATCGCAAACGCTCAAGACTGCTCCGCTAACCACGACGGTTGTTCGGTATTTTCAAAAATCGATTTGATACGTGGCTTATCATCAAATACCGGTCGCAGAAGAGGACGTTCATAAAACAGAGGTCATAACACCTTTCGGGCTTTTCGAATTTTAACGAATGCCTTTCGGAGTGCGCACCCGTTCTCAAACTTTCCAACGTTTAATGAACAGCATTTTAAGTGATCTTTCATTTGTTTTCGTGTACTTGGACGACGTTCTCATTTCAAGTAAATCAGTCGAGGAACATAAAACGCATTTACGAGAAGTTTTTCGGAGATTGCAAGAGCACGGGCTAAACTTTAATTTGGCGAAATGCGAACTAGGACTAAGCAAACTCGATTTTTTGGGATACTGCGTTTCCGAAAATAGAAGAATTCCTTCGCAAGAACGAGTAAAAGCCATTAACGAATTTCCTAGTCCCGGCTGTATCAAACAACTTATCAGCGCTTTCTCAGCATGATACATTTCTATAGTCGTTTTATGCCAAGTATGGCATGCAAGGCTAAATTTCCTTACGAACTTTTAAAAGGCGTAAAAGCGAATAAAAAAGAAACAAAAAAAAACTATTTTTCAGTGGACAGACGATTGCGAAAAAGCTCTTCAAGTTCTCAAAAGAGATTTGTCTCAGCGCACTATGCATTTTCATCCAAATCCTCTAGCGCAAATCAGCACTATGGTAGACGCATCTAACGACGCTATCGGGATAGTACTCCAGCAATACCATAATAGCTTTTGGGAACCTTAAGGTTTATTTTCAACTCGTTTGAGCCTAGCCGAAAGAAAATACTCGGCGTTTGATAGCGAATTCCTCGCAATTTAAAAAAACGTTAAACATTTTCGTTATTATGTGGAAGGTAGACAATTTACCGTCTTCACCGACCACAAACCGCTCATAAACTCAATCTCTTCCTGAAAAATCGTTTCGTCAAACGCGGCACTTAGAATTTATCGCAGAGTTCACTTCCGACATTCGTTACATCAAAGGCATACAAAATATCGTTGCCGATACTTTATCAAGATCGTACGTCGAATTGATCGATTTTAACAATGTTAGTATTCCAAGTCTTTTGAAAGAGCAAGAAAACGACGAAGAGCTCAAGTCACTTTTAAAACTTTCAAAAACATCTTTCAAGTTAGAGAAAAAATCATTCCAATAAACGACATCGAAAAATGGTGTGAAACATCTACTGGACGAACAATTTTTGACAGCCATCACAAACTATCTCATCCAGGTTCAAAGGCAATACGTAAAATAATTACCGCAAAATACTTTTGGCCTAAAATGAACAGCGATGTAAAAAGATGGACAAAAAGTTGTATCTCTTGTCAAAGGTCAAAAATTTCCAGGCACACTACTTCAAAACATGGAATTTTCACAGTTCCAGAAGGTCGATTTTCACATATCCATATGGATTTGGTCGGTCCTTTACCACCATCTCAAGGTTTCACGTATTTACTCACTATCAAAGATCCTTTCTCTTCTTGGCCAGAGGCTATTCCGCTTAAAAACATGAACGCTTCCACCGTTGTATCCGGTTTCGTACAAAACTGGGTTTCCAGATTTGGAGTTTCTCAAACGATCACGACGGATCAACGAACTCAATTCGAGTCCAGTCTTTTTAAAGAAATCTCTGAAACTCTCGGTACAAAGCAGATCAGAACCACAGCGTATCACCCTCAAGCTAATGGGTTAGTCGAACGGTTTCACCGCCAGCTTAAAAAATCTCTACACGCTCACGAAGACAAACAAAATTTGTATTCGAACTTACCTTGGACTCTTCTCGGTATTCGTTCCACGATAATCGATGACATAAATGTAACGCCTGCACATGCAAAATTATTGTACGGACAAGGCTTACGTTTACCTGCGGAACTAATCGAACTTAAACCGTTGAATCCCATATTAAATTCGTCAACAGCTCGAGAAGTCATTCAAGCCATCTCGAAAACTCGGCCGTGTTCGAGTAGAAATCGCGAACAAAAACACATATTCGTTCCAAAAGATTTGAAAACGTGCAAAACGTGTTCGGGAGGAGATAAACCGCGGAAGTCTTAATCCACCGTATAAAGGTGCACTCGAAGTAATTGAACGATTCCAAAAAACATTCTCAGTGCTTATAGACAATAAATAGCGTTTAATATCTATCGATCGACTTAAACCAGCCTTTTATACAAAAAATAACGATTCACAGTCAAAAATGTAAAACAAGTAACTTCCAATTTGCCTTAAACAGTTTTTAAAGAATGTTTATATCAGATTTTTTTAAATTCAAGAAATATTTTCATTCAAAATATTTCAAAAATCCAATTACATATAAGGTCTTCTACCAAAGTAAATTAATATTATATATCTAGAAATAATTTAAAGATTTTTAAATTTCAAAATACAACTTTTGTAATGAACTTAAAATTCATTTAATGTAACACCTATATTATGTGATGGCACTGTACAAAAGTTCAATTATATAAAAAAATAATAATATTTGCATTATATAAAATAATTTTGACTTCAAAACAATAATGTAAACTTTTGTACAGCGGGGAGTGATGTGGCGTGTCTAAACGTTGTTTACTACTTACCTACATTTCAATTCTCAATTTCTGTCACATAGGTATACTTACCTACATTGCAATTTTAGCCCGAAGAGTACGAAAATGTTCATACTTTTATTTCTTACCGCCATATTATTCACTAGATGCATCCAGATTAAAACTTAAATCCAGAAGTACGTATGTATTTACATTGAATTTGTATGCTTTACATCTGGATTTAAATTTTTAATCTGGATGAATCGAGTGAATAATATGGCCGTTACTGTACGAAAATTATTCTTGCAATGCCCGCCATATTATTTCCTTCATTCTAAATCTAAACGTGACTGTGGCGAGTCTTATTAAATTAACTTTTTTCTTTTGGCCATTTTGTATAACTTAAAACTAGATAAAACTTAAAGCTGAATTAAAACTGCTTAAATTAAAGCTAAAACAAAATAAGTGTTTTGTTTTTCCTTTAAAAACATTATTGGCGCAAATTTTTAAACAGTCCTCGTTTAAGGAATAAAACCGACTCTAGTAAACGCAGTCGTTTAGTTGCGAGCCCTTGTCTAACCTTTTCTTAATTTTAAACACTTTAAACAACTCTTCTAACTAATGAAGTGTTTTAAGGGGTTTTTAGCGCATTTGTAGGGTTTTTAGCGCATTTGTAAGGTTTTTTTTATGATTTGTGGTAGAGCATTCGACTGCAGATCGAGAGGTCTCCGGTTCAAATCCGGGTGTCCTCTTTGAAAATTAAATTTTTTTGTAATTTTTTTCTTTTTTTTTTAACTCCCCTTTAGCTATTTCACCTTTTCAGCTAAGATGACGTGCGATTTTGTGAGCAGAAAATGATTTGCCGCGATATGGTAGTCCAACACTATGTACCACATTTTTTTTTTGTTTTTGTTGGGGCGGTCGACCGAATACAAGTTTGTATTGTATATTGTTTGGTGTCGTAGTCTATTCAATCGGGGGGTGGAGATGGTGTTGTTTTGTCGTGGTAATGGTTACTGGGTGCATGCACCACAAATAAAAGCTAAGACAGTTTTCGTGATTGTTGATTTACATGCTTAAAATCTTCATCAAACATTTTTCTTTAAATTTTTCTTATGAAAAGATAGAGGAGCATTTTGCTGCTTTTAAAGTTAGACGAGTGCTTTAGCGTTAAAGTATACTTTATATCGTTTAAAATTATCAAAGAGTCGACTCTCATTCTAAAACTCATTTTTAGAGTCGGCGTCCAATTTAAAACTGATTTAGAGTAGGTTTTAAATGTTTAAAATTTTGCGCCATTGTGCCTATAAGAGGGAACACCTATAGTTAACTTCCATCGCTCCGTTAATTCAGAAAAGTAACTGAGTAACTTTATGACGTCATAAAGTCGTCCCTAAACTCAAGGTAAAGGTAAAGTAACTTTTTCCAACTCATCTGCTTGATATGAGTTGAAATGGCTAATCTGTCAAACACAGATGAAATTGCAATTTGTTTGTTTGTTTTTGTTTTCATTTTGTGGTTATCTTTGGTTTACTTTTCGTTCTTTTGATTTTGGAATAGATTTCGATTTTGGAAACTATTTTCTGTTATTATGTGATTAATTTTATTTTTTCGATATTTCATTCATTATTCATTCGATTTGTTCGATTTTTTATAAAGCAATTTATGCTCATAAAACATTAATTCATAATTAATGAGAGAAAAATTGTTTCCATTTCTTACGTGCAAATAATAATTTTTGCAATGAATTTAATGGAAACACAATTTCTTTTTGATTTTTTTTTTTTCAATCCATTTAGTTTGACAAATCAACCATATTTTTAACTTTGAACGTTCACAAATGAAAAGATACTCAAAGTTATGACAATCCAACTTTTATTTTTGACACATCGATAATATCTTATTACTTTAAACGATCTATATATATATATATAAAGTAAGTTGGGGTAATGTGGTATAGACGGGTAATGTGGTTATGTGGTATAGGCATTTTTTTTTCTAAAACTAAGCATGCTTCTTCAACTGTTTTTGGCTCAGAAGGCGGTGATTATAAAAAAAATTAGTTATGCGTGTTCAAACCAGCCTACATTCGCCGTTCGTCTCCAGAAATAGTTCAAATCCGTAATTGAGTGCAGTCGATTTTTTTTTTGAGTGGAACAAAAAGTTTTCGTGCGCGTTTTAAAATTGAATTTCAAGCTTCAGTTTGGCTAATGTGATATAAGCCGTGTTTTTTTTGCAAGTCCATATGGATTTGTCGAAAAAAACGACATCGGGACTAAAAGTTTTACCCGTAAATACAACAACAACTTAAATCCATATAGACTTAGCTAAGTCCAGATAATTATCGGGACTTAAGAAGTTCCTAAGTCCCGATGTCGTTTTTTTCGACAAATCCATATGGACTTGCAAAAAAACACGCCTATACTCACCATAGGCTACTGTGGTATAGTATACCACATTACCCATTTAAAAGTTTATCATTTATAAAAGGGTTTAGGCGGCAAAACGTTAACATATTTAATAACCTTCTTGAACAAGAATACTCGGAAAATAATTTTCAAGCTAATCGAATCTGGAATGTAGATGAGACGGGACTCTCCGTGGTTCAGTCAAAGCAGCACGAAAGGGAAAACTGCAAATTGGAGCTATGACGTCAGCAGAGCGTGGATCTTTGATCACAGTTATTCCCTACATGAGTGCTGGCGGTTCGTTTGTTGCACCCTATTTTATTTTCCCACGGGAAAACCAACAACCCCTTCTTATGAAAGATGCGCCACCAGGTTCGGATTCATCATGCCACCTTTCAGGATGGGTTCAGGTGGCTATAATTACCAAATGGTTTAAACATTTTTTGGATTTTTTAAAACCATCCAAAGATGAGCCGGTTTTACTCGTTCTGGATGGCCATTATAGCCATACCTGGAATATTGATGTAATAGATTTAGCGCACTAAAATGGTGTAGTGATGAAATCTCTTCCACCCCATTCAACTCATAAGATGCAGCATTGCAGCCCCTTGATAAAACTTTCATGGGGTCATTAAAAGTCTACTACAATGACGATATACGTCGTTCTTCAAGAGAACAAGCTCCCAAAGTAACCCAATATGACCTGGTGGGATTATTTTCCAAAGCTTATCTAAGAGTTCAGACCGGTCAAATTGTGGTAAATGGATTTAAAACCACAGGAATATATCCTTTGACAGGCATATTTTTTCTGATGACGATTTTATAGCTGGGGAAATGGAAGACGGTTTAGAAGAAGGTCAAACAAATTATTCTGAAGGTAAGATAAAAGCTTATGTAATAATTTCTGTTAAAACTTGAAAAACTGTCTACCAAAATTTGTTCATGTATCTATCTACCTATTTTCAGAAAATCTTGTTTCATGACTCAAAAAACAATAACAAAAAAGAAGTTTCAATTGAAAACGATTTGAAGACTCCCCAACAGCCTAAAATACCGAAGCTTGCAGCAAAAAAAAAGGGGACTAATAATATCAAATCGAGCTTCCAAGTCCGACGGCGATGATGAATCTTCAAGTGTTTCAGAGAGGAGTATCCAATATGAGGATTCAGATGACGAGGAGCAATTTGACGATGTTCCTCCATCGGATAACACAATCTGCAACTTCTGCAATAAACAGTGGAATGATGACAAAAGGACAAGTGTGAAATGGACATCGTGTTTGCAGAGTGAAATTGTTTGGGCATAAAAACTTTATTCCTCAAAAGAGTGCCATATTTTTTTGCTCTTCGTGCTCAGAAGTGTTTCCCTAGTAATATTATAAGTGCAAAAAACTTTTTCAATAACCAAGAAGGTTTTTTCTAACTTTTAAATAAAAATGAATTAAAATACTTCTTTTCTATGTATATTCATTAAAAAAGTAAGAAAAAAATAGGTACCACATTAGACACATATTTCAAAAGTATTTGATAGAGTTTGGCATCAAGCTCTCTAATCGAAAATGTATGCATTTGGTATTGATGAATCTCTTCTTCGTTGGATTAGAAATTACCTTTCACACCGGTCAATACAAGTTGTATTTTGTGGTTTCAAGTCTGACATCTATAAAATAAATGCTGGTGTGCCCCAGGGCTCCGTTTTGTTTCCGACCCTCTTCCTAATACTCATAAATGACCTGTTATCTGAGGGTTCGAATCCATTAAACTGTTTTGCTGACGACAGTACTCTCAGCTTTTCATATTCGTTTCTAGATTCATATCCATGTTCTTCAGATGTGGAACTTCAACGGCAGCGTATGATAAGCTCATTAAATTCTGATCTCGACAGCATTGTCCAATGGGGAATCAGAAACCGTTTAGAATTTAATGCTTCTAAAACTCAATGCTGTCTCCTGTCGTTAAAGCGGAACCCACCCCGAATGCTGCTATCTATGAGTGGCACTTGCATAGAGGAAACCGAACAGCTTTCAGTACTTGGTATGTGTGTCACAGACCACCTTTTGTGGAACGACCACATATTTGACATCGCCAAAAACGCTGCTAAATGTTTAGGTTTTCTCCGTCGATGCAAGAAATTTTTCTCCCCCTCTGATCTGGCTGTGATCTACAAAGCCTTTATTCGTCCGAGTACAACTCCCACATTTAGGCAGGTGCTCCGAAAACCCACATGAGCCTATTGGATAGAATACAAAAGAGAGCTTTAAAAATGATAGTAGAAAGAACTATAACGGAAACATTTACATCTCTTGAGCACCGTCGCAATGTTTCATGTCTATCATTATTTTACCGCTATTTCTATAAACAGTGTTCTAGTGAAATAGCCAGTTGCATTCCTCCCCTTAAACAATCCAACCGTAATACTCGAGCTTCTAGGAGTGCTCATCAGTTTACCCTTGAGCCCAACTTCGGACGTACTGTTAAGTACAGAGATTCTTTTCTTAGTCGCACTTCACGATTGTGGAATGCTCTACCCAGCCCGGTTTTCCCCTCCCATTATGATCTTCAGACAGTTAAAACCAATGTGCATCGGTATATCCTTTTCAATCCTCTCCAATCTACCTAATCGCTCGTGCTGTGTATATCATTTTAAGGGTAGTCACAACCCCTTTAGTGCGCGCTAAATATAAAAAAAAATAATAATAATAATATACCACATTAAGGTGATCATATCAATATTTCGTAAAAATCTTTGTTAGTTACGGTCAGAATCCACAAAAAAAGTTGAATTGGTAGCTTACATGTCTGTGCTGAAGGCTACGTAACTTGAAAGCATTCGATTTACTACATTTTCTGTTGAGTCAAAAATACAAACACGTATACCAAAATCCCCTTACTTCCTCTTTATTTTCTTGGTTTCTAAAAAACTTTGAGAAACGGCTCTAACGATTTTGATGAAATTTCCACAGTTTGCTTTCATGCACGAGAAAAAATAAAAAAATATTGTTAATCAAATCCGCCAACTGCCACGCCCACTTTTTTATTTCATATTTTCTCGGAAATGATTTGGATGAAACACTCAGAGTTTGTTCTTCTGTGCAAGAGAAAAATTAAAAAAATAGTTTTAGTACAATCCGCCCATTACCACGCCCACTTTTATCATATCTTGGTTTCTCGAAAACGGCTCTAACGATTTGGATGAAATTTTCAGAATTCGTTTTTGTGAGCAAAGAAATAAAACTAAAAATATCATAATCTAAATCCACCAACTGCCACGCCCACTTTTCTTATTACTTAGTTTTTTCGGAAACAACTTAACGATTTTAATGACATTTTCAAAGTTTCTTTTTATGAACGAGAACAAAATTAAAATTTAAGACTTAGTACAATCCGCCCACTGCCACGCTCGCTTTTATGATTGGTTGGTTTCTCTGAAACGGCTTCAACGATTTGTGTGAAATTTTAAGACTTTGTTTCCGTGGGCGAGAAATAATTGTGAAATTGGTTTAATCTAAAATCCACCCACTGCCACGACCATTTTTATCATTTCTTGGTTTCTCAGAAAAGACTCTAACGATTTGGATGAAAATTTCGGTTTTCGTAACCTAGCAAGAAAAAAATTTAAATATGTCATAATTTAGATCCGCCCACAAACACTCCTACTTTTCTTCCTATTTCTTAGTTTCTCGGAAAAGACTAACGATTTGGATGGAAATTTTCAGAGTTAACTTTATGAACGAGAAAAAAAATAAAAAGTATTATATAGGAAAATCCGCCCACTGCCACGCCCACTTTTATGATTTCTTGGTTTCTCTGAAGCGGCTCTAACGATTTGGTTGGAATATCAAGAGTGTGTTTCCGTGGGCGAGCAAAAATTATTTAATTGGTTTTATAAAAATCCACCAACTAGAATGCCCATTCTTATCATGTATTGGTTTTTCGGAAACGGCACTAATAATTTGAATGAATAATTCAGAGTTTGGTTTGATGAGCAAGAACAACATTTTCAAAAACTTTTAAGTTAGATCCGCCCACTACCTCGCCCACTCTTCATATTTCCAAGTTTCTCGGAAACGACTCAAAATATTTTAATGCAATTTTCCGAGTTTATTTTCATGAACGAAGAAAAAATGAAAAAGTTTGATTTAGGAAAATCCACCCACTGACACGCCTACTTTTATGATTTCTTGGTTTCTCGGAAACGGCGCTTAAGATTTGGATGACATTTTCAGTTTTATTCCGTGATCGAGAATAAATAAAGAAATTGGTTTAAGTAAAATCCACCCACTGCCACTTTTCTCATTTATTGGCGGTATATCCGAAACTGCTTTAACGGTAATGAACTACTTTAACTAATGAACGATAAAAAAAAACAGGTTTTAGTAAAAACCGGCCACTACAACGTTACGTTCGTTAATGGATCTATTTCTCGGACACAAATCAAATGATTCCTGAATCCTTGATGAATTTGATGAATTTTTCAGATTTTTTTCCCATGAGCGAGAAAAAATTAAGAAATTAGTTTAAGTAAAATCCACCAACGTTTAGTTACTATTTTTCGTTAAGAGTATATTTAACAAAGTTTTTTATGAAAAAACGAAAAAATCAACTGATAATAAACTTTGTTTCTAGTTGTCGATCTTCAAGGTTATGATGAAATTTCAAGAAACATATAAAAATTGTTATTTAAGGACATTAACCATCATGTGTTCTTAAATTGATTTTCTTTTTAAAAATGCAAAAGTTGATGACAAATTTGAGATTTTAAAAAAAAGTATTTAAATGGGTTTTATGAAGATTGATCCTCATACACATATTTGTGTTAATCATCCACTCTCAAAGTATGAAAATGTGCTGTGGGCTCTTATACTGTAAGGGGACTACTTGGGATAGAGCGTAGATGTGTTTTTTGATGCGTACATTAAAAGCTGCAAAATTGATCCTTCAAAACAATCATGTTTTCGCCTTTACCCAATACTTTTTATATAGTTTGACACCTAGCCTGTCACTTGAACTTTAAAGATTTTAACCTTCACGATTAGAAAAGAAGTTTTATTAAAAATAACTTAGTTCTACTTAATCGATCAAAAAGTTAATTTTGTTAATTTTAAACCATCATCCCCCAACATTTCAATCCATCCCCTTAATAAGATAAAAATCAGAAAACCTATAAATATAAATGCCCAGTGAAGTGACGGCAGTACCTATAACATTAAAATTTAACGCTTTTTTGTTAATAGTTTCGTGCGAGCGTATTTCCCTATATTTTTGTAAAATTTTCTCTCCAAAAATGACTCAGGCCGTAACTAAGATGTTAAGTGCCCCATGCACTTTTGCGGTGCCAAAGCAATGAAATATAAAAAGACAAAACATTTTCATTACAGAAGTCTTCGTTTATTTTTCATAAAAATTGAATTTTCTTTCATTACATTTTACATTTCCACGCGTAAATTTTCCTACGGTAATGTCGTTTTCGTTTGGATGTTCGGAGTACTCCTTTTCCACTCCTTTTTCACTCCTACTACTCCAAAAGCCTTCGATTGGCTGTTCCGAGTAATGTTTTCGGAGTGTTCTTCTGTTCCCAATTTCATATTGGGCACATACTGTTTGCCGCAAGGACACTAGCTTTAAACCTTAGACAAAAAATAATGGATTGTATTTTCCGCAGTCAAACTGTTGCGGAATCAAATCCTTAGGTTGCCGGCGGTAAACCACAAAAAAGATCGAATGCAGAAAGAAAAATCACAGAAGCAGAAACAAAAAAAAAATGTTCCCTTCCTTTTACAAAATGAAAAAAAATGCAAAACTTATAGTTTATATTCTATAACACCTAGTCTTTTATTTTTTGAACTTCTCATGCACAATTTTGATTTGGGAATAAAATAATATGCATTTTTACTTGCATACAACAAATCGGTTTTTCTGCTCGTCTATAGATATAGCTGTAAGCATCAAGATCATTATACCCTCACGCAGATCTTAATCCACCAGCTGGTAATTCTTGCGGTCCAGCTATAGTTCGTTGACACATAGTGGTTCATCTTCCAAAGTTTTTTTCTATGCTGACTCTGGTTAAGTCGTCCATCATCCCGCACATCTCATCTTAGTTATCACCACCGAACGATCGTCGACTGCTGACCACTGGGCTTGGCCACTGCATACATACACACAATTTAAAACATCGCATCGTGGGTGGGTCCAACTAAAAACATCGCATAGTGGGCGTATTAAATCCCACAAGTAGACAATTATGATCGATAATATTTTGAGTGTCATCTATTGTTATGATCTCCCAAATTTAACAAAAAAAAAAGAATATTGTATGCAGGGTGCAGGTATTTTGGATTAGCCGCCGGTAATTGGATTTTGTATGCCGATGCCGTCGGTGATTTGTATCTTGGCAGATGATGATTGTTTTGTTGAGATTTATGTTTCATGTTGCGTTGCAACATCCTGCCGAGCCCCCCGGGATAAGAAACGATTTCATCAAAAGAATGAGTTGTATGCATGCGTCTTGTTAAGTAAATTTTAGACCTTTGAATCGAGATGATGATTAGGATGGTTGATCCTCGACGTATGACAGGTGGGTACATGAAAGAGAGAAAAAAAGGTAGGTTTGGTGAATGGTGTGTGGCTATATTGCGTTATATATTTGAAATTGATTTTTGTGTTAAGTTTTATGTAATTAAGTTGAAATTAAGCTTAAATTAAGATTTTAATTTGATGAAATAATATAAAGTAGATAATATATTTAAAGTGTGTGTGTTTGGGTTTGTATGTTTGACTCGTTTAGCATTGGCAGGAAACAAAGTTTGGCTATAGGGCACTTTAATGAGGTGGCTGCTGTTTTTATTGTGACCACACGAACCTTTCCATCTGTTCCGGGGTGCATCTCCGTGATTTTTCCTAGCTTCCAAAGAGTAGGAGGTGTTTGTTCATCAGGCAAGAGTACAAGATTACCCACTTTGAGTTCGATGTTCGGCGTTAGCCACTTTGGACGCTTTTGTAGTCGCACCAAGTATTCCGACTTCCACTTTTTCCAAATGTCTTGGTGAATTTTTTGCATGAGCTGCCACCTGTCTAAATGAGATTCCTTAACTCCTGTTAAGTCCCTTTCCGGGGCTGTGTTAAGCGCTGATCCAATTAAAAAATGTCCTGGTGTCAGAATTGAGAGATCTTCAGGATCTTCATTTACAGGACAGAGTGGTCGAGAATTCAAGCAAGCCTCTACTTGTGCAAGTATGGTTGCGTATTCCTCAAAGGTAAGAGTGTAGTGTCCGATTATCCGCTTTAAGTGGTATTTCATGGACTTCACACCTGCTTCCCAAAGACCGCCAAAATGCGGAGCTGCAGGAGGATTGAAATGCCATTGTGTGCTATTGCTTGGGCATGAATGTCCTTTCAGATTCCATTACATTGGCAGCTCGTTTGAAGTTCGTACCGCAGTCACTGTACAAGTTTGCACATATTCCACGACGAGCAGTGAAACGCTTAAAAGCTGCAAGAAATGCGGATGTGGTGTAGTTGCTTACGAGTTCTAAATGAACTGCTTTTGTGCACAAACAGACAAAAATCGCTTTGTAGGCTTTTGTAACTTTGTTACATCGACCTTTCCTAGCTTTAAGCTGAACAGGACCAGCATAGTCCACTCCCGATGTTTGAAAAGGTCGCGCTTGAATCACTTGAAGGGTTGGCAAATTACCCATTTTCTGCTGCATGCGTGTTGCATTAAACCTGTAACATTTCAAGCATTTGTGAATACATTTTTTAGTAGCAGATTTTAAACGCAATATCCAGTACTCTGTTCGAAGCGTAGCCATCATCAATTGTTGGCCGCCATGGAGAGTTTTCATATGGACATCGTGCACGATGAGTGAAGTAAGGAAGTTGCTTGGTGGGAGTATTACCGGATGCTTTTGTGAATAAGGGAGATTAGCATTTTCTAATCGACCTCCAACTCGCAAGATACCTTCTTCATCGATGAATGGTGAAAGTTTCGCAATTTGACTCTGTTTAGAGACCATTTCTCCTTTGCTTAGTTTAGAGATTTCTTCAGTAAAATGTTCCTTCTGAACAAAAGCAATCAAACGAAGTCGAGCTGAGGATATTTCATTGACTGATAATGGTCCACGCACACGAGTTGATAATTTGTTTGCTTTAAATTGAAAATTGGTTAAGAATCGACGCCAGTACGCTACAGCTCGATATAACCGATTAAGGGATGAAAAACGATTGAATAGAAGTTGATTTGATTTGAATGTAGTGAAGTGAACGCAGAGCTGAAAAATGTTAATAATGGGGTACCCAGATGCGATCAACTTACTTTTGGTTTTGGAACTACCTGACCCTTTCCTTTCAAGTTCGGTTGGTTTGATTTCAACCGAAGGGTGAACAGTTTTATCAAACGATTGAAGGAAGTCAGGTCCATACCACCATTGACGGTTCTGAATGAGCTCACTTGGAGAGACTCCTCGCGACGCGATGTCAGCGGGGTTGTCCTTGGATGGAACGTAATTCCAACACTCAGCATCAGTAAGTTCTTGGATTTCTGCTACTCTGTTGGCCACAAACGTAGTTCTCAAATATGGTGCGCTTTTAATCCAGGCTAAAGTTATTTGAGAGTCACACCAAGTGAAAATCTTTGCCGATTGGAGTTCCATCGTGTCTATCGTGTTAACTAATAACTGTGCCAACAGCAAAGCTCCACAAAGCTCCAACCGAGCCAGTGATTTGGTTTTAAGAGGTGCCACTCTAGTTTTTGACACGATGAGATTAACGAAGGTTTCGTTTTTGGTGGTAACCCTAAGGTATATGGTTGCCGCCTATGCCTTTTCAGATGCATCGCAGAATCCGTGGACCTCGACCTGTGATTCGTTGGTGAGATTAATCCAGCGAGGGATCTCGATTGCACTTAAAAGGCTCAGTCTAGCTTTCAACGTTTGCCACGCAGAAATTATGGTTGATGGGAGCTCAGAATCCCATGTTTGTTTGTCTTTCCAAATATCTTGCATTATTATTTTGCCAACGATGACGCACAGTGCTATCCACCCCATTGGATCGTAAATGCGAGCAAGATCTGATAGTATGGTCCTCTTCGTAATTGTCTTATGTTCCGGAAGAGAGATTTGGAATGTGAAAATGTCCTTTGCGGGGTGCCACTGGATCCCAAGAGCCTTAATTGAATTTTTCTCATCGAAAGATAATGGAATTTGTATTTCCCTGTCTTTTTCTGGCACCGACATTAAAAGCTGCTCGCAGTTACTTGCCCATTTTCTTAACGGAAAGCCTCCTTTCTTCAACATCTTTAGGAGCTGTGTCTGCATCTCCAACGCTTCATCTACTGAGTCTGCCCCATGAATAACATCATCGACGTAAAGATTCTTCATAGCTATCTTCGATGCAAGAGGAAAGTCATCGCGTTCATCAGATGCCAGTTGTTGAAGCGTTCGGATAGCTAAATAAGGTGCAGCAGCAGTACCGAAGGTGACTGTGTTAAGTCGATACGTTTCTACGTCTTTGCCTTCCACATCTCGCCATAAAACTAATTGATACATTGAATCACTTGGGGTGACCCAAATTTGTCGATACATTTTATTTATGTCAGCAGTGAATGCAATTTTAAACCTCCTAAAACGTGCGATATGGTCGAATATATCATCTTGCAATCTAGGGCCAAGATGCATATGATCATTGAGCGACGTCCCGTCGGATGTTTTACAGGACGCGTCAAATACAATTCTTAATTTTGTCGTTGAACTGGCTTCCTTCAGCACTGCGTGGTGAGGGAGGTAATAATGAGGATATTTTGTTGCAGCAAATGGTACTTTGGTCATATGACCAAGCTCTTTGTATTCATTGAACACCTTTGTGTATTCAGCCTTAAAAGAAGTGTTAGTTTGGAATTTTCTTTCCAATTGTAAGAATCTTACAAGAGCTGATTTTTGAGACAACCCTAGTAAAGGATATGTTCCTTCTTTGAATGGAAGTTGGACAACATATTTTCCATCTAATTGTCGTTGATGTGTCCTGCGAAAATGGTTTTCACATTTTTCTTCGTCTGGTGATAGGAACTTTCGACCTTGAACTTCTTCAAGTTCCCAAAACTTGCTCAACAAGGTATCTAAGACTTGAGACTCAGTTTTTATATGAAACGCCTGGACCTTTGATTGGCTATGAGGTGAAATGCTCCCAGAAAGCACCCACCCAAGTTCTGTCCTCTGAGCAATAGGGGTACCTGGCTCTCCCTTTACCAAACCTTCAAGGATAATGGATGGGTAAACATCGCTACCTAATAACACATCAATTTTGCTGGGTTTGTTGTAGTCTGGATCAGCAAGTTCTAGCATCTTTAAATGGTTCCAATTATCGTTGGGTATCTTTCGTGTGGGAAGAACAGCTGTTAATTTGGGTAGGACCAAGGCATTTACCTGGAGATTAAAATCATGGTTTACGTTGGATAAAATCTTGAACGTCACCCTCCAATTTGAGGTACTTGCATTGCTTTCTCCAACGCCAATTACGTCTACACAACTTCTTACCCTTTTTAATTTGAGAAGTTGAGCGGCAGACTCAGTAATGAATGAGGATTCTGATCCTTGATCTAATAACGCCCGCAGCAGCAACGGTTGGCCAGTAGGTGTCAAAACCTTTACAAGGGCCGTAGCCAGAAGAACGGGTGCAAGCTTGTTTTCGGCTAGAGACACGTTGTTTGCTGAAGCAAGTGGGATAGAATTTCGAAAATTTTCTGACGATCCCAATCCCGTGGGAGTTGAATTGACAGTTCCCTTAATTGGTTGTGAAACCGGAGTTTTTTCGGTGCCTTGCATTGCCGTTGTTGCATCGTCCAGGTGCAATAATGAATGATGCTTTTTGTGGCAAGTCGGACACGTAACTGTGCTTGTGCAATTTTGAGTAAAATGTGCATTTGAAAGGCAGTTAAAGCAAAGGTTATTTGTTTTAACGAATTCATGCCTTTTTTTTACGTTAAAGGCTTTAAACTTAAAGCAATTTCGAATCGAGTGTGAGCCCTTAAATAATACACACTTGGTGAAAATTTTAGAGTTGTGTGCTCGAACTGTACTCGGCGAAGGTTTTTTAGCTTTCTGCTGATTTAAGTCTGAAGAGGATGGTCCAATGACATCCAATGTCCTTGATCTCATTAAAATGAAATCTTCTAAGACGCTGTATTGCGGGTAGTCAACATGCGTCGAAATATGCGATTCCCATAGCCCACGAGTTGTAAAAGGAAGTTTCTGAACCGTATGAAAGATAAGAACGTCTTCCCACGATTCCACAGCTACTCCAAGGTTTTTTAATGATTTTTTGGCTTCGTTTGTCGTATCTAATAAAACTTTGAGATCTTCAGATGACTCTTGAGTTATTTTTGGCTGATCGAAAAGACCGCCTGCTTCCCAAAGACCGCCAAAATGCGGAGCTGCAGGAGGATTGAAATGCCATTGTGTGCCATTTTCTTGAAGCGACCTAGCGATATCGTATGTCCATTGCTTGGGCATGAATGTCCTTTCAGATTCCATTACATTGGCAGCTCCTTTGAAGTTCGTACCGCAGTCACTGTACAAGTTTGCACATATTCCACGACGAGCAGTGAAACGCTTAAAAGCTGCAAGAAATGCGGATGTGGTGTAGTCGCTTACGAGTTCTAAATGAACTGCTTTTGTGCACAAACAGACAAAAATCGCTTTGTAGGCTTTTGTAACTTTGTTACATCGACCTTTCCAAGCTTTAAGCTGAACAGGACCAGCATAGTCCACTCCCGATGTTTGAAAAGGTCGCGCTTGAATCACTCGAAGGGTTGGCAACTTACCCATTTTCTGCTGCATGCGTGTTGCATTAAACCTGTAACATTTCAAGCATTTGTGAATACATTTTTTAGTAGCAGATTTTAAACGCAATATCCAGTACTCTGTTCGAAGCGTAGCCATCATCAATTGTTGGCCGCCATGGAGAGTTTTCATATGGACATCGTGCACGATGAGTGAAGTAAGGAAGTTGCTTGGTGGGAGTATTACCGGATGCTTTTGTGAATAAGGGAGATTAGCATTTTCTAATCGACCTCCAACTCGCAAGATACCTTCTTCATCGATGAATGGTGAAAGTTTCGCAATTTGACTCTGTTTAGAGACCATTTCTCCTTTGCTTAGTTTAGAGATTTCTTCAGTAAAATGTTCCTTCTGAACAAAAGCAATCAAACGAAGTCGAGCTGAGGATATTTCATTGACTGATAATGGTCCACGCACACGAGTTGATAATTTGTTTGCTTTAAATTGAAAATTGGTTAAGAATCGACGCCAGTACGCTACAGCTCGATATAACCGATTAAGGGATGAAAAACGATTGAATAGAAGTTGATTTGATTTGAATGTAGTGGAGTGAACGCAGAGCTGAAAAATGTTAATAATGGGGTACCCAGATGCGATCAACTTACTTTTGGTTTTGGAACTACCTGACCCTTTCCTTTCAAGTTCGGTTGGTTTGATTTCAACCGAAGGATGAACAGTTTTATCAAACGATTGAAGGAAGTCAGGTCCATACCACCATTGACGGTTCTGAATGAGCTCACTTGGAGAGACTCCTCGCGACGCGATGTCAGCGGGGTTGTCCTTGGATGGAACGTAATTCCAACACTCAGCATGAGTAAGTTCTTGGATTTCTGCTACTCTGTTGGCCACAAACGTAGTTCTCAAATATGGTGCGCTTTTAATCCAGGCTAAAGTTATTTGAGAGTCACACCAAGTGAAAATCTTTGCCGATTGGAGTTCCATCGTGTCTATCGTGTTAACTAATAACTGTGCCAACAGCAAAGCTCCACAAAGCTCCAACCGAGCCAGTGATTTGGTTTTAAGAGGTGCCACTCTAGTTTTTGACACGATGAGATTAACGAAGGTTTCGTTTTTGGTGGTAACCCTAAGGTATATGGTTGCCGCATATGCCTTTTCAGATGCATCGCAGAATCCGTGGACCTCGACCTGTGATTCGTTGGTGAGATTAATCCAGCGAGGGATCTCGATTGCACTTAAAAGGCTCAGTCTAGCTTTCAACGTTTGCCACGCAGAAATTATGGTCTTTCCAAATATCTTGCATTATTATTTTGCCAACGATGACGCACAGTGCTATCCACCCCATTGGATCGTAAATGCGAGCAAGATCTGATAGTATGGTCCTCTTCGTAATTGTCTTATGTTCCGGAAGAGAGATTTGGAATGTGAAAATGTCCTTTGCGGGGTGCCACTGGATCCCAAGAGCCTTAATTGAATTTTTCTCATCGAAAGATAATGGAATTTGTATTTCCCTGTCTTCTTCTGGCACCGACATTAAAAGCTGCTCGCAGTTACTTGCCCATTTTCTTAACGGAAAGCCTCCTTTCTTCAACATCTTTAGGAGCTGTGTCTGCATCTCCAACGCTTCATCTACTGAGTCTGCCCCATGAATAACATCATCGACGTAAAGATTCTTCATAGCTATCTTCGATGCAAGAGGAAAGTCATCGCGTTCATCAGATGCCAGTTGTTGAAGCGTTCGGATAGCTAAATAAGGTGCAGCAGCAGTACCGAAGGTGACTGTGTTAAGTCGATTCGTTTCTACGTCTTTGCCTTCCACATCTCGCCATAAAACTAATTGATACATTGAATCACTTGGGGTGACCCAAATTTGTCGATACATTTTATTTATGTCAGCAGTGAATGCAATTTTAAACCTCCTAAAACGTGCGATATGGTCGAATATATCATCTTGCAATCTAGGGCCAAGATGCATATGATCATTGAGCGACGTCCCGTCGGATGTTTTACAGGACGCGTCAAATACAATTCTTAATTTTGTCGTTGAACTGGCTTCCTTCAGCACTGCGTGGTGAGGGAGGTAATAATGAGGATATTTTGTTGCAGCAAATGGTACTTTGGTCATATGACCAAGCTCTTTGTATTCATTGAACACCTTTGTGTATTCAGCCTTAAAAGAAGTGTTAGTTTGGAATTTTCTTTCCAATTGTAAGAATCTTACAAGAGCTGATTTTTGAGACAACCCTAGTAAAGGATATGTTCCTTCTTTGAATGGAAGTTGGACAACATATTTTCCATCTAATTGTCGTTGATGTGTCCTGCGAAAATGGTTTTCACATTTTTCTTCGTCTGGTGATAGGAACTTTCGACCTTGAACTTCTTCAAGTTCCCAAAACTTGCTCAACAAGGTATCTAAGACTTGAGACTCAGTTTTTATATGAAACGCCTGGACCTTTGATTGGCTATGAGGTGAAATGCTCCCAGAAAGCACCCACCCAAGTTCTGTCCTCTGAGCAATAGGGGTACCTGGCTCTCCCTTTACCAAACCTTCAAGGATAATGGATGGGTAAACATCGCTACCTAATAACACATCAATTTTGCTGGGTTTGTTGTAGTCTGGATCAGCAAGTTCTAGCATCTTTAAATGGTTCCAATTATCGTTGGGTATCTTTCGTGTGGGAAGAACAGCTGTTAATTTGGGTAGGACCAAGGCATTTACCTGGAGATTAAAATCATGGTTTACGTTGGATAAAATCTTGAACGTCACCCTCCAATTTGAGGTACTTGCATTGCTTTCTCCAACGCCAATTACGTCTACACAACTGCTTACCCTTTTTAATTTGAGAAGTTGAGCGGCAGACTCAGTAATGAATGAGGATTCTGATCCTTGATCTAATAACGCCCGCAGCAGCAACGGTTGGCCAGCAGGTGTCAAAACCTTTACAAGGGCCGTAGCCAGAAGAACGGGTGCAAGCTTGTTTTCGGCTAGAGACGCGTTGTTTGCTGAAGCAAGTGGGATAGAATTTCGAAAATTTTCTGACGATCCCAATCCCGTGGGAGTTGAATTGACAGTTCCCTTAATTGGTTGTGAAACCGGAGTTTTTTCGGTGCCTTGCAATGCCGTTGTTGCATCGTTCAGGTGCAATAATGAATGATGCTTTTTGTGGCAAGTCGGACACGTAACTGTGCTTGTGCAATTTTGAGTAAAATGTGCATTTGAAAGGCAGTTAAAGCAAAGGTTATTTGTTTTAACGAATTCATGCCTTTTTTTTACGTTAAAGGCTTTAAACTTAAAGCAATTTCGAATCGAGTGTGAGCCCTTACATAATACACACTTGGTGAAAATTTTAGAGTTGTGTGCTCGAACTGTACTCGGCGAAGGTTTTTTAGCTTTCTGCTGATTTAAGTCTGAAGAGGATGGTCCAATGACATCCAATGTCCTTGATCTCATTAAAATGAAATCTTCTAAGACGCTGTATTGCGGGTAGTCAACATGCGTCGAAATATGCGATTCCCATAGCCCACGAGTTGTAAAAGGAAGTTTCTGAACCGTATGAAAGATAAGAACGTCTTCCCACGATTCCACAGCTACTCCAAGGTTTTTTAATGATTTTTTGGCTTCGTTTGTCGTATCTAATAAAACTTTGAGATCTTCAGATGACTCTTGAGTTATTTTTGGCTGATCGAAAAGAAGTTTGAATTGATTATCTTTCAATAACCTGACATTTTGAAATCTTTTGACCAACAAAGCCCACGCAGATTCAAAGTTTGTATCGGTATTTCGAAGTATTCGCGCCGCTTCACCAGATAAATTACCTTTCAAATACTGCAACTTATGAGCATCAGATATTGAAGTATTTTTATTTACCATTGCTTCAAACAAGCTTTTAAATTCTGGCCACATTTTAAGAGAACCATCAAAAGTAGGAATTTTGATAGGAGAGAGTTTAAGTTCTACCGACGGTGATGGTACATTTGATCCGTTGAGTGACCTATTGTGTAGGCTATGGCTGTCAATTTTTGAGAGTACCTCTTTTAATTGACATGAATAATTGAAATAAATTTCTTTTAATTTATGAAAAACGAGGGCATCCATATAATTGACCTTTGCTTCTTCAGTAGGAGCTTCAACGATTTTTTGGTGAAGGACTCTAGCCTCTTCAAAAGATGCCTCTAAATTAATTAAACGTGCTTCATTCATGTGAATCGATGTTTTTGATTTAAAATCCAATTTTTCATACGCCTTGTAATCAGCATCTAAATCTCGAAGAATGGTTGAAACCGAATCGGTTACACAAGGAACCTTTATTTTGCTCATGTTGAATATAAATACTTAATAAATATACCCAGAAACACAACACACGTTTTAATTAAGATCGAATATGATCAATGAATAAAAAGCAGTATAAATTATTTTATTAAAAAGCCACACACCTGTAGAAATGCGTTGCTCCCTCGCTGCACCAGCTTCCAGATCTTCACAGGATAATTCAGGATAATCTTAAAATCTCCACACGAACTTCAAATGTCTTTTCTTTTACACGACGCGACGCACAAACGCGATTGTCTTTTAGGTTTGTTTCTAACCTTCACGCACACGAAATTGTTTTTTATCGTCTTTTAAGCGCACTATTTGTATGATCCTTTTTTAGGAATCCTTTACTATCCGGCTCGAAGGACCAATGTTTGCCGCAAGGACACTAGCTTTAAACCTTAGACAAAAAATAATGGATTGTATTTTCCGCAGTCAAACTGTTGCGGAATCAAATCCTTAGGTTGCCGGCGGTAAACCACAAAAAAGATCGAATGCAGAAAGAAAAATCACAGAAGCAGAAACAAAAAAAAAATGTTCCCTTCCTTTTACAAAATGAAAAAAAATGCAAAACTTATAGTTTATATTCTATAACACCTAGTCTTTTATTTTTTGAACTTCTCATGCACAATTTTGATTTGGGAATAAAATAATATGCATTTTTACTTGCATACAACAAATCGGTTTTTCTGCTCGTATATAGATATAGCTGTAAGCATCAAGATCATTATACCCTCACGCAGATCTTAATCCACCAGCTGGTAATTCTTGCGGTCCAGCTATAGTTCGTTGACACATAGTGGTTCATCTTCCAAAGTTTTTTTCTATGCTGACTCTGGTTAAGTCGTCCATCATCCCGCACCTCTCATCTTAATTATCACCACCGAACGATCGTCGACTGCTGACCACTGGGCTTGACCACTGCATACATACACACAATTTAAAACATCGCATCGTGGGTGGGTCCAACTAAAAACATCGCATAGTGGGCGTATTAAATCCCACAAGTAGACAATTATGATCGATAATATTTTGAGTGTCATCTATTGTTATGATCTCCCAAATTTAACAAAAAAAAAAGAATATTGTATGCAGGGTGCAGGTATTTTGGATTAGCCGCCGGTAATTGGATTTTGTATGCCGATGCCGTCGGTGATTTGTATCTTGGCAGATGATGATTGTTTTGTTGAGATTTATGTTTCATGTTGCGTTGCAACACATACATATAAAGTTTTTCGTTGGATTACTTGTCAAAAGTGATAAATACTTGAAGAAGCCATTTTGTTAAGTGGAGGCTTTAGGTAGTGTGTGTGTAAATTTAGGAAAGTCAGTGTTTTCATATTCGATTGGAATTGAAAAGGAGTAGAAAAGACCGAAAATCCAAAAGAAAACGACATAAGTTGCAACTTTCCCATGTCAAATTTCTAAGATCCCGAGCAAAGCTCGGTCTCCCAGGTACTTTAACTTAAGTTAGAAAAAAACGCACTAGCTACTTGTGTATGTATTCTGAAAGACAGCTCACCATACTCAGTGAAAAAGGGATCTACTACGATTCAGAAAAAAATTAATTTTCTTATCAAGTCCAACGTTACCTACAAAAAAAATTATTCATTTCAAAAAACTTTTATACATACATTTTAAATAAAACATTAACAAACACATTTTTTCACGAAATAATCGACTGACATTGAAATTTAGTAGCACTAATTGCAAATTTCTCAAGTTTTAATAAGAACCGAACTAAAAAAGAAATATGTCTTCAATACGCAACTAACAAAAATGAACTTAAATGAAGGTGAACAAAAGGGAAACAAAATATAATGCCTGTAGATGAAACAAATTCCGTTTGGTATGATCCAAGAAAGACCCACAAAGCTGGGTCAGTAAATTAGCTTGAAGGGATGCATGTTAAATCTTCGAACCAGGGTTACTTGATGGATCCCGAATAGAATAGGTAGGTTCATATTTCAGTGTGTTAATGCTTTATTTGAGGGAAAAATACAAAAGTTTATAAATGAAAAGTGAGTCAGATTAATATGTTTCTTGCAAAAAGTTTAGGAAAAAAAGAGACAAAAAAGAGTATATAAATAAAAAAGAGAAAAACAAAAGAATTTGATGAAAACAGAAAGAATAAGAAAGATCGGAGTAAGAAAAGAGAACATGGCCTCTTTAAGAGAGATGTTCTGGGAACCCTAACTTAATGCAACAAATAAAAAGTTTTTTTTACAGAAGTGACTATTAAAATTCTTTAAGGGATGTTCACTTCAAATACATTGTATTCAATATTATAAACTATGTGACAATTTTAATATAATCGAATTGTGAAATCACAAACGAATGCAATTTAAAAATAAACATAGTACTCGGTTGAAACCATTAAAGTTACTCTTACAAGGTCCATATTTTTGTTTTCACATTGTTGCTCTTTTTATTTTCTAACTCATACTTTTTGTTCACCCTCTCATACATTTATTTTGACACTGTCACCCTTTTGATTTCAACACTGCCACACTTTTTTTTATTTTCACTCCCTCACACATTTTTATTTTCACACTTTGACACTTTTTTGATTCACAGTGCCACACTTTTGATTTAATCCTCTCAAAAATTTTGTTTTGAGACTGTCAGCCTTTTTTATTTCAACACTGCCACGCTTTTTTACTTTCACTCTCTAAAACTGTTTTATTTTCACTCTCTCACAATTTTTTGTTTTGACACACACCTTTTATAGGGTGATTTTTAAGCTGGTTTGGTTTTGGCAACACTGGTTTTGATAGTTGACGTGTGTTTAGTACCTTGTGTCACTGTCAAACAGCTTCAGTTTGGTTTGCAATTTAACCATGGATCGTCTTACAAATGAACAACGCTTGCAAATTATTGAATTTTACTATCAAAATTCGTGCTCGGTTCGAAATGTTCATCGCGCGCTGCTTGTGTTCAGCGATGAGGCTCATTTTTGGTTGAATGGGTACGTAAATAAGCAAAATTGCCGCATTTGGAGTGAAGATCAGCCAGAAGCATTGCAACAGCTACCAATGCATCCCGAAAAAGCCACTGTTTGGTGCGGTTTATGGGCCGGCGGCATTATTGGGCCTATTTCTTCAAAGATGATGCGAATCGCAGCGTTACTGTCAATGGTGAACGCTACCGAGCGATGATAACAAACTTTTTTTTGCCCGAAATGGAAGTTCTTGACTTGCATGATATGTGGTTTCAACAAGACGGTGCCACATGCCACACAGCACGCGAAACAATGGCGCAATTGCGAGGCGAGTTTGGTGAAGAGTTAATTTCACGTTTCGGGCCGGTCAATTGGCCGCCTAGATCGTGCGATTTGACACCATTAGATTATTTTTTGTGGGGGTATGTCAAGGCTAATGTCTATAGGGACAAGCCCGCTTCGATTGACGCACTGGAAGCCAACATCCATGCATTCATTCGTGAGATACCGGCCGATATGTGTGAAAGAGTATAGGCTACCTGAGACGCAGCCGCGGTCAACATTTGCATGAAATAATCTTTAAACATTAAATTGCAAGGTTCAAACTATCGATTCAAATAAATATTTCATTCATTTTTTCGAATTTTTTGTGTTTTTTTTTTTTAAAAAGTTCTAAACCTCTTAAAAAATCACCCATTAGTTTCACACTGCCACACTTTTATTTTCACGCTCTCACACTTTTTATTTTCACACTGCCACACTTTGCTACTGATACACTGTCACACATAAAACCAAATATTCCCACAGTACACTGTTAAACTATAACACTATTCTGTAACACTGTCACACTGCCGCACTCTTTTATTATTATACTGTTACACTGTCGCTCTTAAAACATAGTGAATCACACTGTCAAACTTAAAGCCGAAGATACCTGACACACTGTCACACTGTTGGCATGTCTAGAGTCACCTCCTATTTCTACATCTGACACTTTTCCAGCCTCTTTTACACCATCTAAAACTCGCCGTTGAGCAACAAGAGAGTCTTCAAGGAGGTTTTCCACTAAAAGAGTCTTGTTAATAGTAAAACCACTGTCAACGGATGCATTACCATGCAATGATATTAAAACCATTTTTATTATTTTCCATAAATCCTTACAATTTTGGTTCTTGCTCAAATTATTGAAAAAAAAAATAATCAACCCTTTGGGTTGTTTCATTCAAAACAAAGTCTTTTTGTATTCCTTATTTAAAATTGTTGTTGCATCTGTACAGGCATTTACGTACTGTTTCTTTGCCCTCTCCGCGCATTCATCGTCTATACGATTAAAATCATAGAGATTATGAAGAAGGTTTTGCAGTCTATTTGTGTAAGGATTATTGCATTGATTTTTTTTACTATGCGTGATAGTAAGCTTTTTATCAACATAATTAAATCTTCATATAAGTAAAATACTGAAGGTTTTTCGCCTTAATATTTTGTTAAAAAAAGTTCAAATTCCGATGCAATAGTATAAAGAAATGAAAGCTTGGACTCGAAGAACTCGTCTTTAAAAAATGTTTGAGTGAAGTAATGTTTGAGCTCATCAAATATGTTGCGGCATCTCTCAAAAAACACTTTTTGTTCTCCAACCATCGAACCCCGCAATATTTTAAAGGAAATTTAGTACACCCCGTTTTGGATGTAAACAAACTTCTCCTTGCAAGCGTGTCTTTGAAAACGTAATAAACATGTCTTAAGAAAATAAGAAGGTCCCAAGAAACACTCGCGAGCCCAGTCTTCATGGCTCCATGAACAACATGAAGACCACACACCCCAATTAGGGTTACCAGATTGAAAATAACGAAAATGGGGACATCGCGAGTTTTCTAGGGGCAACAAGAGTTCAAAAAGGGGGGCAAAACATGTTTTTGAAAAATATAACACCAGAGTAAAAAAAGTGAGATGTAGTTCATTGAGTTGATGCGTTCAGCTTCGAAAGGATTTTGAACTTCAAATGGATGTGTTCACAGAAATATTTAATGAAAATATTTTTACAGTTTTCAAATGAATGTTTTCTCTGTTTGAATTTTTACTTAATAAGGTGGAAAGAGGTTTGTATAGGTATGACAAATAGTATTTTGTTATGAAAAAGGGGGACTGCCCCCCTTAAAGGGGGCGTCTGGTAACCCTAACCCCAATATCAAGGAGATCCATGGTATCTGGATCCGTCTCCTTCCGCTCTTGCTTTAGTTTTTTATAAATGACAAATTGACATTTGGCCCGTCCATAGAAACTTGAAGAAATTAATGTTGTTTTAAAAATCGGATCCAGTTCGAAAAGTGTTTTAAAATATTTTCGGATTTTTCAAAACCCATAAATTCACTCTCTAAATATCGACTACAGACCATGCCTTTTGTTTCGTCGAAGTAACAAACGACCAAATCCATTTGACCTTTTTGAGCTACTTTATTAAGTGCTTCATCGAAGCAAATAACATATTCTTCAGACTTATTTACAGCTTCAAGGAGTTTATCGTGAAAGTAAGGTGCAATGCCGTGATTGATAACATATGAACATTTTGTTTTGTCCAGCTTATAATTACCAGCAATTTTGCTGTCAGGAAACAATTGTCGAAATATTAAAATTTCTATTGACGAGTTCAATGATGATCTTGTTGAGACAACGTAAAGACACCATCGGATCTCAGCGGTAATTGAATCTGATTTGTTGAAACTTAAAAGTATAATTAGTTAGGTACTTCGAATTTGGTTTTGTAGTTTTATTTTGTTGAGTTTCTGGCGGAATCATATCAGCAGGCGTTTTTTGAGAACTGGAGGAGGCCAACGAATTGTTCTGTGGATTCGATGCAATAAAAAAAAAATTTATTTTTTTGCAATGTCACAGTTTTAATATTAGATTTATGTTGTGCTCCGTTTTGATGTGACAACAAAGATTGTGTGCCTATGTTGCTTGAATCGAAATCTTGTTTGCATAATTGACATCTTGCCTTATAGACATTACCTTAAAAATAAAACTTATTCCAAATGGGAGCAAAAGACAAAAAGACCTGCAAATTGTTACCACATACATAAATATTTTTTTAAGAAAACCCATGATAAACTCGAATTGGTCACTTGTCAATGTTTAATTGAGGGGTATAGTTTAAAAATTTTTTGATTCAAAATATCTTTTAACGGCCTTTAGTCCATAAAAATTGGAGTTTCGTCCCGGTGATCTCACTTGGACTCATCAGTTGACTAGTGAGGGTCTTGTCAATACGCAAGTTTTATTAAGTTCAGTTCAAATTACATGAACTTTTTGACAAAAACCCAATGTGAACTATATCCAACTATATCATATAAAAACAAAGCCTGGCCTTGGGCAAAAATTTCCAGCTAAATGATTAAGAATTTTAATCTTGTTGGATATAGTTCACATTGGGTTTTTGTCAAAAAGTTCATGTAAGTTGAACTGAACTAAATAAAAATTGCGTATTGACAAGGCCCTCACTAGTCAACTGATGAGTCCAAGTGAGATCACCGGGACGAAACGCCAATTTTTATGGACTAAAGGCCGTTAAAAGCTATTTTGAATCGATAATTCAACAAGTCCAATTATAGTGCTAAGTCTTCTACTTGGCTGATGTATTTCAGTAGTATATAGAATTTGTATTATAAAAACCTTCATATAAAAACAAAGCCTGGCCCTGGGCAAAAATTTCCAGCTAAATGATTAAGAATTTTAATCTTGTTGGATATAGTTCACATTGGGTTTTTGTCAAAAAGTTCATGTAAGTTGAACTGAACTTAATAAAAATTGCGTATTGACAAGCCCCTCACTAGTCAACTGATGAGTCCAAGTGAGATCGCCGGGACGAAACGCCAATTTGTATGGACTAAAGGCCGTTAAAAGCTATTTTGAATCAATAATTCAACAAGTCCAATTATATTGCTAAGTCTTCTACTTGGCTGATGTATTTCAGTAGTATATAGAATTTGTATTATAAAAACCTTCATTTAAAAATTTTTTGTTCCAATTTTTTTTTTTTCAAAAATGAGTTTAGCATTACGAAGTAGGTCATTCACCTACGTAATTGGCTAACATTTATAAAAATCTTATTATTTCCTGTACTTTTTGGTACTTGAAAAGCAGTGTTTTTTTTTTTTTAATACACTATTTCACTCAGTAGTTCAATTCAAAACTCATCTATTTCGTGACCTTATTTATTACTTTTGACTTTTCAAACGTGGTTACGTTCTTCTTCAGGTCTCTAAAAATAAACTTTATAGCTATTTTAAAAATTAATTAAATATATGATACTTACAATCTTAATACCTTAAAGTTATAACAATATATTATAAATATGTTATATATAGTTATATCTTACTTCTGTCTTATTATTTATCTTACAATTGAATTTCTTGACAAAGACGTTTCAATTAATCAAATTTAAAATAATAATAAATATTTCAAGCAAAAATTCTTTATTCAATTATATTTTGAAATTTAATTCAAAATTTATTATAAAAACATTTTAACCTAAAAACAGTATAAAATATAAATCTACATTATTCTATTGTCTATTAATTACTTGGCTATATATTGTGCTAAGTCCTTCACAGTCTGATCGTCTATTGGTCTGTGTTTAAAATGTGTAACATTTCTATTAACATCCTTTTGTTGTAATGCTTTTATGTCTGTAAAATGTCTGCATTCATAACCGTGAATTGATACAACGGTCGTCCAGGGACTGTGAAAGCTGTCTTCTCCCTTGGCTTGAGTTCCAGAGGAATCTGCCAAGAAGCGTCCTTCAAATCAATGGACGAAATGAAGTGCGTGTCGTGAAGCTGACTTAAAATTCCTTCAATATGCGGAAGAGGATATGCAAATTTCTCCGTGGCCGCGTTTATCTTCCTCGAGTCTAAGCAAAGCCTGTTTTTGCCTGGCTTACGAACCCACACAACTGGAGAGCTGTATGCGCTGTTGCTCTCTTCAATCACTCCTAGTTCCAGCATGCGATCGAGCTCGGCGTACATTAACCTCTGAATGACAGATGTATCGGGTAATGTCGTTGTTTGATCTGAATTGATTCGTCTTCCATTTCAATGACATGTTCTTCCACGTGAGTCTTACCCAATCCCAGTACCGCGAAAGAAGGAAACGTAAGCTTAACTCGCTCCAGCTCTTCAGTTTGTGTTGGGGTAAGCTGTCGCATGGGATCAGACTCTTGCCCTCCCGTCGGTGGTGGCATTTTGAGACTGGAAATAACATTTGGAGCGACTTTGAAGGTCTTCCAAAAATCTGCCCCTAGATAGAGCTGCTGTTTCAAACTTGGAACAACATACAGCTCCATCTCTTGGGTGTTGCCGCCGCATGAGACTCAGGTCTTAAATCTCCCGTTAATGTGCTGGTTTTTCCCGTCTGCTGTTCTTATATCGACTGTCATTCTTGTCATTTGTATGTTATGTTTCTGTATAAAGTCTATTGCCCCTTTTCCCATGCAACTCACTGATGCTCCACTATCTAATAGGCCCAACATCTCTTCTCCGTCTATCACTTTTTTAGCGTAGGGCCTATTGTCGTCAGTTATTGTTAGAATTGAGGCTTCTATTTTGTTTTTCCAATTCCTTAGTATTGTACATTTTTCTCTTAATCTAGCTATTTTTCTAAACGGCCTGCTACTTTTCACCTCTACACAGGTAACTTCTTCATTGAAGATTCTCCTTCTCGCTTCATCATACTCCTTCTTGCGCTGATGTAAACTTTTATATTGCACAGGTCTTTCATGGTGATTATTCACTAATTTTGTTTCTCTTTTTAAAATTTTTATTGTTCCAGATTTTGTTTGACCGGGAACTTCGTTTTCGTCGGTGGAGTGGACCCGGGAGCACTGCTGACTGGCAGGTTTCCCTGGGACGAAGCACACTTAAAGGAAAGGTTTCCTTGTCCGCAGCTGAAGCACGTCAATTCATGAAACGTCGAGGGACATGTTGCTATTGTAATCGTACTGTCTTTTGTAAGTTCTGTCTTTTTGTCCCGTTCGTTATTTTTATAAGTAGGATTTATTTTGTCTGTTTTAGTGTTTATCTGTTGCCTGTTCGTTCGGTTATCTTGGACGGCAGCAACATGTGCCTCTCGTTCGTCCTCTGAATCGGTTTCAGTAACTCTTTTATGATATAATTCATTATCGTCTATTGCGCTTATTTGTTTTTTTATTTTATAGTTTCTAGCTGCTAGGTGTTTTTCAACGCGTCTACATTCTTCTCTGAGATCTCGGATATCCTTAATCGGACATCCGAAGATCAGCGTCGCGACTCTTTCTTTTATATTTTGTCTAACTATTGAAACTAGGTCTTTTTCATGTGGTCTATTTTGCATCTGAAGTGTTAGACCCCTAATATCTTCGTAAAATTCATCAATTGTTTCTTGAGGCTGCTGACGCCTGTTCATAATTGCTCTCAAAATCACATGATCTGTCTTGCTATTTCGGAATTGTCTAAGCAGTTCCGCTTTCAAATCAAAATAGTTCAAACCTTCATCTCCCTTGTTTTCTTCCAGATATTGCCAATACCATAATTCGGCTGAACCTGAAACTTAAAGATGGAAGTTGGCAAAAATATGTTCATTTGAAACTCCGTTCTTCTTCTGCAGAATTTCGATTCGAAAGATGAAGCTCTCAACTGTCATACTCTTTGATGTTCCGTCAAATTTGACACCCCACTTATGGATATCTATTCTCTTTCCGTAGTTATAACCATAGGCGAATCCTTGACATGATTTGTTCGGTTGAAGATGGGAGAATGGGCCCTAAAATGACTGACGTCCGGATCCAATAAGTTAACCCTTTCTGCATTTGGCCTAGCATACAAGGTTAGATTGGATTGTTCTACTATATGTAATCTGTCATTCATGGTATTCAAGTTCGCGGTTACTGCCTGTACCATGGAGTGCATTGCTTTCAAGTTTTTGGCTTGTTCTACAAGCAAATTCATTGTTTGATTATGTGTTTCATACATGGAACGAGACACCGCAAAATCTATGGCATTCTTCATCACTTCTTCTCTTATTGTCAAATTCTTCATTTCTTTGTCTTGTCGGTTCTGGTCTGCAAGTAGAAAACGTTCTCTTTCCAGGTCTCAAGTCAGTCTGTTCACATACTAGTTTCTTGTATACACTCTCCTACTAAAATAAAATCTTCAGGAATGGCCTCATTACCTGCTCTATGTGGATCTGGCATCCCTTGAGGTAACATCCCTACAGCCCCTTCCGATCCTGACTCCCTTTGAGTGGTACTTAATTCCTCATCTATTAAATCGTCGAACGGATTAGGTAAAGTTCTAGTGAGATCTACCATCGGTGGTTCTACTAATTGTATTTGTGGGCTCTGAGCGGACCTAGCACGTGTCATTGCTGGTCTACTCCTATTCTTGTCTTGCACTTGTTGTGGCAAGGTGCCCTTTTTACAGCACCAGTGAACTGATTATCCATACTTTGTTTTGTTCTTTGCTTGCGAACAAGAAAAATTAGCTTAAATTAAAAAAAAAGGGGGCAGCGGCACGCTTGCTTCTTGCACGGCTCGGCTCGACGGGTTGGGGTGGTTGTTGCCCTCTTCCAAAACACCTCTTACTCAGCAAACAAACAAAATCGTGCCTATGTAAAAAGGATGGGAAGGGAATATTTAAAGGGAAGGACAAATAAGGGGTAGGATCACTAGAAAGGGAGCTGCACAAACCTAAGTACCTATGCCACTGCGCTTGGAAAAGGATGGAACTTCAGCACAACCCTCAGTGGAAAACAAGTACTTTGAATTATCAAAGCAAAAATTGAAATAAAAAAACTACTTCTAACCTACTAACTAATCCTTAAGATTCTATATATTTCATATATAGTAAAATATATATTAGTTCATTTACATGATAATATATGTGAATGTGCGTATATATATATATGTTAGTACACATATATGCCTAAAGCTAACCCTAAATCTAAGCCCTAGGACAAATCTAATTGTTTTTATACCAAAGAAGCAACATCTGTCCCACTGTCGTCTAGACACAGTGGTTCGTCGAGTTCTCAGAAGGACACAACCTTCGTTATCTCTTGGCCAGAGTCTCCAAGATAACCCCTAACTTTCAACGTCCAGTCACAATGCACGTTCTGTAAAACAGTCATAGTTCGATAGTGTATATGATCAGTTGTGTCACCTAAAGGTCATAGTCTGATTCATGAAGCTCATTACGCCTCATAAAAGTAGATATTTAAATTAGTCTAGTAAACATGTACGAGTCGGTAAGTAGTCAGATAGGTAAGTAGGTAAGTATAAGTAGGTAAGTAAATAGTTAGGTAAGTATATGTTTGTAGGAGCCCGGAAAAAATCCTCGTATCAAACCCTCCTAGTGGGTGCCGGGAGGTAATGATCACCACAAATTTATCTTGTGCGTTGTCAAGGTGGTGATCAGCTAAGGTCAGGTCGAATTACCGAGGTGTTCCTTTACTCCTCAATAGTTGAACCGTCAGTAATGCGATTTGACCATAGATACAAGGCCCTAATTTTCAGTGGTGGTGTGAACGATTTTTCATAATCCGTGCCGAAGAAATGAAAGGCTGTGGGGTAAACCGGTCACTAACGAGTTCTTTCGGACGCCTTGGCAGGGTCCGTCATACTCTTGGCTTACCCCGGTATATCGGCTCCACCGGGGCTGACCTTTTCTTTCCGACCTACTTGTAGAACCAAATTTCAAGTTACACAAAATGGACGAATTTAACATGACAGACTTTTTACCATCCGACGATTTAGAGGATGATCTTTTGGCCTCCAGCCAGAAGACTCTTAAGGGGAGCGCATGTAGCACTGGTAGTGCTTGTGGGCAACCCAAAACTTCAGGAAGCATAGGCAGTACCAGCCATAGTACCCCTGTGCCTCCTAAGCCGACCAATACAAACCCGATACCCTCATGTAGCAATGCGAGCCATAGCAGCGCTAAACGGGGAAGCAAAAACATTCGGTGAACGCCTCTCTAAAGGTGCAATTCAGGAAAGCTTCCTTTATTCTTGACAAGATTGCAAAGAATGAGGAAGCTGGAAAGGTTCATGAGAGGGACGCCGCCGACAAGCTAAGGTACCAGAAGATTGTTGAGGAATACAACAGTCTTCTGGCCACCGAAGAAAAGGCCGTTAAGCGTAACAGATCTCGAGACGAGACCAATCAACCTCCTAAGAAGAGTAAGCTTGACGGTCCTAAGAAAAGCGTCAAAGTACCACCTCCCAAGGCAGCGCAACCGCATATGTTTAGTGAAGTTGTCCGAGACGACCTGCAAGTATCGGTTGTGGATGAGCTCTCCTCAGATAACAGAGGTCTGTTAGCTGTGTGGAACACCATCGAGGCCAAGCTTTCGGAGATGGTATTCTTGTTTACATTATCAGCAAACGAAGGTCGCTACCCTACGTTCGAATCTGGTGAGATACTCAGGGGATATAGGGTAATCAAGTGTGCGGACAGGTTCTCTAGGGATTTCCTTAGTACCAGCATTGCTACGATCTGCAATGACTGGGAGGGCTTGAGGCTCAAGCTTATCCCAGCTAGGGAGATCCCTAGGCAGCCAAAGGCCCGCATTTGGTTGCCCCTCATGGGTGTCAAGCCAAGCGGACAAGAACTGATCCGCGGTCTTCAGAGGCTAAATCCGTTGGTTCCTATGCACGACTGGGATGTCATTAAGGCAGAGGAACCCCAGAAGAGCAGCGGATCTTATCTTCTTAGGATCAGCGAAGAAAGCCGAGGGGCTTTAGAGAAGGCCGATTTCAAGCTGAGATTCGGCATTAGAAATATCAAAATTAAGATTCTGCAAAGTCAGGGAGCCGACCCCGACAAAGCTGACTGCAAAGTCGAGATCGACGATGTTGCTGGCAAATACGAGGTCCCCAGCGAGCCGCCGGGCCCTGACTGCGCAGAATCGAAATAAAATAAAAAAACGAGCTGCGAGTCATCCAGATTAATCTGAAGACTCTAAGTGTGCTTCGGATAATCTGAGAGGTTTCCTGAAGGAAGAAAATGTTGATGTTGGCTTAATTCAGGAACCGTGGGTTAATGGCCTCAGAGTTAGAGGTCTCCAAGACAACCAGTATGATGTTTTTAACAAAACCGAAAACCATGACCAAGGTAAGCCTAGAACTTGTATTTTAGCTAAAAAACACTTAAAAGCTTTTTTGTGTCCTAACTTTAGCACTCCTGATCTAACAGTAGTTAGGTTGGAGGGGAAGAAAGCAGGAGGCTTGCTCGTGGCATCTGCGTACCTGGCCCATGATTGGCAGTCACCGCCAGAGGAGTTACGCATCATAACAACAGAAGCGGAATCGAAAAGGACTAACCTCTTGATAGGATGCGATGCGAATGCTCGCCATACTCTCTGGGGTAGTTCTGAGATTAATGAACGGGGTGAGTCACTCTTTGATTTTATTATTGAAAATAATTTATCTGTTTGTAACAGAGGCAATACTCCCACCTTCGTTTTTCCGAGATCGGATAGTTATGAGGGGTGGGAGGATGTTCTTGATGTTACTATAGTTAACAGCTATTTTAATCCATTGGTAGAAAATTGGGGGGTTTCCCTTGTGAACACGTTTTCGGATCACAAGTGGATTCTCTTCAATATAAATTTCGAGACTGAAACCCCTCCTCCGTACAGAAATCCCAAAAGAATTGACTGGAAGAAGTTCAGTCAAATTATTAATTCTAAACTGCGCATTATACCGCATCTGAGTCCAGATTCGGTTATAGATCTTGAGACAAAGGTGAAAACCTTTGAAGCATCGATGAAAACTGCTTTTAGGATCTCTTACCCAATAAAATATAGCCGTAAAACCTTTCCCCCTTGGTGGAATGAAGATCTGTCCAACCTCAGAAAAATGACAAGGACAATTTTTAATATCTGCCACAAACACAACTTTTACCAACCATATAAAGATTGTCTTAGAGTCTACAAGCGAGCGCTCGCTTCAGACAAGCAACAGGGTTGGAGAGAATACTGCCAATCTATCGAAAGTATAAAAGAATCCGCAAGGCTAGGCAAAGTTCTATCGAAGGAGCACTGCAATCCTTCCTTTTTGAAGAGGCCTGATGGTACTTGGACAGTTTCTCCGACTGAGTCTTTGGAACTACTGATGTCGACACATTTTCCGGGCTGCGAGAGCAGCAACCCCGAACCGCGTAGAACTATTAATTTCTCCATTGCTGAACTTGAGCATATAAATACCGTTATAAGAAGAGAAAACATTGCCTGGGCAATAAAGACTTTCTCACCTTTCAAATCTCCCGGCCTGGACGGAATTATACCAATCATGCTAAAAAAATTGCAGGAAGTGGTAGTCCCGTGGCTGGAGATGATCTTTAAAGGATGCCTCCAGCTCAACCATGTACCCGAGACGTGGAGACATGTAAGAGTTGTTTTTATACCGAAGGTCGGCAAGCGAGGACATGAGTCCGTGAAGGACTTCCGACCAATGAGCATTACGTCCACCGTACTAAAGACTCTGGAGCGCATTCTTGATATCCATATTAGAAACATCCTAGAGGAATGTCCTCTTGAGAACTCTCAACACGCATATCTTAAGGGGAAGTCCACAGAGACGGCTCTTCATGAGGTAGTGCGTACAATCGAAAAAAACAATACACTATAAGGAATATACCCTAGACACCTTTTAAGATGTAGAAGGGGCTTTCAACAAAGTCCTAACCGAATCCATTCTCGAATCACTCGTTGACTTTGGTGTAGAGAACTGCATCAGGGAGTGGATAATTTCCATGCTCAGCGACAGGAGGATTCAAGCTACTTTAGGTAATAATAAATCGATCAAACACGTCAATAGAGGTACACCACAGGGTGGAGTTCTATCTCCACTTCTCTGGATCCTAGTCATTAACAGAATATTGGAGAACGGGTTAAGAAAGCCTGTATAACCTTTTATGCCTGTAGTAACCCCTTCGGAAAAAAATGGGGCCTCCAATCGAAGATGATACTGTGGACGTACGCAGCCGTGGTAAGACCGGCCCTTACGAATGGCTCTATTGTCTGGTGGCCCGCACTTAGCAAAGCGTTTAACATAAACAAACTCAAGAAGGTTCAAAGAGCAGCTAGCGTTGGTACCACAGGGGCCCTACGCTCCTGCCCGATGGATGCCTTAGGCGTCTTTCTGCACCTCTTTCCTCTTGATTTACATATTAAATATTTAGTATCCTGCAGCGCGTTAAGACTTAAGGAGCCAAATTGTTGGATTGCTAGACCATATGGTTACAGCAATGTCACAAGTTTGATTTCTAATGATATGCTTTCATTGCAGACCGACTACTGCAGTCCTGCTTTGGATCTTAGAAAGGTTCTTAAGGTCAAATTTCCATCCAGAAAAGATTGAAAGGATAATGTCGTGACGAGAGACTTCGACACTACTATTTTCACTAATGGTTCCAAGATGGAGTGTGGTGTTGGTTCAGGAATTTTTTCCGAATCCTTGAACATCTCTAGGTCCTTTCGGCTACCTGACTTCGCAAGCGTATTTCAAGCTGAATTACTAGCAATCAGGGAAGCATGCAAGATACTCAAACAAGATCCCAACCAAAACCGGAACACTACTATCCTGACAGACAGTCAAGCAGCTGTGAAAGCAATTGATTCGGCTATAAGATCATATAAATTGGTCCAGCAATGCCGAGATGAACTACTTAGCCTTAATGTCAACCTCAGGGTGACTCTTATCTGGGTTCCAGGTCATTGTGGCATTGAGGTAAATGAGCGGGCTGACGAACTGGCCAGGAAAGGATCAGCCCTTCATAGCTCACTTGCGGAAAGAGTTAATATTCCGCTTGGAGTTATGAAGGGCAATTTATTCTCAATTTTTCTTATTGAATCCAATCGCAGGTGGGAAAGTTTAACAAACTACGTCATATCCAGAAAGATATGGCCCATCTATAACAAATCTCGAACAACTGATCTGATTTTAAGGCCCAGGCGAGACATAGCCAGGGTTGTTGCAACCTGTTCTGGCCACTGGCCTATAGGAGAACATGCGGCGAAGCTGGGCATTTCGTACAATACTTTTTGTCGCAGTTGTAGGGACCATCAGGAGAAGGAAACAGTGGCCCACTTCCTCTGTAAATGCCCTGCTCTGGCCAGATCGAGAGCGAAATCTTTTGGAAATGCTTTTCTTGAAGATCTACACGAACTTTCTGAGATAAAGATCAAAGATTTGATTGCTTTTCTCAACGCGACAAAATGGATCTAGGTCAAGCTTCGACCTAAATTCCTTCACCTCAACCTTCAGACTCCCTTAGACAGCGCGTTAGCTGAAGAAGGGCGTTTTAAGGACCTGTAAGAGGGTATATGTGCAAACCCCTCCAATAATTTAAAAAAAAAAGAAAAAAAAGAAAGGGAAAACTAAAAAATAAAAATAAAACCGCTTTTCACCCAACAGGTCAATACGAGTTATGGTGTCAAAACGGCGAACTCTAGCGCTAATTGGGTCACGGAGCGAGTTTGCTCTGGGCCGCCATCTCTACCTACCTACCATATGTTTGTAGGAAATTAGGTAGGCATTGGTAAGTATATTGTAAGGTAAATAAGTATGTATATATAATTATGTCTTGTCATCCTGCTGTCAGGAAGTTTAAGTAAGTAAAAGTTATAAAAGTCGGCGTTGTCTGAAAGTCGTTGTTGACGTCCTTGTCCATGTTCATCTATCTCCTCGTCGCAATTTTCTTCTCGCGATCGTCGGCCCAGCCGATCCTCCACACACCTTCTTTTGGGCAACTTAGCACTTCATCATGGAAAATCAAATTCTTCAGAGAAGTTTGAATTCAGATATTGTGTTTATTTCACCCATTAAACTTTTCCAAGTTCAAATTTATAATGATTTTAATATGTAGAAAAATATAAAAAATTAATAAAAGGTATAAAAAAACTAAGACAATTGACTTTGAACTACAAAAAGAAGAAAAATTGGTATAATAAAATGTTCAAGTGGATTCAATCAAGAGTACCGGAGTGTGTATCTCTTTCCTCTAACCATACGCGCTTATGTGTATATATATATATATTTGTTTTTGATTAAGAAATTTTTCCTCTTTTAGTTTTAATCGAAAACTTACGGCTCAAATTTTCATGTAACCCTCGTCGTCCTGCCGGCAGTACTCTTCAGGATGAGCGTAGTAAAAAAAACAGTGTTGAGGGCTTTTGGTTTGCAGCCCTGTAACCATATATGCATATATGTATATATATACATACGATATGACTGATCAGAGACGCAGCACACTTCACACTTACCTCCTCACTTTTCACTTTTCCTTCTTCTCCTTTTTAAGTCACTATCCATTTACTTAACAAATTCTCTTATTAATTTTCTTTTACTTTTACTTTCGAAATTAGTTCAATCAAAGGAAAAAAAAAAGAATTAAAACAAAGATTTTTGGTCCAGAAGGGATACCACTGTAACGGAGAGTCGAATTCAACCTCCTCACTGTTAAGGTCGGCGCACCCTGCCACAACGTTAGCTAATGCCCTTCAGATGCCCTTCGCAACTATGCTTCCTTTCCAGATGGCTCTATGTTGCGTATCCCGACTGTGGCGGACTTAAGTCCAAAAGTCTAAAACCTCTAAATTACTTCTAAATACTGACACTATTCCTAGTACCCCGACTGTGAGGTCCTCGGGCTCTCCTGGAAGTGCCCTTGACTCGGAAATACGCCACCTTCAGAAAAAATTGCAGAGGCTTGGATCACTGTATGCTGCTGAACGAATATGGTTGTGTATACGCTTCGCTAAGTGGGCCTGCGATCGACTTAGAGAAGATGCCGATTTTTCCAAAAAAATCATCTTTTCAGATGAAGCTCATTTTGATCTTGGCGGGTAGTAAACAAGCAAAATTGTCGCCTTTGGGGCACAGAAAACCCGCACGCATACATTGAAAAGCCGATACACCCAAAACGAGTCAGTGTTTGGTGCGGATTTTGGTCCAGAGGCATAATTGGGCCATTTTTCGAAAATGAGCAAGGAGTGGCCGTAACAGTCAATGGCGATCGTTATCGGGCCATGTTGAACGAATTTTTGTTCACAAAAATGGAAGAGGAGGATATTGGCAACATTTGGTTTCAACAGGACGGCGCTACGTGCCACACAGCCGAAGCTACACTCGATGTTTTGCGCCATTTTCAAAAAAAAAAATTATTTGGCGGACCCTTTATTATAACGTCTGACCTATCTCTTTTTCTAAAATATGGTCTATTCCACAAAGGTAATTTCTTTTGTTAAAATAAAATACATACCGCACAAAATCGAAATGATATATTTTTTTTTGTTTTACGGTTACACTTCCACCAAGGTGATCACGGTTTGATTTCTAAATAAAGAATGCCCATATGATTGTATAATAATCAGTCATAAGCCTGTGGCCTATATTTTGATTCTTTTTTATATGCCATCGTTGCAATTTGCAGAATGGAAGTATCGAGCTTTATTTCTCCAGTCCCAGACACCTTCTCAGTTCCTAACGTAATTTAATACCTATTTGATTGTCAGTATGTCTGTCTCTGTGTATATGTATGGGTGTGCAGACGTAAGATTAGAACTAACATTGGACAAAAGAAATTTCTAAGGTCTAATCATATACCTGCATATAACCTAATAAAATCCTATAATAATAAAATCTCATATAAATACCTATATCCTATAATCATCAAGTCTAACTATTGCATAATCCCAAATAAATTTCAAATCCAACTGACCCAAATCCAAATGGAAGCTCAGGGTAAAAAACTTTCAGTTTCCGGTTAGTGTGAGCTTTTAGGCAGCCATTGCTACTCAGCACAATAATTGTGTTTGGCCATGCCCTTTTCAGCACAATTCAATTGTCAAAGCTCAGATTCTTTCATCTGTCAAAAGTCATAATATTGTAATTTGTAAACGTTTGCACATCTAGTTACTTTTTTGTTCGCGATTAATTTAGGAAAATAAAATTATAACATAAGAAAATACACCACTATGAAAAATGATAAACATCGAACAGCAACAAATAGACAGCATCCAGCGTGAGCCATAAAGTCTAAATTTGTAGCAACCGGGTCATTTGTAAACCCAGGTGAGTTTTGCTTATGTTACCTACATAATATAAAATGTTTATTTGTTCCTAATTATACCTATTTTCAGATTTTTTTTCGAGCCTTAGCTATTTTTTTGCTCTCCTCTGCCTCTGTTCAACTACAACCTAAAAAAAAAAAAACAAGTACACCAAATTTGCCGCAAATGAATGCTTCTCAACTCTGTTTGCATTGAGGTAGGTCGCGAAGCAGCCTCATCCGAAGATCCGAACGCAGTTTGATATTCTTTTTGTTTTTTTCATGTCAGGTTGCAGTCTCCCTGGATGGATCTAGTGCGATCGTGGTCGGCACCCTTCGTTGGATTGATCCACCTACCCCAATCGCCATATCCAGAGGAAACAACATTGCCTCCAACACGATAGTGGCTTTGAGTGTCAATAGGAAAAGTGATATACACCGTATGTATGTATCTTTCATGTTGTGTCTTTTAGATTTTTTTTTCTCTTGTGTATCTATTCAGTATTGTGTGAGTGTTCATGTAGAATTAAAACATGTTAATACGAATATCGCAGAGTTTTGTTTTTATTCTCCACTTATTTCTGGGTCAGTTTTGTCTCCTTTTTTACTTTCGTGTTGGATATTTATTTTGGTTCGACTACGCAACAAGCTCGACCACAGATTCCAAGTGGTCGTGAGGAATCTGGGCTCGTAATAATCGAAGTCGATCGCTTGTTTTAACTACGACTTGGATTGTATTCTTCGGTGGTTAGATGCCGTTTGCCATGTGTGGCACGTCCCACTCCCTGAGTTGACCTTTCAACTTTTACTCTGGGTATACATATTTTAAGGAACCGTTTCGTAGTTTACTTTTTCACTAGAGTTTGGTTTGAAAACTAAGCCTAGATTGGAACTTGGTTGGTTTAATATTGGTAGTCAAGTTTGTTTGTTTGTCCATTTTATTTGATCACCAGTCAGTATTCCTTTTTTTTTTCTTTTTTCTTTTCCTTTCTCTTCCTTTTTTTTTTTTTTTTTGTTGATATCTACATGCTATTCAGTCTTTGTTTCTCGTATCTCTACCTACATGCTATTCAGTCTTTTAATAATAAATTAATACACAGCTATCTGCATGATTCAAATGATAATTTGATGGACGACCAAACACATAAATGAAGTTAAAAATAAATAAATATATAAACTAATAAATAAATAAATAAATATGAAATAAAATAAATAATTAAATATAAAATGAATACCTTATGTAATGATCTAAAATTTCAACACCACATACATATATATCAAAGTTTGGAGTTCGACCAACAGCAGCTGAGTGCGTCATAAAGTTATTTGTTATACGTGTATATCCTTGGCATGATATACGCCTACTTTTTCACCTTGCAAATGACCTAGTTCGTATAGGGAATTGCCAACTGTTTTCAGGACTACAGATCTTAGCAATTTCGGAGCTAGTTTGGCGTTATATTTGTCTAGTTTGTTACTTTGCTTGAAATTTCGCCTGTATACTATCTGTCCTACTTTATAATTAACGTCTTTGCTCCTAGTGTTGTAGATTTTGGTCGATCTTTGATGGGCTAGGTTTAAGTTTTCGAAGATTTGTTTTCGTATTAGCGCTTGTTTGTCAGGTTTATTGGTGATTTCCACATCAGTATCTTTAAGCATATTGAGTTTTCTTAGGAGCTCATAAATGTTTCACCGGTTTGGATCATTTGAGATCCAAAAACGGCATAATATGGCTCGAACCTAATGGAGTCGTGTAATACACTGAGGAGTAAGAAGTCTGTATTACTCACATGAGTGTCCCAACTACGCTGGTCACTATCGATATATGACCTGATTTTCGCTAGCACGGACCGATTTACTCGTTCCAAAGCGTTTGCTTGTGGTGAGCAAAAGGCTCTGCGAATGTGTTTAACGCCGTACTTTTTTAGAAAGCTGGAAAATAATTCGAAGTTGAATTGTTTTCCATTGTCAGAATGAATGAACGCAGGTACACCGACCATGTGGAACACATTTTCTTCGAGGTATTTCACTACTTCAGCTGCTGTTGCTCAACGTATCGGTTTTAGAAAAACGTACTTTGTGAAGTGGTCTAAAGCTATAAATATATGTGTATGTCCGTTCTTAGTTCGTGGGTATGGTCCTAGAAAGAGTAGAGTCGTTGGAAAGGTCGTCCGGTAATCATTTGTTGTCCCATGGGCGGGTTGTCCCATGGGAGTTCATCGGCTTATTACATTTGCATACATCACAGTTTTTTACATAATCTTGTACCTCGGTGGTCATATTAGGCCAGAAGTATCTTTGTCTGAGTTTGGCTAGAGTTGTATGAATTCCTCCGTGACCGGCGGTAAAAGAATCACGTGCTGTTACCAAAAGGCCCCTAGACAACTCCTTCGGCACCCAAAGTTTCCAGGCCCTGTCTTCTTGAATCGGGTCTTCAGTCCGTCTGTCGGTTCGTTTGTAAACGAAGTCGTCTGAAATACAAATGTCAGGTAGTTTGTCTTGGTTTTCGTTTATTGTCTTCTTCAATACAACATACTCTTCTGATGAAAAGTATTGTGAATTGAAGTCAACTTCTGGCGTTTCAGCAACAATCTCATCCATATGGACTCTAGAGAGAGTATCTGGGACTACATTGAGGATTCCCTTCCGATGCTCTATTGTAAAGTCTTAACTTTGGAGCTTGAAACTCCAACGAGCCAGTCCACCACTCAAGTCCTTCTGTGTCATCAGCCACTTAAGGCTTGCGTAGTCAGTGATGGTCGTAAAAGGCAATCCTTCAATGTATGCTCGGAACTTATTCACAGACAAAACGGCCGCATAGCATTCAATGTCAGTCACGCTATAATTCCTTTGAGCAGGATTAAGTTTCTGAGACATGAATGCTATGGGTCGTTCGTTGTTCTCTTCGTCCATCTGGAAAAAAACACTCCCTACGCCAGAAGATGAAGCGTCACATTGTACGTAAAAGTGTTTCGTAAAGTCGGGATTGGTTAATATTGGTGCCGTGATCAAGGTCGTCTTTAGGTTCTCAAATGCTGTCAAGGCTTCGCTTGTTATAATGAAATCTTTCCCTTTCTTCAGACAGTCTGTCATTGAGCCTGATATAGACGCAAAATTGGGAATAAAGCGTCTATACCATCCCGTCATCCCTAGGAAACGACGGAGTTGGTTAGGGGTTTTTGGCGCAGGAAAATCCTTCATCGCAAAAACTTTTTCAGGGTCCGTTCTCAGGCACCCATCACCGACGAAATAACCTAAGTACTTGATCTCCTTGAAACAAAACTTGCTCATCTCCACGTTTATCGTCAACGGCGCTTCACGCAAATATCTCGCCACCTCCTTGAGAACGCTCATGTGGTTTTCAAAGTCTGGAGAGCAAATCAAGAGGTCATCGAGGTAGACAAAGACATTCTCTCTCAGCCGAGATGAAATGACTTTGTCCATTAGCTTACACATTCTCTGGGCGGCGTTGCACAATCAAAACGGCATAACCGTGAATTGATACAACGGTCTTCCAGGGACTGTGAAAGCTGTCTTCTCCCTTGGCTTGAGTTCCAGAGGAATCTGCCAAAAAGCGTCCTTCAAATCAATGGACGAAATGAAGTGCGTGTCGTGAAGCTGACTTAAAATTCCTTCAATATGCGGAAGAGGATATGCAAATTTCTCCGTGGCCGCGTTTATCTTCCTCGAGTCTAAGCAAAGCCTGTTTTTGCCTGGCTTACGAACCCACACAACTGGAGAGCTGTATGCGCTGTTGCTCTCTTCAATCACTCCTAGTTCCAGCATGCGATCGAGCTCGGCGTACATTAACCTCTGAATGACAGATGTATCGGGTAATGTCGTTGTTTGATGGGAATTGATTCGTCTTCCATTTCAATGACATGTTCTTCGACGTGAGTCTAACCCAATCCCAGTACCGCGAAAGAAGGAAATGTAAGCTTAACTCGCTCCAGCTCTTCAGTTTGTGTTGGGGTAAGCTGTCGCATGGGATCAGAATCTTGCCCTCCCGTCGGTGGTGGCATTTTGAGACTGGAAATAACATTTGGAGCGACTTTGAAGGTTTTCCAAAAATCTACCCCTAGATAGAGCTGCTGTTTCAAACTTGGAACAACATACTGCTCCATCTCTTGGGTGTTGCCGCCGCATGAGACTTCAGTCTTAAATCTCCCGTTAATGTGCTGGTTTTTCCCGTCTGCTGTTCTTATATCGACTGTCATTCTTGTCATTTGTATGTTATGTTTCTGTATAAAGTCTATTGCCCCTTTTCCCATGCAACTCACTGATGCTCCACTATCCAATAGACCCAACATTTCTTCTCCGTCTATCACTTTTTTAGCGTAGGGCCTATTGTCGTCAGTTATTGTTAGAATTGAGGCTTCTATTTTGTTTTTCCAATTCCTTAGTATTGCACATTTTTCTCTTAATCTAGCTATTTTTCTAAAAGGCCTGCTACTTTTCACCTCTACACAGGTAACTTCTTCATTGAAGATTCTCCTTCTCGCTTCATCATACTCCTTCTTGCGCTGATGTAAACTTTTATATTGCACAGGTCTTTCATGGTGATTATTCACTAATTTTGTTTCTCTTTTTAAAATTTTTATTGTTCCAGATTTTGTTTGTCTGGGAACTTCGTTTTCGTCGGTGGAGTGGACCCGGGAGCACTGCTGACTGGCAGGTTTCCCTGGGACGAAGCACACTTAAAGGAAAGGTTTCCTTGTCCGCAGCTGAAGCACGTCAATTCATGAAACGTCGAGGGACATGTTGCTGTTGTAATCGTACTGTCTTTTGTAAGTTCTGTCTTTTTGTCCCGTTCGTTAGTTTTATAAGTAGGATTTATTTTGTCTGTTTTAGTGTTTATCTGTTGCCTGTTCGTTCGGTTATCTTGGACGGCAGCAACATGTGCCTCTCGTTCGTCCTCTGAATCGGTTTCAGTTACTCTTTTATGATATAATTCATTATCGTCTATTGCGCTTATTTGTTTTTTTATTTTATAGTTTCTAGCTGCTAGGTGTTTTTCAACGCGTCTACATTCTTCTCTGAGATCTCGGATATCCTTAATCGGACATCCGAAGATCAGCGTCGCGACTCTTTCTTTTATATTTTGTCTAACTATTGAAACTAAGTCTTTTTCATGTGGTCTATTTTGCATCTGAAGTGTTAGACCCCTAATATCTTCGTAAAATTCATCAATTGTTTCTTGAGGCTGCTGACGCCTGTTCATAATTGCTCTCAAAATCACATGATCTGTCTTGCTATTTCGGAATTGTCTAAGCAGTTCCGCTTTCAAATCAAAATAGTTCAAACCTTCATCTCCCTTGTTTTCTTCCAGATATTGCCAATACCATAATTCGGCTGAACCTGAAACTTAAAGATGGAAGTTGGCAAAAATATGTTCATTTGAAACTCCGTTCTTCTTCTGCAGAATTTCGATTCGAAAGATGAAGCTCTCAACTGTCATACTCTTTGATGTTCCGTCAAATTTGACACCCCACTTATGGATATCTATTCTCTTTCCGTAGTTATAACCATAGGCGAATCCTTGACATGATTTGTTCGGTTGAAGATGGGAGAATGGGCCCTAAAATGACTGACGTCCGGATCCAATAAGTTAACCCTTTCTGCATTTGGCCTAGCATACAAGGTTAGATTGGATTGTTCTACTATATGTAATCTGTCATTCATGGTATTCAAGTTCGCGGTTACTGCCTGTACCATGGAGTGCATTGCTTTCAAGTTTTTGGCTTGTTCTACAAGCAAATTCATTGTTTGATTATGTGTTTCATACATGGAACGAGACACCGCAAAATCTATGGCATTCTTCATCACTTCTTCTCTTATTGTCAAATTCTTCATTTCTTTGTCTTGTCGGTTCTGGTCTGCAAGTAGAAAACGTTCTCTTTCCAGGTCTCAAGTCAGTCTGTTCACATACTAGTTTCTTGTATACACTCTCCTACTAAAATAAAATCTTCAGGAATGGCCTCATTACCTGCTCTATGTGGATCTGGCATCCCTTGAGGTAACATCCCTACAGCCCCTTCCGATCCTGACTCCCTTTGAGTGGTACTTAATTCCTCATCTATTAAATCGTCGAACGGATTAGGTAAAGTTCTAGTGAGATCTACCATCGGTGGTTCTACTAATTGTATTTGTGGGCTCTGAGCGGACCTAGCACGTGTCATTGCTGGTCTACTCCTATTCTTGTCTTGCACTTGTTGTGGCAAGGTGCCCTTTTTACAGCACCAGTGAACTGATTATCCATACTTTGTTTTGTTCTTTGCTTGCGAACAAGAAAAATTAGCTAAAATTAAAAAAAAAGATTCAACTTTATACGAAATGTTATTCTTTTTTTTTTATTTCCAATTTGCAATTCAGGCTTCGAAAGAAGTTATACTAAAAAACAACGGTTTCAAAAAAAAAAATCAAATAAAAAAAAAAAAAAATCCAAGTAAACCCGATTTGGAAACGCAAGAAGATTAAAATGTTTAATTTAAATTCAAAACCAGTAAAATTAAAAAACAAATTAAACTTTAAAAGCCAAAATCTTTGAAACCAATTAAAAAAAAAATTCAAAAGTTCTTCCTTTTCTGGGTGTGTGGTTTTACGACTTAGTGTCCAAACGATTAAAGAGGAAAAGTTTCGTTTAAGGTCTTGTTCTGTAAAGTTTTTTGTCAGTCACAGTCACTGTCAGAAAGTCAGTAGTCGGTCATGATTGTGACCGGTGCCTCCTTGACTCGAGGAGTGTTTCCAGTTATCTCACATTTTCCACCACATCGTACTCTCGGATGAAGAACCTGAAGGAAGGTTGGCTAGGATACCGAGATAACTTTCCACACGAATAGAATTTAGAAACGCCTCACTTCCGCCACTCAAACCGTCTGGTTCAACCTGACAGATATGGCTAGCTGTAAGTGTTCTGAATCTTCCTTCTATTCCGCACTTTACTAAGTAAACGACTCCGTTCTACCTCACTACATCCACTGGTTCGCCTCCTGTCAGATAGGACAGCCAAACTTCACCTTTCACTTTGCAAAGAGCATCTGCGATACCTAAGCTTGTGCAAAAAGGGTTAGGAAATAAAAAAAAAACTGTTGGATGAAATTGAGTGAGATTATTTTTAGCCCAAGGGGATGACCTTAAAACAAAAATCATCTCCTTGGAGTCCCAGTGGATCTCTAAGCCGTTCGTATACGTTGGGCGCCATTGTTGCCAGTTAAGTTGGCCACGGAGGCACTCCAGTGCTGGTAGGGGGCAGCGGCACGCTTGCTTCTTGCACGGCTCGGCTCGACGGGTTGGGGTGGTTGTTGCCCTCTTCCAAAACACCTCTTACTCAGCAAACAAACAAAATCGTGCCTATGTAAAAAGGATGGGAAGGGAATATTTAAAGGGAAGGACAAATAAGGGGAAGATCACTTGAAAGGGAGCTGCACAAACCTAAGTACCTATGCCACTGCGCTTGGAAAAGGATGGAACTTCAGCACAACCCTCAGTGGAAAACAAGTACTTTGAATTATCAAAGCAAAAATTGAAATAAAAAAACTACTTCTAACCTACTAACTAATCCTTAAGATTCTATATATTTCATATATAGTAAAATATATATTAGTTCATTTAAATGATAATATATGTGAATGTGCGTATATATATATATGTTAGTACACATATATGCCTAAATCTAACCCTAAATCTAAGCCCTAGGACAAATCTAATTGTTTTTCTACCAAAGAAGCAACATCTGTCCCACTGTCGTCTAGACACAGTGGTTCGTCGAGTTCTCAGAAGGACACAACCTTCGTTATCTCTTGGACAGAGTCTCCTAGATAACCCCTAACTTTCAACGTCCAGTCACAATGCACGTTCTGTAAAACAGTCATAGTTCGATAGTGTATATGATCAGTTGTGTCACCTAAAGGTCATAGTCTGATTCATGAAGCTCATTACGCCTCATAAAAGTAGATATTTAAATTAGTCTAGTAAACATGTACGAGTCGGTAAGTAGTCAGATAGGTAAGTATAAGTAGGTAAGTAAATAGTTAGGTAAGTATATGTTTGTAGGAGCCCGGAAAAAATCCTCGTATCAAACCCTCCTAGTGGGTGCCGGGAGGTAATGATCACCACAAATTTATCTTGTGCGTTGTCAAGGTGGTGATCAGCTAAGGTCAGGTCGAATTACTGAGGTGTTCCTTTACTCCTCAATAGTTGAACCGTCAGTAATGCGATTTGACCATAGATACAAGGCCCTAATTTTCAGTGGTGGTGTGAACGATTTTTCATAATCCGTGCCGAAGAAATGAAAGGCTGTGGGGTAAACCGGTCACTAACGAGTTCTTTCGGACGCCTTGGCAGGGTCCGTCATACTCTTGGCTTACCCCGGTATATCGGCTCCACCGGGGCTGACCTTTTCTTTCCGACCTACTTGTAGAACCAAATTTCAAGTTACACAAAATGGACGAATTTAACATGACAGACTTTTTACCATCCGACGATTTAGAGGATGATCTTTTGGCCTCCAGCCAGAAGACTCTTAAGGGGAGCGCATGTAGCACTGGTAGTGCTTGTGGGCAACCCAAAACTTCAGGAAGCATAGGCAGTACCAGCCATAGTACCCCTGTGCCTCCTAAGCCGACCAATACAAACCCGATACCCTCATGTAGCAATGCGAGCCATAGCAGCGCTAAACGGGGAAGCAAAAACATTCGGTGAACGCCTCTCTAAAGGTGCAATTCAGGAAAGCTTCCTTTATTCTTGACAAGATTGCAAAGAATGAGGAAGCTGGAAAGGTTCATGAGAGGGACGCCGCCGACAAGCTAAGGTACCAGAAGATTGTTGAGGAATACAACAGTCTTCTGGCCACCGAAGAAAAGGCCGTTAAGCGTAACAGATCTCGAGACGAGACCAATCAACCTCCTAAGAAGAGTAAGCTTGACGGTCCTAAGAAAAGCGTCAAAGTACCACCTCCCAAGGCAGCGCAACCGCATATGTTTAGTGAAGTTGTCCGAGACGACCTGCAAGTATCGGTTGTGGATGAGCTCTCCTCAGATAACAGAGGTCTGTTAGCTGTGTGGAACACCATCGAGGCCAAGCTTTCGGAGATGGTATTCTTGTTTACATTATCAGCAAACGAAGGTCGCTACCCTACGTTCGAATCTGGTGAGATACTCAGGGGATATAGGGTAATCAAGTGTGCGGACAGGTTCTCTAGGGATTTCCTTAGTACCAGCATTGCTACGATCTGCAATGACTGGGAGGGCTTGAGGCTCAAGCTTATCCCAGCTAGGGAGATCCCTAGGCAGCCAAAGGCCCGCATTTGGTTGCCCCTCATGGGTGTTAAGCCAAGCGGACAAGAACTGATCCGTGGTCTTCAGAGGCTAAATCCGTTGGTTCCTATGCACGACTGGGATGTCATTAAGGCAGAGGAACCCCAGAAGAGCAGCGGATCTTATCTTCTTAGGATCAGCGAAGAAAGCCGAGGGGCTTTAGAGAAGGCCGATTTCAAGCTGAGATTCGGCATTAGAAATATCAAAATTAAGATTCTGCAAAGTCAGGGAGCCGACCCCGACAAAGCTGACTGCAAAGTCGAGATCGACGATGTTGCTGGCAAATACGAGGTCCCCAGCGAGCCGCCGGGCCCTGACTGCGCAGAATCGAAATAAAATAAAAAAACGAGCTGCGAGTCATCCAGATTAATCTGAAGACTCTAAGTGTGCTTCGGATAATCTGAGAGGTTTCCTGAAGGAGGAAAATGTTGATGTTGGCTTAATTCAGGAACCGTGGGTTAATGGCCTCAGAGTTAGAGGCCTCCAAGACAACCAGTATGATGTTTTTAACAAAACCGAAAACCATGACCAAGGTAAGCCTAGAACTTGTATTTTAGCTAAAAAACACTTAAAAGCTTTTTTGTGTCCTAACTTTAGCACTCCTGATCTAACAGTAGTTAGGTTGGAGGGGAAGATAGCAGGAGGCTTGCTCGTGGCATCTGCGTACCTGGCCCATGATTGGCAGTCACCGCCAGAGGAGATACGCATCATAACAACAGAAGCGGAATCGAAAAGGACTAACCTCTTGATAGGATGCGATGCGAATGCTCGCCATACTCTCTGGGGTAGTTCTGAGATTAATGAACGGGGTGAGTCACTCTTTGATTTTATTATTGAAAATAATTTATCTGTTTGTAACAGAGGCAATACTCCCACCTTCGTTTTTCCGAGATCGGATAGTTATGAGGGGTGGGAGGATGTTCTTGATGTTACTATAGTTAACAGCTATTTTAATCCATTGGTAGAAAATTGGGGGGTTTCCCTTGTGAACACGTTTTCGGATCACAAGTGGATTCTCTTCAATATAAATTTCGAGACTGAAACCCCTCCTCCGTACAGAAATCCCAAAAGAATTGACTGGAAGAAGTTCAGTCAAATTATTAATTCTAAACTGCGCATTATACCGCATCTGAGTCCAGATTCGGTTATAGATCTTGAGACAAAGGTGAAAACCTTTGAAGCATCGATGAAAACTGCTTTTAGGATCTCTTACCCAATAAAATATAGCCGTAAAACCTTTCCCCCTTGGTGGAATGAAGATCTGTCCAACCTCAGAAAAATGACAAGGACAATTTTTAATATCTGCCACAAACACAACTTTTACCAACCATATAAAGATTGTCTTAGAGTCTACAAGCGAGCGCTCGCTTCAGACAAGCAACAGGGTTGGAGAGAATACTGCCAATCTATCGAAAGTATAAAAGAATCCGCAAGGCTAGGCAAAGTTCTATCGAAGGAGCACTGCAATCCTTCCTTTTTGAAGAGGCCTGATGGTACTTGGACAGTTTCTCCGACTGAGTCTTTGGAACTACTGATGTCGACACATTTTCCGGGCTGCGAGAGCAGCAACCCCGAACCGCGTAGAACTATTAATTTCTCCATTGCTGAACTTGAGCATATAAATACCGTTATAAGAAGAGAAAACATTGCCTGGGCAATAAAGACTTTCTCACCTTTCAAATCTCCCGGCCTGGACGGAATTATACCAATCATGCTAAAAAAATTGCAGGAAGTGGCTGGAGATGATCTTTAAAGGATGCCTCCAGCTCAACCATGTACCCGAGACGTGGAGACATGTAAGAGTTGTTTTTATACCGAAGGTCGGCAAGCGAGGACATGAGTCCGTGAATGACTTCCGACCAATAAGCATTACGTCCACCGTACTAAAGACTCTGGAGCGCATTCTTGATATCCATATTAGAAACATCCTAGAGGAATGTCCTCTTGAGAACTCTCAACACGCATATCTTAAGGGGAAGTCCACAGAGACGGCTCTTCATGAGGTAGTGCGTACAATCGAAAAAAACAATACACTATAAGGAATATACCCTAGACACCTTTTAAGATGTAGAAGGGGCTTTCAACAATGTCCTAACCGAATCCATTCTCGAATCACTCGTTGACTTTGGTGTAGAGAACTGCATCAGGGAGTGGATAATTTCCATGCTCAGCGACAGGAGGATTCAAGCTACTTTAGGTAATAATAAATCGATCAAACACGTCAATAGAGGTACACCACAGGGTGGAGTTCTATCTCCACTTCTCTGGATCCTAGTCATTAACAGAATATTGGAGAACGGGTTGGACAATGGCTCTATTGTCTGGTGGCCCGCACTTAGCAAAGCGTTTAACATAAACAAACTCAAGAAGGTTCAAAGAGCAGCTAGCGTTGGTACCACAGGGGCCCTACGCTCCTGCCCGATGGATGCCTTAGGCGTCTTTCTGCACCTCTTTCCTCTTGATTTACATATTAAATATTTAGTATCCTGCAGCGCGTTAAGACTTAAGGAGCCAAATTGTTGGATTGCTAGACCATATGGTTACAGCAATGTCACAAGTTTGATTTCTAATGATATGCTTTCATTGCAGACCGACTACTGCAGTCCTGCTTTGGATCTTAGAAAGGTTCTTAAGGTCAAATTTCCATCCAGAAAAGATTGAAAGGATAATGTCGTGACGAGAGACTTCGACACTACTATTTTCACTAATGGTTCCAAGATGGAGTGTGGTGTTGGTTCAGGAATTTTTTCCGAATCCTTGAACATCTCTAGGTCCTTTCGGCTACCTGACTTCGCAAGCGTATTTCAAGCTGAATTACTAGCAATCAGGGAAGCATGCAAGATACTCAAACAAGATCCCAACCAAAACCGGAACACTACTATCCTGACAGACAGTCAAGCAGCTGTGAAAGCAATTGATTCGGCTATAAGATCATATAAATTGGTCCAGCAATGCCGAGATGAACTACTTAGCCTTAATGTCAACCTCAGGGTGACTCTTATCTGGGTTCCAGGTCATTGTGGCATTGAGGTAAATGAGTGGGCTGACGAACTGGCCAGGAAAGGATCAGCCCTTCATAGCTCACTTGCGGAAAGAGTTAATATTCCGCTTGGAGTTATGAAGGGCAATTTATTCTCAATTTTTCTTATTGAATCCAATCGCAGGTGGGAAAGTTTAACAAACTACGTCATATCCAGAAAGATATGGCCCATCTATAACAAATCTCGAACAACTGATCTGATTTTAAGGCCCAGGCGAGACATAGCCAGGGTTGTTGCAACCTGTTCTGGCCACTGGCCTATAGGAGAACATGCGGCGAAGCTGGGCATTTCGTACAATACTTTTTGTCGCAGTTGTAGGGACCATCAGGAGAAGGAAACAGTGGCCCACTTCCTCTGTAAATGCCCTGCTCTGGCCAGATCGAGAGCGAAATCATTTGGAAATGCTTTTCTTGAAGATCTACACGAACTTTCTGAGATAAAGATCAAAGATTTGATTGCTTTTCTCAACGCGACAAAATGGATCTAGGTCAAGCTTCGACCTAAATTCCTTCACCTCAACCTTCAGACTCCCTTAGACAGCGCGTTAGCTGAATAAGGGCGTTTTAAGGACCTGTAAGAGGGTATATGTGCAAACCCCTCCAATAATTTAAAAAAAAAAGAAAAAAAAGAAAGGGAAAACTAAAAAATAAAAATAAAACCGCTTTTCAACCAACAGGTCAATACGAGTTATGGTGTCAAAACGGCGAACTCTAGCGCTAATTGGGTCACGGAGCGAGTTTGCTCTGGACCGCCATCTCTACCTACCTACCATATGTTTGTAGGAAATTAGGTAGGCATTGGTAAGTATATTGTAAGGTAAATAAGTATGTATATATAATTATGTCTTGTCATCCTGCTGTCAGGAAGTTTAAGTAAGTAAAAGTTATAAAAGTCGGCGTTGTCTGAAAGTCGTTGTTGACGTCCTTGTCCATGTTCATCTATCTCCTCGTCGCAATTTTCTTCTCGCGATCGTCGGCCCAGCCGATCCTCCACACACCTTCTTTTGGGCAACTTAGCACTTCATCATGGAAAATCAAATTCTTCAGAGAAGTTTGAATTCAGATATTGTGTTTATTTCACCCATTAAACTTTTCCAAGTTCAAATTTATAATGATTTTAATATGTAGAAAAATATAAAAAATTAATAAAAGGTATAAAAAAACTAAGAAAATTGACTTTGAACTACAAAAAGAAGAAAAATTGGTATAATAAAATGTTCAAGTGGATTCAATCAAGAGTACCGGAGTGTGTATCTCTTTCCTCTAACCATACGCGCTTATGTGTATATATATATATATTTGTTTTTGATTAAGAAATTTTTCCTCTTTTAGTTTTAATCGAAAACTTACGGCTCAAATTTTCATGTAACCCTCGTCGTCCTGCCGGCAGTACTCTTCAGGATGAGCGTAGTAAAAAAAACAGTGTTGAGGGCTTTTGGTTTGCAGCCCTGTAACCATATATGCATATATGTATATATATACATACGATATGACTGATCAGAGACGCAGCACACTTCACACTTACCTCCTCACTTTTCACTTTTCCTTCTTCTCCTTTTTAAGTCACTATCCATTTACTTAACAAATTCTCTTATTAATTTTCTTTTACTTTTACTTTCGAAATTAGTTCAATCAAAGGAAAAAAAAAAGAATTAAAACAAAGATTTTTGGTCCAGAAGGGATACCACTGTAACGGAGAGTCGAATTCAACCTCCTCACTGTTAAGGTCGGCGCACCCTGCCACAACGTTAGCTAATGCCCTTCAGATGCCCTTCGCAACTATGCTTCCTTTCCAGATGGCTCTATGTTGCGTATCCCGACTGTGGCGGACTTAAGTCCAAAAGTCTAAAACCTCTAAATTACTTCTAAATACTGACACTATTCCTAGTACCCCGACTGTGAGGTCCTCGGGCTCTCCTGGAAGTGCCCTTGACTCGGAAATACGCCACCTTCAGAAAAAATTGCAGAGGCTTGGATCACTGTATGCTGCTGAACGAATATGGTTGTGTATACGCTTCGCTAAGTGGGCCTGCGATCGACTTAGAGAAGATGCCGATTTTTCCAAAAAAATCATCTTTTCAGATGAAGCTCATTTTGATCTTGGCGGGTAGTAAACAAGCAAAATTGTCGCCTTTGGGGCACAGAAAACCCGCACGCATACATTGAAAAGCCGATACACCCAAAACGAGTCAGTGTTTGGTGCGGATTTTGGTCCAGAGGCATAATTGGGCCATTTTTCGAAAATGAGCAAGGAGTGGCCGTAACAGTCAATGGCGATCGTTATCGGGCCATGTTGAACGAATTTTTGTTCACAAAAATTGAAGAGGAGGATATTGGCAACATTTGGTTTCAACAGGACGGCGCTACGTGCCACACAGCCGAAGCTACACTCGATGTTTTGCGCCATTTTCAAAAAAAAAAAATTATTTGGCGGACCCTTTATTATAACGTCTGACCTATCTCTTTTTCTAAAATATGGTCTATTCCACAAAGGTAATTTCTTTTGTTAAAATAAAATACATACCGCACAAAATCGAAATGATATATTTTTTTTTTGTTTTACGGTTACACTTCCACCAAGGTGATCACGGTTTGATTTATAAATAAAGAATGCCCATATGATTGTATAATAATCAGTCATAAGCCTGTGGGCTATATTTTGATTCTTTTTTATATGCCATCGTTGCAATTTGCAGAATGGAAGTATCGAGCTTTATTTCTCCAGTCCCAGACACCTTCTCAGTTCCTAACGTAATTTAATACCTATTTGATTGTCAGTATGTCTGTCTCAACCTTCCTTCCTTGACGTGGAGGGAGCTTTTAATAACGTATCAGCTACTTCGATTCAAAAATCTCTTGCCAAGTTTGACGTTGATGTTCACGTCACAAAATGGATTTTATCCATGCTTAGATCAAGAATCATCCAGGCTACGTTGGGTAGCAATCGCATAATCAAACTAGCAGATAGGGGAACACCTCAGGGAGGAGTTCTATCCCCCCTATTATGGCTACTTGTCATGGACACAATTCTGTGTGAACTGGATAATTGCGGGGTTAAAGTGGTGGCGTATGCGGATGACCTGGTGGTTATGACATCAGGGGCGTTTCCTACGGTGATAAGCAGCATCATGGAAACTGCTTTAAGAAGAATCAGCTTCTGGGCTACTAGCTGCGGACTTAGTGTCAATCAAAATAAGACAGAAATGATGCTCTTCACCACTAGGACTAAAATACCTCCCTTTACCCTGCCCAAACTAAACGGTCACACTCTCTCTCTATCAACAAAAGCTAAATACCTAGGAGTCATCCTGGACCCTAAGCTAAACTGGAAAATCAATATCGAAGAGCGTGTAAAGAAAGCAAGTATAGCTTTCTATGCTTGTAGTAAAACATTCGGAAAAAATGGGGTCTGCAGCCTAAGATGATATTATGGACATACACTGCTGTGGTTCGTCCAATCTTAACATACGGTTCGATCGTATGGTGGCCAGCCCTAAGCAAAAAATACAACATAGAAAAATTGAAAAAGATTCAAAGAACAGCTAGCATAGGTTCCACAGGTGCAATTAGATCTTGCCCAACCGATGCACTAAGCGTCATTCTTAATCTTCTTCCTTTAGATCTCTTCATCAAGTACATGGTATCTTGCAGTGCAACCAGGCTTAAAGAAATAAACTGCTGGTCGGAAAAACCCTATGGTCACACAAAAATTCTGGAACTGTTGCCAAGAGACCTGCGTTCAGTCCATACTGACTATCAAACCCCTTCTCTCAACTTCGGAAAAAGCATCAATGTGCTTATTCCTACCAGAGACGAGTGGAATAATGATTCGGTGATAAGTGAGTATGACACCACAATCTTCACCGACGGTTCAAAGATGAATGTTGGAGTTGGGGCGGGTGTTTTCTCGGAGGCATTGAAAATAAATAACTCTTATCGCCTACCTAACACCTCCAGCGTATTTCAGGCCGAGGTACTAGCTATTAAAGAAGCCTGCAGGGTACTCAAACAAAAAATAATTTCTAACCAAAATATCCACAATGTGGCCATCTGTATAGACAGCCAGGCTGCAATCAAAGCAATTGATAGCTGCCTGGTAACCTCAAAGTTGGTAAATCAATGCAGAGGTGAGCTCGCAGGCTTTGGCGAAAGCACTAAAATCTCACTCATATGGGTCCCAGGCCATAGTGACATCCAAGGCAATGAGCACGCAGATGAGCTTGCCAGGCAGGGATCAGCCCTTCCCATCTCTCAGGCAGAAGAAGTCGACCTTCCACTGGGATTCGTGAAGGGCAAAATATATGACCATTTCCTATCTGAATCAATAAAAAGGTGGCAAGGTCTGTCAAACTGTAAGATATCTAGGAAGATATGGCCTACCTATGACAAAAGCAGATCAATTGAATTAATAAAGCGAAATAGAACAGATACGGCCAGGATCGTTGCAGTCATCACTGGCCATTGGCCAATAGGAGAACACGCGGCTAAGCTACGGATACCTTTTAATAGTTTCTGCCGAAGCTGCAAGAATCCCCTAGAGAGAGAAACCATCGAACATTTTCTCTGTGACTGCCCAGCCCTGGCCAGATCTCGCTTCCTGGCATTTGGAAGCCCTTTTCTTGATAACCTAACCGTGCTGTCGAACAAAAGGATAAATGACTTTATCTCTTTTCTAAATAGCACCAGATGGATCTAATAGATCAAACAATAACTTCACCACAGCACTTGCATTGGAAGTGGGAGGACTGGCGATGGTCTAACGGGATTCGGTGAATCGGTAGTCGTGGACTGTATCGCTATCGACTCCGGTTCGGGCCCGATGGACCATTGCTGGGCTAATAAGTTAGGTAAACAAAATAAATACAAAAATCATATACAAATATCGTCACTAACTCCCCGCACTACCTCTTAATACATAACTGGGGAAGGACTTAAAAGTCTGCCAAAACCTAACCAGGTTTACCTTG